>VRYO01002772.1:81843310-81906460 GCA_009812075.1 Sialia sialis
ATAATTGTGAAATTACTGTAATTGTTTTGACAATGACAGAGGCAGCTCCTTCCTAGATTTTATCTTTCCCAAGGTCATTTATTCCTTACTCTTTCATGACTTCCTGTCTGGGCACGTTGTACAATCAAGAGTAATCACAGGGCCCCCAGGAAAAATTAAAAACAGAATGAGATGTCATGGCCAGCAGAGCAGTTTGTCAAGCCTGCAGATGGGTTTTGAGGAGCTCCTGGGAAAGATACTCAAGTAGGCAAAGAAGGTTATTAGCTGGATGAACTAAATAGCAAAATCCACTCTAAAATGCCATTCTTTTGCCATAAATATCCACCAGAATCCATTCCCTCAATGCTTTTCTCTTATTTTTGTGTGGTATTTATGATCTCCAGCCTGCATAGATCATTCTTTCACCATGAGAAGCAATTCTGAAAGGAAAGAGAAAAGAAGGCAGATCTGTGTGACTGTCCCACAGAATATTCTTCACTGTGAGCAGAGCTTCATGCCTGTGAGGACCACGGAGCTCCCTGTGTCCATTTTGGATTTCTGCCTGCAATCCATGAGTTTCCTGTCAGGGTGCAGCACGGCCAGGGCAGGTAGCAAAGGGTCCCAAGGGACAGACTGGGGCAAGGACCTTCCCGGCAGCCTTGTCCCTCTGTGAGGAGCAGAGCTGAGCCAGGGGTGGTGATGGGGCACACCAAGAACCTCCCACGTATCAGTGCCTACAAGAGTCCAACCCAGGATCTCCCAAAAACCACTTTGGGAGCCAACACAAAGGACCATATGCTACCCAGAGAGCAGAAATGCATTTGGAGGGGGAAAATGAAGCAGGAGCTGTCAGCAGCTCCAAGTGCCCTGCTCGCTGCCCTGTCCCTGAGTTTATGTCCTGGCAGCAGCAAAAGGACAGTGGGTCAGACGCTGACATGGAGGAGGCTCTCACACTGAGCTGTGCACTGCAGCAGCTGAGCCAAGTGAGCCCCAGCAGAGCAGGATTGCCCAAAAGCCCTGCTGGGTGCCAGGAGCAGAGACATCTGACACAGCTTGTACAGAGTGATTTATAAATGTGAGAGAGGAAACCTGTGACAAAGAGCCTGTTGCAAAGGGAGAAACATGTGAAGATGCTGCTGTCAGTGTTAAGGTAGAGGAGTGATTCACCTGGCAGTCTTATAGATATACTGCTGCTACTTTCATCTCTGGAGAAACTTTTCTGTATTTCCTATTAGACCTGAGAGCTTATGAATAGAAATGTGTTGCCTATTAATGTAAGGCACATAGCAAGTATAGTTTAGTGAATTCAGAAACACCATGTAGAAGCATCAAGCAAGTTATACAGTTATGTTTATATTTTTAATAAGTATTTCAGCTAATTAAACCCATCCGATATTGCTGTCTAACATATCTCACAACAGGCTGCTAATAACTTGTGAAAAACACCGGTTTTGCTGAATTCTTCCACAATATTTAGACAAGCAGTGATGCCATGGCCCAGTAAGCTGTATATCCACTGGGTATGAAGGTAGAGGACTGTAGCTGACTGGACTTTGTCAACACAAGGATCAGAGAGTGCAGTCAGACCACACATACCACTAACATATGGCTTTACAATAAAAGAAAGTTCAGTAAATGCCACTGGCCAAGTCGTGTCTCTGGTTCTCATCCCTCCTGCCTAAAATATTGAATGGATGCAGAAGTTACAGACACTGAATTAAGGGCAGAGATTTAATTTTGGCATGGAATAGGCTCATTAAATATATTTCATCCACGTTTCTAACATTGTTAATCTTTTTAAAAGTGCTGTGAAATTTGACTGCACACATAAAGAAATTCTGCTGAAAACATATCCATTAATACAGACCACAATGACATCTCTAAAGCTTTTGCATCATTTCAGCAGTGCTGTTTATCACATGTATATACTAGGCACTTTATTTTTCAACCATAGATAGTTAAAGGATAATAAAACAGGAGTCATCTTTATATTGTAACAATTCAGTTGCAGAACCCACGTGCAGCACCCACAAGGACATGGCTCGATTTCTACCAATATCATATTAGATAACTGTGAAATGGCATTAATTTCACCTTTCCTTGCTTCTCCCATTGTGCATGGCACTTCCTCGTGCTGAGTTCAGATGCAGAGCTGAGAAACTCAGAAAATACCCAAGGGGTCAAGGAGTACTGTGTCAGCTTGAGAACAGAAGGGGTGATATTGCTAATGCTTAATGTTTTCTAAATTGTCAAAACGGAACAATGAAAAGTGGAATAAAAGAACTGATTACATTTTGGCAGAGTAGGAATAAACTTAAAGATGAAGGAAATTTAGGAAATTATCTTGAGGATCAGAACACAGCTGGCAACCAGAATGAGATGTGTCAAAGAAAGACTGTGAAGAAAGCCACACTGCCAACCTTTGTACAGAAGGACTTGGAATACTTTCTCAGATTCTTTTTCCATTGCTGTGAAGGAGTACATTTGATAGGCTAGATTAAGTAATAGCAACCCAGGAATCATAATTAGCATCTGTTGATGGTGCTCCCTGGAGACAGTAGCCATTTAAGAGTTTAACCAAGGAGTAGAGGCTTGTAAGGTGCTTCAGAATATCTGCTGGAAACAGAAGAAATGTTGCATCAACAACCTGATCTTCCTCACTGCTCTGCTTCCCACATGTCCAGCTGATGTTCCTAGGGATGTTTTCCTATCCAGACCTGAGCCTTTCAGGTAGACAAGCATGCTACATAATAATGGAGATCTCAAGACTATGTGTAACACAGAACTTTCTGGGAGGATGGATTCAGAAAAACTACCATTTAATGAATCCCATTTAGTACATTTATTACTGCCACTTAATAATGGGAGTATTTATGATGGTAAATGTCTCAGATATCCATAACCATTGGAATGAAAACTCAGATTCTGAGACAGCTATTCTTAGGCAGTTGCAGAAAATTTACACGCCTGTCTGCTGTGCTCAGCCTTACCTCTGTAGGTTGCAGAAGCTGTCACCTTAAAACACAGAAGATACCACTGTTAGGAGAGTAGGAGGGCAGAATGTTTTGTTACTGTTATGAATTAAGTTCATCAATCCTTTAGTTGAACTGGAAATAAAGGGATGGTTTAGAAAATTCCCTCCAGAGTGATTACTGTGTGTCATCAGTCACAGCAACACACATTGTCTGGAGCCAAAGGCAGAAGACAAGAAGCTCACCAGCTTCAGGGGATCAGAAGACGCCATGGACTGATGATGCAACAATTCAGCGTTCAGCTAAGATAGCCCAACAAGATGACTACAGACATCTTAAGTTTCAATACCATCAGATTCTGAAATCTCAGAGGCAGTGTCTCAAAATCACATTGTCACTTCACTATCTCTATCTTACATTTATGTTATTTATTCTATGCACTGCTTTACTCATTGATTTTCTTTTGGTAGTGAAATTACTACATCTTTCCATCTGATTTTCTCTTTGCTCTCTACAGTGGGTTTCTGCTTTAGAAAATAATGCATCTGTTGCCCCAGTAAAAGTTATGTAATTCACCATTTACCCATACAGTTTTGCTCACTCTTTTATGTTTTCCTGCTCATCAGTATGCATACCATCTGTGCCTCTACTACAATGCTCTGACATGGCCTCCAGACTTAATGGTTTTAAAGTTTTATTACTTTGCCCTTCAGTCTCATGTTAATAATTTTGCTCACTGTTTTGAAAATTTGCCCTTTCAAACCTTTCACCCACAGAGAAACTCAGCCCCCTCACCCCTACATGATACCAACCTCATTGCATGGTATGGCTGGCAATCAGTGGAAATACTGTGTTAACAAGAACTAATCACAGCAGTTATATTCTAGAGGACACAAATCTATTAATTACAGAAGAAAAGGATACCATGCAAAAACACAGGGGAAGAGCTATTACCAAGTGAAGAAATGCTTTTAAAATAAACTTGGTCACTTTTTTAATGTAATGATTGAGGGATCTCAGACAGCATCTGCAGCTAATGCATGTGGTGCCAGCTGGAAATACATGGTCACAGTTGTGCTAAATCCTCTCAGTCTCTAATAAAGTGTATTGTGAATTCTGCTAAACAACCCTCGAATTTAAATTCTGCCCAGTTTTGCTAGGGAGATTTTGGAGACTGGGAACTCTTGCAGACAGATTTCATGGAACATTTGGGCTCAGAAGGGCTGAACAATATTACTTCCTCAGACCCAGGAATGTCTTGAAGCAAAGCTGGACACTTTCAGGCTGCAAGAGGAATAAAGGTTTTCTGATTAAGGCACTGAACAGCAAGATAAAAGTGCAAATCCCAGCTCTACCAGAGGTTGCATGTATATCCCTGGGCAAGTCACATCACCTTTCTGTGATTTATGTCTGCAGCTACAAAAAGCATATCATTATTTTTCCATCCTCAAGCATTTCTGAGTGAGAGCTCCTTTGGATTTGGACTTCTTCCAACAGTATGTTTGTAAGGACCTAACACAAGAGCATTTTATCTAGCTGAGACTTCCAGATGTTCTGCGGAATAGACCATTAGGGCTTCTACTTCATGCATAGTATGAAAAAGAAAAACTGCAAATGATCTTTCAATTATTCTTTTGTAATGCAAGCTAGGAATAGCATACACTGGGATATTTGGATTTATAGATGCTGTTATAAAGGCACCAATGAGAGCACAATCATGACTTAATCATTCTGAAAGATTTTACTATCTAAATCTGATTTTGTTTATTGGTATTTTCAATTTTGTGGAACGTGAAAAAGAAAACAAGAGATGCTTCATTCTGAAACTGATAAACACATTAACATTTATTGTGGAAATATCAACAAACTTTGCAAGAATACAGAGTGCTTCTTTTGTACCCTATCTGTATTCTTGAGGGAGAGCACAGTGGAGGGCTTCCCTGCAAAGTTATTCTCAAGTGACAACTGAGATATTCTGCAATGTTTTATTGCCTGCTACATATGGCCACATTTTATTATCTTCTGCAAAATCCTCTTCATTGTTTTCATTTAAACAACTAAACCATTTCCATGTTTAAGAAAAAATATAATTTAAAAAATTTATATCATTTTCATCCAATTCCATCTGTTCAATTTTCATTATCACAGTTCCAGTGTATTAGTATTTCTTTTCTTTTAGTAATAATGAAAACCTAAGTTGAAGCACTTGTTATTTGTAAGAAAAACATTCGCTAATCCAGGGACTTCAGCAAAGATTATTTTAAATTCAAATTTAGTTATTTGCCAGAACTACAACAGTTGACTAAAAGGTAAATAAATGCATGCATAAAAAATTGGAAGAAATCAATGCAACTTTGTGGCACTGAAATGACAGCACAATCCTAAATTTTCAAATCTCTAAATTAAATTGAGGTTGTATTTCCTAAAATGATGAATATAGAGAAAATTGTGATACAAGCAACAGGAAAGTAATTTTAAAATCATCACTAATTACAACAGTTTGGAAATACACATTCTGTGTTTCAAATACACATGGGCCAATGCCCAGAAATGAAAGAATTAAATGCTGTTAAAAATGTATCCAGATCACAATGACAGGAGAAATTAACAGTAGCAACTATGGAAGTTTTGGAACATTATCCAGCAAAACCTCTTTTCCTTCTTTTTCTTAATCCAGAAATTACTGTCTGTTGTCTCATGTAAAGCTATTTACCTAAATTATGAATCTAGAGGAAGCTTTATAAAAACTTCCTCATTTAATAATGCGGTTTTCCAAATGAGTTCTTTTCAACCTTGGACAGGCCAAGTATTTTTATCATTTATTGGTGAAACACGTAACATGTTCTATTCTTTCCAGTATGGATTTTCCCTTTAGGCTCTTCCATGAGTTTTGCCACCTTAGACTTACTTATAGAGGCTCATGTAGAGATTTTTATTCAAAACAGTGTGATGATATATTGATTTTGTTCTAGCCATACCTCCCATTTCAACAGCCCCACTGAAACTTAACTTAAGTTTTCATTAAAATTCTGCTTTTGCTATTTGAAAAGCAATGGAAATCTTGGTAATCTCTTTAAGCTTTTCTCTTACAAACGAATTGAGAATGCTCACTCTGACTGCCAGGGAAATGGCATGCTCTTAGGGCATGTTTGGGACCTAAATATCTGAGACAATCAGATGGTTTTCCAATTGGCATGATGAAATACATTTTTTTGTTAATGGTGTATGTGCAAGCAAGCACCACTTTGATGGCAATAGATAGAATTATCTGTTCTTGAAAGTGAATCTGGATCTGGTCAGGTGAGAAACACATCAGCTATTGTGGAACAGCAGCCTGTATAGCTCAGCCCTACGTTATGAGCTGCTCTCCCCAGATCCTAAATAACAAAAATCCATTTGCTGAGCTCTGCCTGAATTATAGTTGCTTTCAAAAGGACAATTATATTTGTTGATTTTTCATTTCTCTCAACTATGTTTTCCAAAATGGCTGCAAGCAGCCAGTATGGTACTTTGCCACTAAATTACAGTAATTTCACGATTATAAGCCACACTTTTTTCATTGAAGAATCCAGCCTACCCCAATAGTGCAGCTTATATTCAGGTGCAGCTTATATATGGACAAATCCCGTGGTCTACCCAGCTACTTGGACGTGCGGCTTATAATCAGGTGTGGCTTATAACTGTGAAATTACTGTAAATGAAATGCTGTCCCTGCTTTTTTAAGGACCTGAATCTTGGAAAATAGTCTGGTCTCCCACCCACATGCTGTCATCCCATTTCCCTCATCCACACAGCATATGCCTCAGGTCGGGCTGGCTCCAGAGAGCAGCCAAACAGGAATGTGTGTCTGGAATGAATGTCTTCATCAGCAGTGGAATGGTCAGCACATCCCAAAGCCACGCACAGCAGTCACAGATACCGCAGTCACAGATACCACAGTCCAGATCTCACTGGAGAAATCACACATTGTCACATACAGCTGGGCCTTTCTAAGGGTTGGACAGCGTAACTGAAGGACTATTAAATGGTCCTGAAATCGAAATTACAATTCATTCCCTAATGAGGATTTACAAATTCTTTGAGCTGCAGGACCGACCATACAATTGCACCTTTTTGTAATGGGCCTATTTAAGTGATGTCGTTTAGAGCATGACTCTGGTGAAAGACAGACAATGTGGAAGTCTCCATGATCATCAGTTCTCAAAAATAATTTGAAAAAATCAAAACCAACCAACAAAAAAAAAAAAAAAAAAAAAAAAAAAAAAAAAAAAAAAAAAAAGCAAAAAACTCACTCAAAAGTGAAAACACCTAAAACATGTAAGAAGGCAAAGATTTTTACAGAAACACAATTTATTTTTATGAAAATGCAAATTCATAAATCTTAGCCAGACTTCAGTATGTCTTGCTGGTTTTGTTTCTATAAAATATAAAACACAGTCACTCTTCTGATCACAGACATGCGGTGAAGCCTCCTGGAGCCTGTCACTAGAATCAACAGTTTTGGAGGTAAAGCTGTGATTCATCCTTCTTACCATCCTTACGCTTAGAAGTCTCTTTTTCAAACTTTGCTGCAAAACCCGCGTCCTTTGCACGGGCACAGGGACACTCCTGGACTCTCCCACATGCCAGGTCAGATCTCCTGCTCTGGCTGGGCTCTGTTACCCTCCAACACCAGGAGACTGTTGTTATACCATGGCTCCCCTCTGGAAGCACAAACCAAGATGACAGGTGGCAGAGATATGAACCCACCTGTTTCTCTTATCCTGCAGTGACAGAATTATTAGCTGTAACCAGCAGTTTGTCCCAATATCCTCTTATGTTCAGGTAACAGAGTTTTTGGTGTTGGGCATGTCCTGATGCTGGTGTCAAACAATAACACCAGGCTTCTAATCACTGCAATTTTCCTCATCAAGTCTTCCCAAATTCCAGTGGGTTATAGGAAACGGCTCAATAGCATTAGAAACAATCCCCTGGTCAACAGATAATTTTTCCTATGGGTCCTGTGAGTGCTAATGGTGAGACACCTTGCTACTTGTTGGTGTGGTTCTAGAACACAAGTTTACTAGTGTTTTCAAAACACTGCTAGCTTTGAAATACATTGCAGTTTTCTGCCCAAGGAAAAAATAAGGTCATACTAAATCAAATTATCAAATCTTTACTTTTTATATAGCATTTATTTTTCAATAAGGACCTCTCTGACACATTTCTGTTTCTCAGACTGAGGCATCTTTAAAGATACTTTCAACATAAATGAGAGCTGCTTCCTCACTGCCAGAGGTGCAATTCTCTCTACTGGCATCAACTGGCTTTTGTTTCCTATGAATTTTCTCTCCTCCCCTTGAATGTCATCTGCAGCCTTCTTATTACAGAAATTTCTTTTCTTTCCAAGACTATTTATGTAACTCAGAATAATAAGAAATCCAGCAGTATTTATGAGATCAAATTAGTTTTTGAATGATTCTGCCAGGACACCAAACAGGTTTTTTTCTGAAATTATATATTTACAGTAATTTCACAATTATAAGCTGCACCTGATTATAAGCCGCACATCCGGGTAGCCAGGTAGACCATGGGATTTGTCCACATATATAAGCCACACTCGAATATAAGCCACAATTCTTTTTATTTTTTTTTAAGCGAGGATCATGTGCGACAAAGTAACGAATTAGTAACAGAATCACGCCAGGGCAGGGTTTGGTGTCAGGTGCTCAAGTTGCAAACAGTTTTCATAGACCAGCAAAGCCTTTAAAGGCAGCCCCAGGTACCCTCCCCGGCCAGCTCTCACTTCTGGGTTGGCATTTCACTGGGATTTGTCCATAAATAAGCCGCACCTGATGATTAGCTGCACTACTGGGGTAGGCTGGATTCTTCAATGAAAAAGATGCGGCTTATAATCATGAAATTACTGTAATTTTAAGAAGTTTGGTTGTTCAGACTACTTATTAGCTCATTAGCATTATTTAATTATGTTGACACATAACACAGTGTTTCAATACTTGTAAAAGTGACTAATTAGGTATGCAATACCTTGATAAACCTTCAAAACACTTAAAATGGCTATTAAAAATGAGGTTCCACGCTCATTTTTCCTTTATTTCACAGGAGAGGTTTAGTGGGCTTCCTGACTAAATAAATTAGAGAAAATTGTTAAAAAAATAGTTTAGCAAGCATAATCTAAAAAGTGACAGGAAAGGAGTGCAACCTGTACAGCTATGAGAAAAATGGCAAAGGTCAATATGATAAGCATGTCTAACTATTACAGGGAGGAAGTATTTCAAATTATAATAGCACTATAATAAGAAGCAGTGGCTGAAACTTGAAGAAAGAAAATTAATTTAGGTTATGCACAAGGAATAAAAATGCTAAAAACAAGGACAATTAGACAATGAAATATTCAACCCAGAGAAGTAACTGGGGGACTACCATTAGGAATACTCCAGAGTAGACTAGATAAAACATGTGCAGATTTTTTACTGAGGGTAATTCCTGCTCTAGTGCAGAGTGATGGCAACCCTTCCTAAGCTATTATCTAACTGATTGTCACAAAAGAAAAAAAAAAAAGTTGAGGTACAGATGAAGGTGATAGACTTGAGCTCTGATTTAGCAAGTTTCAGAGAATGATTTCCCGAGCTGAATTCATCCCAGGGATCCTGAAGAGGGAAATGAAGACTGACAAAGCTAAGCGTGGGGACCTGACAGAGGATGTCAGACAGAAATGAGAAGAAACAAATTCAGAAGAAGCAAATATATCTTCCACAGCCATATGCTGCAGTCATAGTGAGCGCCCCACTCCTGCAGACACAGCCCCGTGCACAGACACCCGTTCGGATCCTGAGAGCACACACAGACACACCAAGGTGTGCCCTCATTCACAGCTCTCTAAAACTGCAGCACAGCGGCCTCACAACCGCAACACAGCCCTCAGCAATACTTCCAAATGTGCATTAATTACTGGATGTGTATTTAGCTAAGGCAAGCTGTAATTCCATTTAATTTCTATTTTTTTAGCCAAAATCGCCCTGGCACCAAGCAGAGGGTATTAAGTGCTTTTCTCGGGTGTGGAGTATACAGTAGCTCTATTATGAGCCCATGATAATTCATGAACAGTTTTACTCCTCATCTTAATCTGTGATCTAATTTGGGATCTAATTTTCCTCCATCCTTATCCCAGCTCCCCCTACATTACTGTCCAAATAATATACGCTCTCAGAATACCAGAATAGAAATAGAAGTCTATAAATCTTTCAGAAGCATTTATAGAGCTGCTCTGCACTGTGGCATGCATTCAACTGACAGCTGCTGCATGCCTTTGTGTTCTCATTCATTAGACATTGCTGTCTGGATTACATCGGCATAGTGGAATCCCTTATATCCTAATTATCCTTCTGCTCTTTCACTTCCTTCACAAGGTAGGTGCTTTGTAGGTGTATTAGGAAGAATGTCTGAAGTCTTGCGCTGGTTAACCAGTAAAACATCAAATGTTCTGCTGAATCTTCTCACAATTAAAAGAAAATCTGAGCAGTAGGTTGGGGTAGGTCAGTTTGTTTAGGGAAGGAGTTAAACATTCTGAGGCACAATTAAAGTAAGTGAAATAATAGCCTTCCTTTGACCTCATTATTTAAAGAATTTCATGTTTTTTCTGAAAAAGAAAAAAAAAATTGAGCAAGGTCAACTGGATAGCATGAAAGGGCTGTGGTCCTAAACTCAGGGAGAAAATAGCATTGTTAGTTTTAACAATGCTGATCTGTCAGCTGTGCCACAAGTTTCAAAAGTATTGAGGAAAATGTAGCTTTGAGAAGACCACCTCCATATAAATGTAAGTGCTTTGCCTTTATCTAAATACCAAGGATATCACTATGTCATATCTGGTAGCAAAGGAGAGATAGAAAGGATCAGAGATGTGTTGGACAGGAATAGCTGATGCATTGCATTTTTAATTTCTCCAATTTACTAATTAAAAATCCTCCTTGGACAAAACGTCTGTTAATGGTATTAAAATAACACAAAATTTCTCAAGTCATGGTTTATTAAAACATACACATGTAATGCCAGTTGATTTTATAGTTCCAGGTCTGCCTAGGATTTTATAAACAATATATGTTGTGTTTATTAGCAACTAATATAATATTATGTTTTCAGCCTTAAAGAGTTGTGACTTCTGCAGCAAAGAAAAATCCTCTTTGCTGCATGCTAAGGGACTCCATTTCCTGCATTGTGCATCTTCAGGGCCTGCTGGCCTCGAGACTGACTGTGACTGTGTCCCAGGGGATGATAAAACAAAGATGACATGGGGTGTATAACTCTGGAAGTGGGCTCTCAGATGGAAGAAAGACACTGATATACTCTCTCAGTACACTGAGCAAAGATTAAAGCTGATGCTTGTTACAGTTTTTGAGTAAAAATGCCACCTGACCCTCTTCTCTCAAAGTCTGCCTTTTGCCTCATTAAAGCTTCATTTAGGTGCTTGGATTAGCTCATATTTCAGGAAAAAAAAAAAAAAGGGATTCTAAGTTGTGGCAGGGAAGGATGAGGCTGAGCTGCAATTTGTGATCAGCCATTCCTAGGAAATGAGTTTAACTCTGTTGAAAGTTGTGTATGTCACATATATACATTTATGTTCATGCTTTCCTGGACCATCTTTATGTAGGAGGAGATGCTGGAGTACTAAGAGTGGCCAGTGCTTTCTCACAGTTCAAATCTAAGCTAGATGCGCTTTTGTCTCACTTGTTACAAGTGGTACGATTTCCCCATCTTTAAACGTTTGCAGATTAGGATATCTCTCCATCACACTATGTAGGCTGGAAGGCAGAGGCCAGTAGGAATGAAAACCAAGACTCTTATTAAATACGGTGGGTGAGCAATGCAGAATCACAGCAGCTCAGGGCACTTCATACTCACAACTGTGATTTCACAGAGAATTGCCAGAAAGGATATGAGACTTGCACATTGGGTGGAAAAGGATTTAGTCATACACGTGGTTAACTGCTGAGTGAGAGAATAGGGAAGGCACTCATCACAGCCAACAGCTGGCTCTGTACCAGCCCTGTTTGAATACCTTTAGGCGGGGTTTTCAGCCACCAAAACAGTAGGGCTCAGAGGGGGATGTGCAGACCAGGGAATGACCAAAGTCAGACCAATGTGAATGTACATGACCAATCACATGATGATAGTTGGACTGCATGCTCAACAAATTGCTCTATAAAAAAATGCATTAAAAAACACGTGACCAATACAAAAAAGGTTAGGTGTTTCTCTTTTACTAGAAACAGAGAACATATTATTAAAAACTAAGGCACCAGTCCCTCTATCTTTTACCAGAATACGGAATCCACCCAGCTTTTTAACACCAAAAATGGCTTCTCTTAAGACCTTTGGTTTCTGCAGTGAAAACAAACCATCTTCAGAATGTTAATTCATTGCTTGTAGATTATTTTAGCATTCCCCCTCATGCAGTTGCCAAGCCCTCTGGCCAAAAGCACTGAGACATCAAAGGTCATTTGGGCCAATGATGACTTTTGTCAGCTGGGTAGTTTCTTTCACTCGGTTAATTAATCATGCTCTGCATATTTCTCAGCCTCAGCCTGTCTCAGGGAAACAGTATGTGTCATTATTGGTACTGGGTTTATTAAAGGCACAGCAAAGAGACTAATTTGCAGATAATACAAAATTACAACTACAAAGGACAATATCACAATATTGACGTTGTATAATTGACTGATGAAAATATTTTGCTTTTCTTGCAACTCAGATATTACCTAGTGGGGCATACAGAAGGACAAATAAATAAATCTGGGAGTCAGATAGTTTAAATTCTCCAACCTTGCCAGATTTTAATTTGATTTACAATAATTTTGCAAAATTGTCCTCTTACTATGGTATACAGTTTACTTTCTTACTACAACTTAAGATAGGAGAGAAAGGTATTTTGAAACAGGAAAGAATGAAACTCCTGAGATGTTTAGGATTAAGGGCAGAATTATGAAAATTATGACAGAATTTTTGAGATAAACTCATAGATTCTTGTGAGAAAATACACATTTTGGGGCAGATTTTATGTAGCATATTTCAAAATTTGCAATTGCTGTCATAGGTTGTGATTGCATATTAGAATTCAGTCTAAGCTTAGCTTAGCATTTCTCTACTACTACAAATGCAAAAGGTTGTGGACAGTAAAACCAAATAAATAAACACAAATAAATATAGAAAGTAACTCCTGTCAAAACTTGCATGTTAGATCTACAAATTGAAAAAGGACATAAAGGAATGAGGTACTTAAAATATAACTGGGGATAGT
Source organism: Sialia sialis (assembly GCA_009812075.1). Lineage (NCBI taxonomy): Eukaryota > Metazoa > Chordata > Aves > Passeriformes > Turdidae > Sialia > Sialia sialis. Next base: position 81,856,556 of record VRYO01002772.1, read on the forward strand.
AAGCTCAGGTTTTAATGATTTGTCTTCCCTTCCTTTAACAATGTCTTTATGTTGGAAGACTGACATAAACTGTATATAGAATAATGTTTGCTTTTTGGCAAAGACTGGAAAGATTAAAGGATATCCTTAAGTTTATATTTGAGGCAGTACTAAAAATGTCATTTCCTATTTTCCTTTCTAGTTCTCTACTTACAAAGCTACATTCTCCTTTCCATGGGACAGCACCATTAGCTTTAGAGTTGTGTTTAGAAATGTGTCTTCCAAAACTAAAGAAAATATTAAAAGATGTGTAGGTCAAATTAATCACTATATGAGAATTTAATGACAGTAATTTCACAATTATAAGCCGCACCCGAATATAAGCCGCACTTTTTTTTTTTTTTTTTTTTTTTTAAACGAGGATCCATGTGTGACAAAGTAACAAATTAGTAACAGAATCGCGCCAGCGCGGGGTTTGGTGTCAGGTGCTCAAGTTGCAAACAGTTTTCATAGACCAGACAAGCCTTTAAAGGCAATCCCCAGGTGCCCTCCCCAGCCGGCTCTCACTTCCGGGTTGGCATTTTGCTGGGATTTGTCCATAAATAAGCTGCACCTGATGATTAGCTGCATTACTGGGGTAGGCTGGATTCTTCAATGAAAAAGGTGCGGCTTATAACCGTGAAATTATTGTAATAGACATAGGGGAGGTGGAAACCTCCACTGTTAAACTTGTTCAGTGTTTCCCACATGGAGCCAGTTTTCAGTTGACGTATTTTTTCTTAATTTGATCTATTCCATGTAAAGCAAACACATTATTTAACAAATGTTAAAAAAATGCAGATATTTTATTTGAAATGTGCTGTGCTATGGTTTCTTACTCAGCAATATCAGGAGGGGTCTTATCATGAAAATACTCTGACCTCTGGACTAAAATCAGCTTTTGAAAATAAGAATTATTTAGTTTGTTCAGCCAGAAATAACTTCTCCTCTCAACCCATATGGTTGAGAAGACAGGGAGTCCACAATCTCTGCAGTTAGAGAAGTAGCTTGCAACAAAGAGCAATGAGGATTTGAGAACACCTTTCCTGCAGGGACTGCTCCCAGGGATGCTGGAGGTTGCATGGATAATAAAATTGAATGTGGAAAGTTTATCCTCTTGTCTCTCTCTCTCTCAGTCTTTGTGAGAGTGATTTTAAAACCTGCTCTTTCTTGCCCTAGAAACATTCTCTTTCCTGATGAGCACTGTGGCAAAGTCAAATGCAGAATGGCCTCATGCAGGAAGGAGGGAGAAGTCCAACAGAGGACCAAGGAAGGATCCCGTGGGATGTGAGACTGGGGAGCCCTGCTGGGAGAAGGAGGCTGAGCCATCTCAGGAGACAGGACTGGGGGAGGGAAATTCTGAAGGCAGGGGAGAGGTGATGATACCAGAGAGAAACAAGCAGAAGATGACATACCCAGCAGAACATATGCCCAGAGCTTGGAACAGAAAACATGACTCCAGTTTTAGGTTCCTCTGCTATCAGCTGATAACTGCGAAACTCGCTCTAGAGCATCTTGCCCCTAGCTGAGTGTTGCTCTGCCGAGGAGGGAATAACTATTCTATCCAAAATTCTGTCAGCTCACAGGGCTTAGGTCTCTGGAACACAGGCACAAACTGCAGTAGCTGGATGATTGTTTTTCTGTTTTCAAATCAAGAAGCTTAAAAATGCAAAAAATTATTATAAAATTGGGTGAGAATTTTTGTTCGCTTTTTTTACTGCAACCTGTGGATGTTGCAGATATGGTTATCTTTGCTTACATGTTGCACACAAGTCTACATTTAATTTTTTTCCAAAGGAAACCTGCACTTACACCAATAGATATCCTTTAACTGAATCAACCATTTTATAGATACATTTATGTATTTATTTATGTGTGTTCTGGGTGCATTTTTATGTATTTATATATTACATATTTATATTTTTTGTATAACAGTGGCCTTGTGTCTTTTTTTTTAACTGCACATGATTAATTCCCTGCTGTGAAAATAAAGTATTATTAACTTCCTCACAGGGTTTACTATAGCTATTTGCATTAATGCATCTCAGTGTTTGACAGTTATTTTGGTCACATCATCACAGTGGTGGCTGAAATGAGAAGGAACCAAATCTCATTCCACAGAAAGCTCTGAAATTATTTTTATCCAAAATTGCCAATAATTTTCATTATGTCTTTGACTTTGACCTGAACGTTTTGATAATCTATTTCTATATAGTATGCAATGCATTCACAGCAGTCACAAAGATATATATCCATAGTCAAACTGAATTGGTGGTTTGCTTCTGCGAACACAGCCGAGATGGGTCCACTTTGCCACACGGACAGAAGAAACCAGAGGCAGAGGCAAAACTATGGGGGTGGCATCCGAGGAGGGCTGAGAGAAAAACATTTTCATTCCTGAAAATGTTAGTATCAAGTGGATTCTGGAGGTTTGCTCCCAACCAGAGGTAGGGCAAGAAATACAGAAATAACCGATACTTCTAAGTGGATTTTTACTTCTTCACAGCCACATACCCTACATCCACAAAGTTTCTCACAGTCACAGCAAAATTCAGCTTGTCTTTGCAGGACCTTGACCAGGGCAGAGCAGTAAGTGGGGCACGGTTACTTTGCAATTTTCCTTTTCCCAACGTTTACTCTGCTGATGTGCTCTACTGCCTTTTTTCCACATGCTTGGAGCCAACCCTAGGTACATCACTTACCAAACAATGTTCTCTGTGTGTCATAGTTTGTCAAGTCCTCTGACAACTTTCTTTTACTTGGTATTGAAACCTATTCGTTTTAAAAGGGAGTTAGCACATAGCTCTGTTAGTGAATAAACAACTCAAGCTTTTCTCTTGTAATATTAGCTCATACAACAGGTGTTCCAAATACCTCAGTCCAATTGTTTAATTTAAGACAGCAGTAATTGTCAATCAGCTTTCATTACCTGAAGTACTTACTTTTAAGCCCTGAGAAATATTTTTCCTTATCTTTTTTGCTTAAAAAGCTCAGTCTGTAACATCATATAAATTGTTTTGTTGTTTTTCTGTTTTTAAATAATCCAGTTAAAAGCCTTTTTGTCCAGAGATAAATGCTCTTCAAACTCACAGGGGTGGCTGTAAAGAAAAAGCTGTCAGAGGTACAAAGAAAACTGTTCATCTACCTCGTATAAAGACATGAAATGGAAAAGTCATGAGAGAGTAGTAAGGAAAGGTCAAGGAAACTTCAGAGGAGTCAGATTAGAATGAACCAGAGACAAATGGTGTGGGGTGAGTGAGACTAGGACAGCTTTTCAAAGGAGAATGCATAGAGGGCATCTTCATATGTCTAACAGACATAGTTTTATTCAGATAAGTATCTCTTCTTTGTGTGTATAGGCCACTGGCTTTTTCCAAGAATGCCTCAAGCACAGGATATTAATTTTTTTTCTTCTCAAAGTAACACATTTGGAACAGTGAATTCTGTAGAGACAATAGAACAAAGAATCCTCATCTAAAACTCATTTTAGCATACTTGAGTTTAAATCAGCAAGACTCACAGTTGGGGTAGATAGCAAAATAACACTTCTATCATTCTGGCGAATTTACAGAGATAATTCAAATAGCAGCATTAAAGAAAATGGTGAGCTTGTTTGTTCATGGAGAGGGGAAATGGCAGCCATCATTAAGCAAACACAAAGAAAAAAGGGAGTCAAGCAGTGAGCAGAAATAGCGTAGCAGGAGTGAGAGGAGAAAAGGCAAAGGATGGAATTATTCAGCAGTGCCTCAGGAATATGTTAGATTCAATCTGCTTCGAGCTTTAGTCTGCTCGTTGACTTCAGTGATAGTTTTACCTAGCTAAGCTCTGGACAAATTAACCACTAGAGTCTCTTTAACAGGAGAATGCCTCCCAGTTAGCTAACAGCTTATAATTATTGGACTTGAAAAATATGTGGCAAGTCAAGAATTTGGGCTTGCCCTTTTTTTTGTGTACTTGAAGAAACAGGAACAATGATGGATTTGCCCAGACATGGTAAATGTTGCATGGTATGCAACAAGGAAAAGTGGCTAAAACCTTACTTAATACTGGAATATGGGAAGCAAGAAGAGTCATCAACTTTCCAGTTATTTCCTCCCTATCAAACAGTTTGTCTGTCACTGCCTTGTTAGGAGCGCAAATGCTACATATGAACCCCTTGGGATGTGCTGTGGTGCAGAAATCCCTTGCTGCCATCCTGTCTCATGTTCACTGAGGGCAGGCTTTGCAGCTCAGTCTGTGCAGTGTCGGGAGCTGTACCTGCAGCAGCAGGCTTCAGCCCTATTTTTGAAGCTTTGCTCAAGACAGATACCTGCAGAGCCTTCTGGAGAGTTGAGTGTATGCCTAGCACAAATTGAACGCTGCAAGATTTTTACAGCCAGTCTCTGAAGAGTTCTGCTAAGCATGTAAGAACATGGTTTTTGAAAGGCTTTATAAGCTGGGCAAAGCAGTGTAAACAATCAAGCAGAGGCAACGGCCACCTTCATGTCCTCCAGATTAGTCCCCTGTGAAAACTGAAATACATTGCTTAAAAAAACAAAGACAATAGAGCCCCTCAGAGAAACAACTGGAGACGCTGTAATTTAGGCAAACCATTTCCTTTTCTAACTTTAGTCTGGAAAACACTGCGAAGTGTTAACTGCAAGCATTGCTGCTCTCTCTGCAGATAGACAAAAGGAGAGCATGCAATCACCAAATTACTACAGCATGATGCTTCCCTTTGCCACAGTCTGGTGTTAAATTCTACCCAGCATTGTTTACTGAGTGCCACATTGCAAAGAACAGAGAGGAAAACTCTTCCTTGTGCAATTTACTTGCTAGTTTTATATCTTCAGTGAAAGCCTGATCAAACATCAGCTGCTCCCTGAAGTAGGACACATTTGTTTATTTTCTTTGTGTGTGTGCTTGTGTGTGTGCATGTTTAAATGTATTCCTTTAATCAATTCACCTGTTTGCTTATCGATTGACAGGTATTTTTGTTTTTCTTAAAGAAACATCCAGGTTTTCATGCTACTGCCAGGTCTGTAAGTTCTTTAGTGGTTGTTTCTTTTTTTCCAGAAACAAAGGAATTCCATACTAAATTGGACAGAAAGCAAAGGCTTTAGTCCACTGAACCAAGAAGAGCAATTTTATTTAACTGTATGAGCAGTCTGGTGCAAAAGGTAAGTGAAACATGGCCCATCCCGATCTTTAAAGGTTTAACAGGATTTTCATTGCTAATATTGCATTAAAGAAGAGCTCATTTTTCTGTTTGTGGCTCGGGATGCACAAAGTAAACATGTCCCTAGGAGAAAAAATAATATCTTCCGCACAAAGTGTGAATCATGGCTGGCTAGAGAGGAGAACTAGTGAGGGAGCAGTGCCACCTGCGGGCTGGATCCACCTCAACAGGGCTGCTATCATGGTCCTCTCTTTTAAGCACTGACATGAATAAATAAAGCAGGGTCTCTCAATAATCTGCCATATGTATATGACTACCTGTTGGGGGTGCACACAATAAATTCTGTTCTGCATTATTTCCTCTGCTTATGATCTCTTTCTAGCATGCTCAAAAATCTGGCAGCTTTTCTGAAGAAGGGAGAGTACTTTATTTTGGAATTGAAATCTGCTGGGCTGCAATGTGCTCTGAGCACAAGAGGTTTCAATGTTGAAAGGAAAACACTTCTTTGCATAGTACAGATTTATACAAAAAATCTTCAGGGTTGAGGAGACTTCAAATGAGAAATGTGCATCCATGATGTCCTACCAGAAGATTAAATATCCCTGGTAGGTACCAAAGCAATGACTATGAAGAATATTAAAAAAACAAAAAACACACTAATTTGTTTAATTTACTGCCAGATGTTAGGAGGGAGCCAGGATTTATATGTGTTCAGAAAGGAGTTAGACCCCTGCACAGATGGGAACAGCTGGTCTTTATATGCTAGGAAAAGGAGTAGTCAGGGGCCATTTTTTAAAGGAAATCTCTAAATTTCTGAGCTCCTTTGAGTGAGTTCTTGTGCACCGTTTCTTGTATTTGTTCTCTGTACAGCTGTATTTGCTACCAAAGAATATAACCAAGTACAGTGGAATTTCTGCTCACCAGTGCATCCATTACAGTTCTATTTAAAGAAATACTTGAGTGTGCTTGCAGGAACTAATCCTAATACAACATTAAAATCTCAAATACAAAAAAAATTTAAAAAAGAGGCTAATAAAGGTCTAAACCATAATTAATGTTTGCAACATAATCTGCTATGCATGGAACTTTCTTCACTGTAACGCATCAGAAAAAATCTTGTTACCTTGCTAGATTGTTTCCAAAAACAAACAGCCCAAAGTCTAGGCATGCAGGCTGGGAGTGGAGCCTGCTGCAACAGAAGACATGAGAGAATGATTGAATGAACCTTGTCTCTCTGAATTTATGTTACATAATGGTAAAATGAATCAATAAAAGTGATTACATAAAATGGCCTATTGTCCCCTTCTTGGGAAAATCCAAATAACATTTTCCTACATTTGCGCCAGCTCTTTAAACTCATGAGGAGCCTGTAATCAGCAGAAATTTAGATCTCATCAAAAGTTGTGGCTAAGAAATATGTGTTTCCTTTCATATATTTTATACCTAAAAGCAAATTCTCATTGTTACTTATGAAATGGAACAGTACCACTGATCTTAAAAATGACTTTCTATTTTTCTCTTATTCTGTCCAGGATTTTTCCCTATCATGAGCAGACACAGGCGTGCTGCCTGTCACCAGTGTTTTGCACTTTCTTTTGCTTCTTACTATCACATTTTCCTTTGGCCTGAAGTGGGTAGTGAATATCAGATAAGCTGCATGATATTCACATGGCACCAGTTTGAAGATATTCTTTTCTTTTGCCTTCAAAGGAGTGAGAGACCTGATACCCTCCATTTAAATTGTGTTCATTTAAAGGCTATCATTTTCCCCCTGGAATTCTCATACGACTTCCCATCTTCTCAGACATAATCAGAGGAGACTTGCAATGTTAATCTCAGTTCTCTAACCAAAAGAATGCAAATCTTACTGCCCTATCTCAGTTTGACATCAGTAGGACCACTAAGGGATAAGGGTTATGCTAAGCTTACTCTTCCAGGATAGAAATATTTTATGGCTTTATGCTGTTGGTAAGACACCACCCTATTTCCCTTCCTCATCATCACTGGTAATCATAGAATAGAATTATAGAATCATTTGGATTGGAAAAGGTATTTAAGTCCATCGAGTCTAACATTATCCCAGCATTGCCAAGTCCATCAATAAAAGAGTTACCCAAGTGTCACATCTGCAGATTTCTTTAATATCTCCTGCAATGGTAATTCAACCACTTCCCTGGGCAGCTTGTTCCAGCATTTGACAACCCTTTTCCGTGAAGAAAATTTTCCTAATATCTAAAATAAATCTTACCTGGTACAACTTGAGGCCATTTCCTCTACTCCTGCCATTTTTACTTGGGAGAAGAGAACAATCCTCATCCCACCACAACCTCCTGTCAGGCAGTTGTAGAGAGTGAAGAAGTCTCCCCCAAGCCTCCTTTTCTCCAGGCTAAACATCCCCAGCTCCCTTAGCTTCTCCTTATCAGACTCCAGACCCTTCTGCAGCTCCTTTTCCCTTCTCTGGACCCTCTCCAGCCCCTCAATGCCTCTCTTGTAGTGAGGTGCCCAAAACTGGACACAGGATTTGAGGTGTGGCCTCACCAGTGTGGAGCACAGGGGACAATCCCTGCCCTGGTCCTGCTGCCACACTATTGCTGACCCAGGCCAGGTGCCATTGGCCTTCCTGGCCCCCTGGGCACACCTGGCTCATGTTCAGCTGCTGTTGATCAGCACCCCCAGGTGCTTTTCCCCCAGGCACATTTCCAGACACTCTTCCCCCAGCCTGTAACTCTGCCTTGGGCTGCGACTCAAGTACAGAGTGTAGCGCTTGGTTTTGTTGAGCCTCACACAATTGGCTTTGGACCATCGACCCAGTCTATCCAGATCCCTCTTTAGAGCCTTCCTACCCTCCAGCAGATCAACCCTCCTGCCCAATATGCTATTTTCTGCAAACAGTGCAGCTCTCCAAGCCATGTGGAGGCAGTTTCCCCTGGAGAATTCTGTGGGAAATGGTATTAAAGACTTTACTGAAGTCCAGCTAGACAACAGTCTTTTTCTCATCCACTAAGTGGGTCACCTTGTCGCAGAAGCAGATCAGGTTTGTTGGGTAGAAGCTGCCATTCCCAAACTCATACTCGCTGGGCCTGACCCCCTGGTTGTCTCATTTGTGCCACATGAAGGCACTCAGGCTGATCTGCTCCATGTCTTTCCGTGCACTGAGGTCAGGCTGACAGGCCTAGAGTTCCCTGGATCCTCCTTGCTGTAGATGGACATTAGGTCCCTTCCAGTCAGCTGGGATCTCCCTGGTTAGCCAGGACTGCTGGTAAATCATGCAAAATGTCTTGGTGAGCACAGGACCCTCAGCACCCCTGGGTGGATCCCATCTGGCCTCATAGATCTGTGTGTGTCGCAGAGGGCCAGCAGGCCTCTGAACATTTACTCTTGGATTATGGGGCTTCATTCTGCTCCTCTTCCTTCTCTCCCAGTTAAGGGAGCTCAGCACTCAGTGAACAACAGAGGCATGAAGTACCTCATTCTTTCCCTGTGTTCCTCCTCCTCCATGTATCCAATAAAAGATGGGGGCTCTCCTTAGCCCTCCTTTGGTTTCTAATGTATTAATGGAATAGGGTTTATTGTCTTTTACAGCAGTAGCCAGACAATTTCTGGCCAAGGTTTGGCTCTTCTCATTTTCTCCCTGCATGACCTCAAAACATCCTCAGCCTGCTCCTTCTTCAAAAAGTCATAAACTCTTCTTTTAGTCCTGAGTTTCAGCCAAATATTTCTGTTTAGCCAGGCCAAATTTGTTCCTCTGTTCATGTTTAACTCAACATTATCATTAGATCACACAGTAGGGGTACAGAATGACCATTTTATTGCAAAGACTATACATGTCCTTTTCCCTAATTGTTTTATTTCTGCTAGGAATTCAGAAAAATTGAAATTTAATGCAGGGTATTTTTTCTATTATGAACTACATATATCTGCTGTGGAAGTGGTAATCAATAAAGATGATGTGCCACATTGCTTGCGGCATAAGGATTTGTTAAATTTTTAATTCTCGTTTCCAGTTGCTTAAAAAGTTATCCTGCTTTTTCTGCCTATATGCTGCTTAGGATCATTTCTGCATTTTCTGCTGCTGTTTCCACTACTGTTCACATATTCCCTGGATGCTATGAATGGGAACATAGCAACCATTCTGGATGGGATTGACAGCTGAAAACAGCTACAACATGCAAGAGACTCGGAAATCAAAATAGGGGCAGAAACAGATGAACAGTAGTCCTATAGCATTTGACTTAAGTAAAGCTCAGTAGTTCACTTTGACCCTTTCAAGATCATAGTATCACTTGTACCACTATAAGAATTTAGTTTTATGCAAAGTTAAACCTCTAATACTTAACTGAGAGTAAATAAGTGAAGTGCAAACTCAAATTTTCATTGATGAATTGCAGGTGTGTCTCAATGTAGTGCAGGAATAAAAATCTGAGATAGAAGCAGAAGCTGTAAATGGATCTTCTGTTATCTCCAAGTTGATAAATATGCAGCCAATTTCAGATATGATAAAACCTGCTCTGTGGAGGAGGTTTTTACTTATCTAGTCATCTCATCCATACTGACTCTTACCCAAAGTGTTCTTTAGAGATACACAATCCACAGGCTCGAGTTTTAAAGTAAGATTAATAAGAGTGAAGTGTCCTACCACTTAGTCCACTTCAAAATACAGGTGTATTGAAAAGTCTGATTCCAGAACAAAGGATGAGGGAACAACGGAGCAGTGGAGCTGAACAAATAGCAGTCTTTTTTTCCATTTCATTTTTGGCTTCAACCAGAACAAAAAGCAAATCCTATTTCAAACTTCTGAGAGGTTTTTACTAGAACTGAAACTAAATCAGTTGCAGGCACAACTGAACTCAAACTGGCCTAGGGCAAATGTATTCATTATGTGGGACCCAGAAGTTAGATGCTGAAGAACAAAAATGTGGTCCCAACATGAGTTTATAAACTCAGTGATGTTCTGGTTTGCTCTGGTCATTCTCATCTAACACCTTTCCTTTGGCCAAATTTTCTGTCAATTTAATGTAATCTCCTTTAGGTTTATGCAAAATTTTCATATGTGAACTATATAATAAATATTTTAGAATAATTGAAAATTTACAGAAATTAATTTCCTCCTGCTTCCCTTTCAGAGAAGCTAACACTTGCCAAAACTGCCCTACCCACAAAGATTTTATTTTATACTCTCCATCAGACTAGAGATAGCATTATGGAATCGGACTCAGAAAACAAGAACATTTAGAAGTTGATTCTGCCCCTTTTGAGCCTTTGCAGCACAAAGTGTTATTCAGGGAAGCTTGGATTGAAAGAAAACCAAATGCAGGGAGGCAGCCTACAGTCAGCTGAAAAAGCCCTGCACAGACTTCCCTTGAACCTCCCTGGGAATGAGTGGAAAAGAGGGGGAAGAGTGAGAAGAATCACACCAAGTGTTCCAGGACAATTTAAGCTGGTTTGAGGCCTGATTTCTATCTTGAAATACTTGCTTCATGCTGTAATTTAGCCAGATACTTTGTCAGAACAAGAAGCAGAACCTGAAATACAAAAATTTTATATAATCTTTTATGCTAGACAGATTCAATATTGCATACTCTCAGTAAAACATATAGAAAAATGCAATTTTGTGTTGTCAGAAAGCTTTATTTTTAGTCTGTCAGTCCTCTTAATATGGGCTTGTTTATCAGTATCATTCCTCCTGGACTGCCTCTGTAGTGATATAATGTATTCTGATTGCATAGTGCCTATTCATCTATAATGCTGTTGAGTCAGTTGCAGACATATTTGAACATTCGGTAGTTTAACCTTGAAATAAGGGATAGAGGGCTGTCTTTTCACCACATCCAAGTGTGTTCCTGACTAATCACTTTTTTTTTTTTTTTTTACTTCCAATCCCCTGTCATTGTTACAATTCCACTTTTACAGCAGAAAATAATTTTCTTTAAAATATTTTTCATTATCCATAAAAAAATGATCCCACCATCATGCACTCATTTTGTGGGGCTGTTTGCAGTGTTTGTGTGTGTGGATGTGGGTGTGAATCTCTGTTCTTTCTGAAATTTCATCTCAAAGTTAAGGTGAAAAGCTGTACTTTGGTTCCAGGCAGGAATGCAGCTGCCTGTTTCCTAAGAGAAATCGGGAGCTGGCCCTGCTGGAGCAAAAGCAAAACAGATATTTGGCTTCAACAGTATCAGGATTTTGCCCTCTTTATTCTGGAGATTTAGAAGTTATGAAGGACTGAATAAACAGCATTTCACAAGGTACACTGGGTTACACAAGTGTGTGATACTCATCAGTAATCACCTACACCTGCCAGGAACTCTGTGCCATCATTAGGAACAGCACCCAGTAAGAGCCACTAGGAGGTACAGCCAGCACAAACATTTTTAAAACCTTTCAGAAACACAAAATAATTATCCCTGACATTCCTTCTTCCCACATGGATGCAGTGGTACCTCAGGTAACATGACCCTGTACTGACAGAACTCAGGAAAGAAGGCTCTTAAAAAGTCATTTTTAGGCGCCACCAGAGCAATGGTCAATTATTCCATTTGTAAAACCTTGAAAGCTGAAATATGTAGGAGCTAAAAGATGCAGCTTCACAAAGCCATGATGGCTCACAGGCTGGAATCTGGGCTACTGAGTAGAAAGTGTGAACTTTTGTCAGCCACCAGAGGTTCCAAATGCCCTAAGGAGATGTGCATAAGGAAATGACCAAACATGAAATTAAATAGGTACAGGGTCAGCAAGGCAGCACTTCTCCTTATTATAAGATATCCTTATTTATACATATCTTTATTGTTAATTTGCATATTCCTAAAAATATTTCCAGACTTAGCTTAGGAGGCAATAACATATAACTTTTTCTGCCTATAATAAGCATACATGGCTGATATCTTTTCCCTGCCTTCCGTATCTCTTTCTTTTTCATTTTTTTCTGTAATTTACTGTATGAAAGAGTTACCAAGGAATCTGTAAGAAGTCTGCATCTCAGGTCAACTGGCAAAGAGAAATCTTGTTATGATAATAACATATATCTTACAGACTGTTTACATTTTTCTCTGGTAGATTAGGCATTTGGCAGTAATTTAATAAAGTATAGTGGACCCATAAAACAAAAGTTAGAGGGTTGCTCAAAAAGGAAACTCATTAAATATAAATAATAATAGTAATAAAAGTTTTTATGCATTATAGTCTATAAAAATAATAGTCATAATTAACCAATAATGAGCTATTCAGTAAAAAAAAAAAAGTTCAATCAAATTATAGAAGAAATGTTAATTTTCTTTACAATTCTCTTACCATAAAAAAAAAAATAAGCTTGTTCTGACAAGATTGGTTTAATTTACATTCCTTGTTTACCATAATATTTCTTTACATGTGCTCCAAAATTTTTAGACTTAAAAATCCTGCTCTGCAGGATCATGGCTAAAATTTATTAAATTAGGTTTTTAAGTCACTTAATTCTAGTAAATTTTATATATATGGTTTTTATTTTAAAAGTTTAATTAATTATAATGGAAAAAAATTATTTTGCAAAGCAGCATAACCATGTCAAATGTCTAAATTTCTCAAATTTAGATTGTCTATGCTCCACTATGATCTCTTATTAGTGTTCCCTGCAAGTGTCACTGAATGTTTCAGTATGGTTTTGTATTCTGACACTGATTTTCCCAAAGTGTTTTTCTCATTTGTGCCTGCAATTTAGCAGCCAGCAAGGTTATTGTCTCATAGGCTGGGCTGACTGCTTTCCTTCTAAATGATAAACTGTTTTTAGATTTCTGATAATTGTTGACATTTCACACTACCCTGAAATGATTCCTTACCGAGTTCCAAAATTTTCCAGCTATGTACAAATTCTGATTTTTTTAAATAAAATTTTAGACTTGAAACATAGATATGGAACAGCATTACCTCAGAGGAAGGAGAGTTTACTAGTATAAGCAGGATGGCATTGAAGTAAAGTGATAAAATTATGCAGTACCTTAATTTATAAGGAAGACATTATAATATAAGACAATAAAGTAATTGTTATAACTTGCAATAACTCTTCCTTAGAAAATCTATAAAAAATTACGAGAATAATTAATCAAATGGAAAATAAATTGAGAATTTAGGAAGCTAATACAAAGCAAAAATTGTCCTGCCTACTTTACAAAATAGATCAAAGCCAGTAATGGGCATAAAATCTGGACAATTGTCTGTGAGAAGTCAAATATTTTAATGATGCTTGGCAAACAATAGAACCTAAATACTACTGTATTTAGTAAAAAAAAAAAAAAACACCATTCTTAAGATTGGGAAGACAGAGTTGTTTCTTATCATTCTGAGCATACAGAATTCCTATTTATTGCTGTAGTAAGCCATCTAAAAACACCAAACAAGATGAATAGATCAGATGAGATGATGAGTAAACATTTTTTCTTAAAATATCATATACTACTTCTATTTTGTTCCAATGTATCTGTTAAATTCATATTAGCATATGCTAATGAGAATTTCTTGACAGTCCTCAGTAAAATTAATGGTTTAGGATATTTTTTTGTTTACCTCAAAATTGATCTTACACAGATTCAAATGCAATCAAAAGTTAATACCGCAAATCCTTCTGCTTCTCGCTCCCTGTTCCAGCATTTTGGCAAGGTTCTAGTGACTCACCTGTTCCATTTTCAAAGCATTGCCTGGGGTACAAAACTGTTTTTCACCAGTTTCACATTCCACATCTGCCACAGAAGACTGTTTAATTGTGCTTCCCAAAAGCAGTGATCCGCTTTCTCCTCTGCCACCTCCTTAATGCATTTTTACTTTCTTTATTACAAGTGCAGCAAGGATCACTGTACTTTCTCAGTAGGCTACAGACAGCTTGCAAGAGAAGCAGTGTTTTAAAGGTAGTGTCTTCCTGTCAGAAAACCAGCAAGAGGGCAAGACAGTGGAAGTTAGATCTGGGACATGAGAGCACAATATGTCACTTGCAGAGAGGCTTTGATATGGGTAATAAATGGATGATCAAAAAGAATCCTCAGAAAATTCAGGCAGAGATTTCAAAGGCATCCCTCAACCTCCTCCTCTAACCCTTGAACACAAACTAAAGCATCTTCCTGTTCCTCAGCAGCTTGTCTGCAGACAGAACCTTACCAGAATTACGTAGTTAAATTGTGTTGTAAGGCCACGTTATTCTACCCTTCAGATAAACAGCAAATGTGTGTACAGTCAGCTCATTTCTGCATTTTTAGGGGATCCAGCTGGCTGTGTAAGGGAGCTCCTTTATTCAGGGCAAGACATTAATCAAATTTCCAGATGTAGGTGTATAAAGTGCATGGCTGCAGGTTCCCAATGCAGGGGGCAAGTTTTGTCTTAGTTTTGTTTAGAGTGATCATCCTGCATCCCTGTTACACAGAGGTAAAGCATAGATGATGCTCCAATAGGAAAACAAAGCCAAATTTACTCAGCTGCTAAAACGGAGCTCTCAGATCTAAAGGAGAGCGAAGAGGACAAGACCTGGCATATCCTCAGCAATTAAAAAAGGTGCAGGGGATGTGCTGCAGCTCTGTTCCTGTGAGACCCCCTCAGCACGGTGCAGCAGCACACTATCTGGGTGACAAAGGCCAGAATAAGAAGCTCAGCTAACTTTATTAACCTACAACATACTATTTATACATTGTATAAATGCATATTTATATAAATGTACAGTAATTTCATGATTATAAGCCGCACCTTTTTCATTGAAGAATCCAGCCTACTCCAGCAGTGCGGCTTATCTATGGACAAATCCCAATGAAATGCCAACCCAGAAGTGAGAGCCGGCTGGGGAGGGTGCCTGGGGCTGCCTTTAAAGACTTTGCTGGTCTATGAAAACTGTTTGCAACTTGAGCACCTGACACCAAACCCCATGCTGGCGCGATTCTGTTACTAACTCGTTACTTTGTCACACATGGATCCTCGCATTAAAAAAAAAAAAAAAAATGCAGCTTAAATGCAGATGCGGCTTATATATGGACAAATCCCGTGGGCTACCCGGATGTGCAGCTTATAATCAGGTGTGGTCTATAATTGTGAAACTACTGTACTACCATCCAAATTAAATCCAGACTAAAAATTTACTGCAAAAACATATTAATGTAAAGCTAGATAAAAGTATAACTCTATATGAATTCAATACAGTTATATTTACATAAATGCATTCTACTTTTAAAAATGTACGTATAAAAATATATACATGCCTCTCTTGAAATGACTGAAATTTCAGAACTTTGTTTTGTACATAATTTAAAAACAATACTCAGTAGGACACTCACTTAATGAGCTGTATTTGAGGTATTTCTCTGTATTTGAGGTATGCATGACAGAATTATTTCATGTCAGGTTTGTTCACTTGAGGATACAGAATTAAAACTAAAGCATTCCTAATTCAGGTATGCAGTTTGATTTGCTATGTCTTTCATGTATTTTGTACTTACCCTTGGCATTAACATTCTTTGAGTTAAAAGGAATATTTCAAGATTATTTTTTTCACAACAAAAATTCAGGCACTATTTCTTTGCAATTTATATTTTTTCTCAAAATTGGTAATTACTATATTTAAAAATAAACGTGTTTTTTTAAAGAAGCTTAGCACTTTGGTTTGCTTTTCTGAAAAACTATTCAGCCTGTTTCCTAATATTTCAAGTGGAAGGGAAACACAGACTTCCATGAAATTTAGTATTCCACTGAAGTACAGGAAACAGCAGTCACAAAATACTGCCTGACAAAAAAAAAAAAATTCCCTTGTGACAAATTGCACTGCTTGAGGAGAAACCCTGTATTGGTTTAAAACCTGACCAAAAAATACCACAGATTTTCTCCAAGGAGAGTGATTGTATTTAACAAGCTACCCTTTGCATCTTTTGTATCTCTGACAGCAGTTGCATCTTCTTTCACTTACTGGAATATACCCAATATTATAGAAGTATATGCAATACAGAGAAGTGCTGGCTTTATGTATAACCATCAAAACAGTTTTCAAAAGACTTTCCATTTAGTTATTCTTTGGGTTTTTTTAACTTATCCTAGGATCATTAGCATCAACGTGTCACAGAACAGTCATTTTCTGTTTATCTGGGAGCCTGTGTGACCTTCAGTGGAATTCCTAGGGAGGGAACCACTGTGACCTGGCCACTCTGACCAACATGGGGTGACCTGTAGGTGACCATTGATCAGGTCCACATCTGCACCTTCCCTGTGACCCCCAGAACTGCTGATGTTCAACTACAGAAACCTGCATTCCCTTCCCTCCTCTCCCCACCTTCTCAGACTTTCAGATTACATGCCTTATTTATGTATTTTCTGTAGTAATAGTCTTCTTCTAATTTCTTCTGGAAATCATGAAAATGTAGACATCTCTTTATGTAGACATAGTAGTTGTGTTTTCCCGGACAAAAAAAGGTTTCAGCTGGAAGCATCAGCTTCTCTCCATCATGTTAAGGAGATAAATCAGACCATAATAAAGGAGAAGATTGACAAGTGCTTTAGGCCAGCCTAAGCACTAAGCCAGGTGGATCATAAGGTTATGGGAATTATAGAAGACACCAACTGCCAGGAGTGTTCTGTGCACACACTCTGAGAAGGCAATAGCAAAAAAAGAGGGGCTGTAGTAAGTTGACCCTGGCAGGATTTCACTCTCTCACCAGTCTCTCAATCACTTCCTTCCACAGCTGGACAGGGGAGAGAAAATATAAAGAAGGGTTCATGGGTTAGGATAAGGACCAGGAGAAATCACCCCTCGAATGCCATCATGAGTAAAACCAGGCCAGAATTAAAGACATTAATTGAATTTGTTAGCTAACAAAATCAGAACAGGATAATGAGAAGTAAAATAAGACCATAAAAAAATCCTTCCCACCCCCCCACTCCTCCCTTTTTCTCAGCTCTAACTGCTTCCCCAGCAGTGCAAGGGGGCAGGGAATGGGGGTTATATCAGTCCATCACAGGTTGCTCCTGCTGCTCAAGGAGAGGAATCCTTTCCCTGATCAGCCTGGGGTCTCTCCCACAAGAGACAATTTTCCATAAGCTTTTCCAACATGAGTCTATCTCACAGGCAACAGTTGTCCACAGACTGCTGCAATGTGAGTCACTCTTCCACAGGGTCAGTCCTTCAAGGACAGGCTGCTCCTGCATGGATCCTCACCACAGGGTCACAAATCCTACTAGGAAACCTGCCAGGAGCCCATTCCAGCACAGGATCCCAGTGAGTTCACAGCCTCCCCTCAGGCATTCACCTGCTCCAGCCTGGGTCTCCTCCATGGGCTGTGGGTGGATCTCTGCATCCCCATGCCCTCCCTGGGCTGCAAGGGAGTCTCAGTTCTTGTAGTAATTATGTCAGGACTGGCAGAAATGACACCATCATCAGTTCTTTATCAAAAACTTATCATGGCCTCTCTCTGTGGACTTCTTTCAGACAACCCTGACTCCTTTCCTCATTAGCTACTCCACACAGCACTGACTCCTTTTCTCCTCTCTGCAAGTTCCCTTCTTCCTTCCACATGACTGGCTAAACCCCAACCTGTGTCTCACCCAGCCACCTAACCCTGTCTGTCACTCACATCTCAAATTCTTACCTTGTCTGTCCTTTGCAGTCACACATCCCTTACCTGCTCACGGCGCAACCAGCAAACTCCATCCCAAACTGCAGCAGATCCTGAGTATCCAACTCTATTTTCAACTATAACTGACTCTAAGCCAGCTGACCCACTCTTTTATAACTCCCCCATCCTCATTGCACCAGCCAGGCTGTCTCCACTTTTCAGCAATCTGTACAGCTGTAATTCATTGAGGAAAATTGCCTTCTGCACTATCCTTACAAATCATCTTCCCAAAAGTTCTGGCACCTGGAGCACCTCTTGCCCCTCCTTCTCCACTGACCTTGGTGTCTGCACTGGTGTTCCTCTCACATGTTCTCCCTCTTTTCTTCTCTTGCCACAGTTATAGCTGAAAAATAACTTCTTTTCTTTTTCTTAAATAAATTATCACAGAGGTATTCCCACCATTCCTGATGGGCTCAGCCTTGGCCAGCAGCTGGTCCATCCTGGAGCTGGCTGGCCTTGGTTCTGCTGGACATGGAGGAAGCTTCCAGCAGCTTCTCACAAAAGCAATCCCGATAGCTCTCCCATCACCAAGTCTAGCCATGCAAACACAGTACAGGGGCAAAGACTGCTTTCCCTTTCTCATGAAACAAGCATGCCAAATATCAAAGGAACTTTAATTTTCCCTTTCCTTGGTACAGCCTCAAATCAGAGCCAAGAGAGGGAAATAGTCTCTATCACCAATGAATACAGGACCTGCTGGCTTTTCCAAAACAGATTTAGTAAATCATTAACCTAGCCAACAAATGACAGGTTTGGTTCTGTTTGGTTTTCCTCACCAGTGTCAGGATACAATCCAGGTTTCAGAACCGCATCACAAGCTGCTTGTGGCAGAAGGTACAACACAGCAGGGTCAAAGATCAAAGAGCAAAGCAACACAGGAGTGTACTGAGGAGCTATTATTCACATTATAGGCCTAAAAGATATTTTACTTTGAGCTAGCTATTGCCTAGTCCCGTAAACTCCATGCCCACAAGCAGCTGAGCTCACCCCCTGCTTGGTTTCCACTGAAGGGAACCCACTCCTGCTCTTCACCTTTCCATGGTGTGAGCCAAGGTATGGTGACTGGAAAATCTCTTTCAAGGGTAAACTCCCAGCCCAAGTGATGCTGCTAAGGATGGCTGCTCATGCTGTGTAAAGGCACAGAAGCTCTCAGATAAAGCCTTTCTTTGAAAACAACTTCACATCCAGTACCATATTGAGAGAAATAAGAGATTTTTTTAGACGCAAAGCAAAATTACTTGTTTCTTGAAATATCACTTCAAAAACTGCAGATATTTTAAATTAGTCTGAGGATGGATTGGGGGTGGATTTTATTTGGGTAGGGTGTATATATATATATATATGTATATATATGAATGAATTTCCCATATCTAATTTAATTCTCCTTCAGGCCTAAAAAATACAGGAGATTTGAGTGAAATAATTATGTCTATGCGTTCCCTGACTCAGGTCAATTCTGTTGGCTTCCAATTTTATCATTGCCACAAATTTTTTAAAAATAATCTTCAGAACAAAACCTAAAAAGGAGGTCCTGAGGTTTTTCCATTTTTTATTTTTAAATTAAAACACTTTGAAGAAAATAAAACAATATACCTACATAATCACAAAAGTTACAACACCATAGTCATTATCTTCTTGTATTTAACTTTGAAGGAAATAAATTTTGCACAAGTTACAATGCTGAAGGGAAAAGAATATGAGCTTGTAAGAACTTTAATTTTAGTTGTGAATTAATATACCTTAAACATCAGTAAACATTTTAATGAAATAGCAGCTGAAGCAGTAGTGCATAAAGTTAATATGCATCAAATGACATACAGGAGATGATCTGTTGATGGGCTGAACCATTTAATTTGTATGCATAATTCAAATTATGCTTAGCAATTCATATATCTCAGTTATAGCCCCTTTTTATTGCCAAGTCACAGATTGTATTTGTTCAAGTATTAATATCATTTTTTTTCATGGCAAAGTTTAAATAATTCAGATGTCAAGTATTTGATCTGCCCATGAGTGCTTCAGAAATGGGGAGAAGGGCTGGGGATAAATAAATATGGGAAAGATTTTACCAAATACAAAGACAACAGAACAACTTGTCACTTTCTTTTTTTTTTTCCTTCAGCTCCTGGAGAGAGGCTTGTACTAAAACTATTTCAGTTTTCAAGTTGATTACATGAACATTACTGAAAGATAAATGCCTGCAATTTAAGCTATGAAAAACGAGACTACTGCCTATAGAAAAAGACTTTGAAAGGCCTGAGATATAGAACGTTTGAATATGGTATAGAAAGAATTTATATTTAGTAATTGAGAAGGAGTCTGACATATTCTGATGACATTTGCATTTAATACCCAGATACGGGCAAATTATTTCTCTCAGTGCAAAAAATCTTGAGCTTTGGTCCTTTCAGCCCAAGATTTATAACACAAAGTGACTCTGGTCTATGAGTCTTCAAGAACAGTCAGCAGCAAAAATGGCACAGCCGTGTAACAGTGACAGATATCACAGAAAGATGTGTTCCCATTATATATCTGAGAACACGGATGGATTCATAAACAAGGGGGGGGTGAAAGTAGAAAAGGAGGAGGCATACATCAGATTATTACACAATCATGCAGTTCTCTGCTAGTTGGTGTAAGAAGTGTGTTGAAGTTAGATATGTATAGAATTTAGATTTCACTAACATTTCTTTTTTGTCATTGTTTTTTAGAAATAAACTAGGTAGTTAAATACAAAAGAGTACAATTAGATAGACTTTCAAGAGTCAATATAAAAGTATAGTAATTTCACGATTATAAGCCGCACCCTTTTCATTGAAGAATCCAGCCTACCCCAGTAGTGCGGCTAATCATCAGGTGCGGCTTATCTATGGACAAATCCCAGTGAAATGCCAACTCAGAAGTGAGAGCCGGCCAGGCAGGGTGCCTGGGGCTGCGTTTAAAGGCTTTGCTGGTCTATGAATACTGTTTGCAACGTGAGCACCTGACACCAAATCCCGCTGGCGCGATTCTGTTACTAACTCATTACTTTGTTACACAAGGATCCTCGCTTAAAAAAAAAACAAAAAAAAGTGCGGCTTATATTCTGGTGCCGCTTATAATTGTAAAATTACTGTAATTATTGTTTGTGTTAATATGCCATGGGAAACCTTATCACCACTGGTTTTAAACTAAACAATTTCTCTTACTCTGCGCATGTGTCTGGGGGAGGCCAAATTAAGGTAATATATTGGCTAACTAAGAGTCATATAGTGGAAAGAACACCCAATAGAAAATACTTTCCAAGTGTGTCCAAATATTTCATCTGCCATCAGTGAAAGAAAAGTCCAATGGTAAAGCTGTATAAAATCCAGAATTCTGTTCCACAGAGAATTTCAAATTTTTCTTTGTTTTGATTGTAAATCAAACACTGAATTTTTTTACACACTCTGCAGAGGATCTCAGTTAGGGGAGGAGGGGAAAAATGCTGTCTGTCAACCAAACCTACATCTTGCTACTTTATACTGATGCTCATCAAAGCCAAATGTAAAATTAAAAATAAAGTGAGACAAACAATTTGGAAAAAAATGCATCTTATTTCAGTGCCTTTAAGAAAGCTATTTGACTATAAAAAATGAATAGATTTCCTTTCAAATAAAATTGCTATCAAATGCACACAATTTCTGAAGCTTTCATATTGATGGAATCACACACTCTCATAGGATTTTTCTCCTCTGACTGAGATACTGAATCTAAAGAAAGGTAGCCTCTGGGTGCCCACATACTGGGAAAAAACCAAAAACCCCAGTTGAGCCATAAGCCTGTGCTGCCTACAGAAAAAGCAGACTTCATGCAGCTGGATTGCTGAATGGGCCCTGTGGAGACATTGGACTGTGTAGCCCTGAAAAATACATTTGATATACATCATATATTTGAATATATTCTCCCTCTCTAGAGGCAGGGTATGATTTACATAGTGCTCCTAATTAGGAGTTTAGAAATAAAATTTAAAAAAATATATTAAACTTATTTGGAATTCTTTTTGGACACTTTTAGTCACTTGGAATGAAATCCTAGTTATGCTAATTTTTCAGGGAGGCTCGATGATGATTTTTAAGTACTCATTATTTCTTTCACTCTTTAGTGTCTATTTCAGTATTGCAAACTTGCATTTAGCCTTCTTAGTCATTCAGATTCTCTCCTACGACAAGAGGAGAATGATTTAATATTGTCAGGATAAGAGTGGAGATCCCAGAGCGTTATATATTTTTTTTCCTTTGATTACATGCTCTCATTTTCTTGCCATTTCATCCCTTTGTCCTCTTCTATTTGATTTTCTTGCTGAGCATCCATTGTAATAAAGTGCCGTGTTCAATGAAGTTGCAGTGAGCAATTTAAATAATAGCAGGTGTAGATGTGTAGGAATTTTGATTGTCATGCACTGCTGTGAAGAACTCATGCATTTATAGTGCAGTACATTTCTGAAAGCATTATGGCAATAAGCCAATCAACTCGAATGTGCCAGGGGCAGTGCTGCAAATGTATAGAGTTGATGGAATTCATTTCAGTCACTTATTCTTGAGGTAGGATTAGGGGAAATTTTGATCAGTTCATGCGTCTCCAATTTGGCCTGCAGCTTTGAGCTCTGGCTGCAGCAGAGCTCTCAAGCTGAGCACAGATGGGGCTGGATAGTATCTGGGTGAGAAGCTTTCAAAAAAATCAAAATGCTGCAGTGTGTAGGTGTTGGTAACTCACTAGGCAGCATGCTTCCCTCGGGTCTGCTCCTTAAATTCTGCCTTTCACATGTTGGAAAATGCCAGCTCGTTACAGGTATTTCCTTTGAAGATAAGAGTTAAGATCGAGTTCCTTATCAACAATAATTGCAAATCTGAATTTTCAATTGGAATTGTTCCTTTCAACAATAGTTGAAAATCCTATTGTATGTTCACTACTAGCCTTGATATTATGTCTAGCTTCCAGCTCCAGCAATTCCATTACATTCTGCCTGCTATTTCCCATTTCATTTTCAAAAGGAGCAAGGTTAGGACTGCTTTCAATAGGAAACAGCTATGACTACATTTTGCAGAGAATTGGTTGAGGTTGGTTGTTTTAGAAGAAAAGGGAGAGTTGCACTGGGTAACCTACTGCAAAAGCTCACTTTCATATATACCCGTTGATAAAATTTAGGACAGTTACTTTGAAAGTGTAATTTTTATAATCTCTTCGAGTCATCCCTTATCTTGCAGCTCAACTCACGCCTTAGTTTTCAAACTACACCTTCAGTTTAGAAGAGCTAGAGGAATTCAGTTAAAAGCACTGCAGCTGGGAGCACTTTTCAGCATTTTATGCAGGTAAACATAACATGACTTACAACTTATGTACCTTATGAATCACTTGCTCACCGACTGGACACAATGTTGAACAGGAATTTACATGGCA
The DNA here is from genome assembly GCA_009812075.1 of Sialia sialis. NCBI lineage: Eukaryota > Metazoa > Chordata > Aves > Passeriformes > Turdidae > Sialia > Sialia sialis. The sequence continues at coordinate 81,879,755 of VRYO01002772.1, forward strand.
TGCTCTGGGGCAAAGTAGAAAAGGCCATTTTTTCAGGTGCTTAACAGCATTTCTTACCTATTGGTTTTAACACTACTCTGCTGTCCAGGGTAGGTGTCTCGGATCCACTTCTAACACATTTTCCACTTAGGAAATTCTGTCAAGTTCTTCAAACATGAAGGAGGTTTTTACTGAGTTCTTTCACATCACAACTGTGCAAGGAAGCTGGGGAGTGAGTTTGGTGCTCTGCTGAAACACCACTGGGGACAGGGGTGGGCGAAGTGGCACCACGGCTCTGGGAAATGTCACTCGTGCCATGGGCCAAGCTCTGCTCAAGCTGCTTCTCCAGCCTGCACAAAGATCAGTGGAGTTGCATGAATGTATTGCAATTGAGAGCCTGTTCAGCCTGGATTTGTTTTGTAATTACACAATGGATCCTTGACTTTTTTCTGCTTCATACTGTTTACAGGTTAAATGTGTTGGTCAAGGCATAGTTGAGGAAGTATCAGTGACACTGTAAAGTTACATGTAGGAGCATCACTTTTATAAAATGTTTAGGAATCAAAATGCACCCATTGACACACCATCATCACATCCCAGTAACCCGCCCCCAAAACTAACAAATGTAGACAAGATGATAACTGATGCAATTTTGGTGAAAATATCTGTGATCTACCAAAATTTAATCAAGAGATGTTATCATCCTGAACTTCTTCAAAGAAATACAGAAAAAAAAAAATTCTGTAGTGGTGGAAATGCATTTGGAAAGATGGGAGATAAAGCAGCCTAACATGCAAATAATATCTCTAGTAGAATGGCCCTCGTAATCATATATTACTAAAACAAAGCACACGGGATATCTCAGAAGGCAGAAGCTTAAGATCACTGTTCTCTTACAGTTGAGAGATTTTCTCCATCTTATTGAATTTTTGGTCTCTTTAGTTACAAGATAAAATGAACATGTTAGGTTACCAGATAAGAGCTCACCTGCATACCCACAAAAGGACCAAAGAGACAATGGAACAGAGACACCCCAAATAACACCCTGTGCAGCCAGTTCCACCCCTGCAGCCATCAACCCAGAGGAGCACAGGAGGACATCGGGCAGGGGGGAAATCCCAATTCAAGATTCAGAGGGAAGGGAATCCTGTCTGGGCCTTGTCCAGGGCTGCCCCAGCAGAACCTCAGTCCCAGTGGCCAGGTGTGAAAACTGTCACCACGAGTCACTGGAGGCAATTCTGCATCATCTTTTGGACTAAAGATGGCTCCTGTTTAGGGGTGGCACAGGTGGAATGCAGGGGAAGAATGTTTTACGATTGCACAGGATTTTTCTATGAGACTCTTTTGGGAGGACTCAAAGACAGGAAAAAGGAAAGTATCTGGGGAGTTTGAGAGGGAAGAAGGGATCAAAAGGGTCCATTAACACATACCCAACGTTTGGTCAGCGCGGTTGTCTGCCCCTGTCTTGCACCTGACCATCAGAATCTGTGTCTTGACTTATTAAAGTCCATCTCCAAGTTCTTTCCAGCAAGGGACTTTTTCCCCTGTGTGTGTCCCTGTGTGCCTGCCTGTGAATCTGGAGGTGCCAGCAGCGGGAGTGGGGCTGCACCCTTGGGAGCTCACCTGTGCAGGTGTCCCCAGCTGGGGAGCCTGAGCAGCCCCACTGGGCTGGATCCACGTGGTGGGTGTGTTCTGCATTCCCATGGTGGGCTGCAGTCCTGCAGGCAGGCAGGGGAGCAGGGCAGGGCTGGTGGTGCTTGTGTTTGTGTAATTCCTGGGTGTCTGCCAATGACCTGCACTGCCAGACATCTCTGCATGTGCCCTGTGCCTGCTGGCAATCATTTTTCAGCTGGATCTGGGGACACAGAGTGGTAGCAGCCCTGTCTTCCTCAGGCAGTCAGGTCCAGCATGACACACTTTATCATTATATATTTGGAATTTCCAATTCCAAATGCCTCCAACACAATGACCGCCAGCTTTGACAAGTCTGAACAGGTCTACTGCTTAGCTTCCTGAATGCAGTTCTTTCCTTAGACACGACAGATTTATTTCTTTTGTCTGAAGAAATGTCTAGTCTGAGAGTTCACTGGTCACCATGATAGCCATGAGATTCTCACTTGGTGCAGAATTAAAATTCCCTGTTAAACTATTCAAATATATTAATACATCTTCATATACCCTGCCACTTTAGTGTTAGGTCATGAAATGTGACTCAGCTGAGTTACAAATGGAGAAGGTTTTTTCACGCTACAAAGTATAAATTTCAGAACTCCATGTTTAAGAAGTGATTGTTCTTCTAAATTAATAACTAGGCTCATTAATGAGCTCTTGCTTAGGTACACAAAATTTATATGAATGCATGTGCCTGGTAACTAATATTTGTATGAAAAATAATTTGAAAGAGAAAACTATTAAAACTAAGAAAAAGTAATCAATAGAGATTTTAAAACCTCAGATTTTAAGGAAAACTGCATGTCACAGAACAAAATAGATAAAAATACTGACTTTCATGAAGCAGCACTGTAAGTTACTGTAACATGATTTATATTCATTCTGCAGATTCTGAAAAAAACCCATAGATGTTTAAAAACCTTAATTGGCTATTCCAGTCTCGAGAGAGAAAACATAAGCCTGTTATTGAAAAGTCCATGACCAAGAAAGAGAAGTTTTGATAATGTCAGCATGGATCACAATCATTCTTTCACAGGCTTAAGGTGAATATTGATTAGTGTAATTTCCTTGTCTTTTGGACTGTGCTTTTTTTCCACATTTCTCTAAGGAGGTTTTAAAACAGTCCCTAGTTGTGTTTTTTTCTTCTCATTTCTTAGTATGCATATGAACAGCATCTGCTTTCTTCCCCAGCAATGGCAATGATACGTTTCTACTGCCTCAGTTCTAACCAGTTTAATGTGCTGAAAAGCACAGTGTTGCACAATAACAGCAATTCTGCAGAGCAAAATGTTGATGGGAATGGCAGGCTGCTGTTAGAGACAATGATGGGGTAATGGGAAGCCCAGATTCTCTGTGAAAGGAGTTGGGGAGGGTCTCTGGGAAAATATGGAACAGCAACATCTGTGTTTCACTAAGCTTTCATGAGAGAAAATGTTCTGGATGTATTTTATTGCAGGTTTTTGATGAAACTGAGATGACACCATTGAATGCATCCAAGATTAGGAATGCTAACATTTCCTTCACCACACTTGGGAGCTGCTTTTGACAGAGTATGGCACAGCAGACACGGGGAGACCTGCTGTGTAGCAAATTTTGCCAGGCTCTATAGCAGCCATCATATGCTCCTTTATTCTTTCTACCTTCTTTTTATTTTGTTTCATTTTTCCTCTTCTCCAGCAAAATTCCTGATGTAGAAAAGCCTGTGTTGTTTGTGAAGTAAAAAGTCTGCAGAAATGATAGTGTTTCACTTTCTTGTCGCAAACAAGATTAGCTGTTTTCCTTTCATATTCTCTGCATACTAATTCCAGAGAAACTGCTATGTTATACATGCACTTGGTTCTTTTTCCTTTCTTTTTTTAAGGCAATTTAAATAACTAAATTAAAATCCACCATAAAGTGAAACCTACTTTTCTCAAGAAAAAAAAAAATAATGGTCATTGAGACAATGGCATGTGCTGATGATGTAATGGACTGCATTTCATAGATTCAGGGCAATTAGGCACTGAAAACTACCCATCCACCAAGCTCATCCACCCACACTGACAGTTTAAGAACAGTCCCACTAGGGAATTTCTAAATGTTTCAAACAGTCTTATTTTTAAATTTCACAAGTGTCAAGACCACCTCGAGAAAAGAAAATGCAAGAGATACTTCAAATATAACTGCATATAACATCAAATACTACAACCATTAGGTTAGAAAAGTATAAATATAACCTATGCAGAATGTTTAGAACTGAAGCTGGAAAATAGTTTTTAACTGTGATAATTGACTGTCAGAAAGTGCTAGAGTGATATAAAAGAAGTATTTATAAAATTTTTATAAAGGATTCATTGTGCTATTTAAAAATTTCTGAGAGGATAGTGTAAATGGATCATAGAGGCTATAATTCATCATTTGTATTTTTTTCTATTCCAGTAGAAAATCTGTGAGTTGCAGTTGAGGAAAGATGTTGTCCAAATGGGTGTGTAGAGGAGGCTCTAGGGAACATGGGTGACTGAAAGAAACTTGGCAAGAAGATTTCCACAAAATGTAAGATTAACAGCCTTCAAATAGGCAAGGGTCTTCTGTCACAAAATTTGTCCAAGTGGCTGGTGAATAAGTTAAGAAAGAGGGACATTATGCTACAATATATAAGGGCCAGCTCAGATGCCTGGAAAACTTTAGAATTTTAAGAGTAGTGACACAAAAATAGACTGACTGGAGGAGTCATAGACTCCCCATCACTAAAATGTTTAAAGGAAAATTAGACAAGCTCTCACCATGTATGACATGGTGTACAATTCATCCTGTCAGGACAGGAAGATGGATTAAATGATCTCATGAAATCCCTTCCAGCCATATGACTATGTAGAAGAACAGAATATACACCCACTGTAATTTATAGCCTTTTTCAGCTTTACTGCTTCTCTTCATATTTTTTTCTTGTCACCTTTACTGTTCTGTAATAAAATAACTGATGGGGAAAGGGGCTCTTTGCAGAATTACTTCTATGGTTTGTATTAAGGAAACATTGAGACCATAGCAGCTGCAAGAACACTGGACTCTTCAGGAGCCAGGCAAAACTGAATAAGCAGTGCCTCCTTCATGCTATCAGTACAGTAATTTCACAGCTATAAGGTGCACTGGATTATAAGGCACACTTCCAGGTTGTCAGCAAATTTTCAGACTTTGACCATATATAAGGCACACCAGACTATAAGGCGCACTTTTTTTTGCAGCAAGGATCTGCGCGCAACAAAGTAATGAATTAGTAACGGAATCACGCAATCGTGGGGTTTACTGGCAGGTGCTCAATTTGCAAACAGTTTTCACGGAACGGCGTAGCCTTTAAACGCGGCCACAGGCACCCTCCCCGTGTCGCAGGCCCCAGCACTCCGACTGCCCCCGGTGCCAGCTGCCGTGGCTCTCACGGCTGCCACAGCTCGGTTCAGACTGTGGCTGATGCTGCTCGGCTCGTGGCTCGCACTTCCGGGTTGTCAAATTTCCGAACTTTGTCCATATATAAGGCGCACTGGATTATAAGGCGCACTTCTGGGTTTCAATCAAAATTTTAGTCAAAAAGCTGCGCCTTATAGTCATGAAATTACTGTGATTGCTTTACACTTATAAAGGCTCAATGTTTGTCCCATAACCAAGGTAGAAAATACTTTCAAATATTTGTCCCAACATGCAAGATAGTGACAAGGAGGGAAAGACATGGATAACAGAAACATGAATTGCTCAGTACTGAGAAAAGGAGTTGTCTGCAACTTCCCCAATGCATCTGGAGTAAGCAGGGCAAGCTGTCGTGTGAGTGGTTGTCCAGTACAACAACAACCTAACTGGAAGGAGCAACAACTTCCTCTCAGCCCACATATGTGATGTACTGCCTATAAAAACCAAAGCCCTGTGAGGGAGGGGAGTAAGAAGAGAACTAGGAGAGAAAACTGCAGGCATCACACTGTGGTTTCACCGCAGAGCAGAGCTGGGCTGCAGCTTGGGTGTGCCTCTGGTTACAGGAGGGCACACTGCTCATTGAGCTGCACTCTTAAAGTCTAAGCCCTTTCTGAGCATGAGTTCTAGACAAAATAACTTGTTCCAGCTGATGGCCAGTAAGTGTCTTAGAGTTCAGCTGTATGATGCACCTGCCTTAATTCAAAGTGTTAAATAGGCTGTGATAATCTGACCTCAGCAAATGTCAGACAAAGTTTTCTGTTCACAACTCAAAATCTCAGAAATTATATAAAAGACCTGTTGAAAAACAGTTTAAATGTAGCAACTTCTCGAGTTTCGGGACTTTTTTATCAGAATCCACTCAAGCATCATTCTTACATGCCTCGATTTCTGCACAGATTAGCATGTATGGAAATCAGCTAGAAATAATTTATAAATTACAGGTTATAAAATAAAGGCTATCTCAGCCATTTCATCTTGTTCGGGAACAGCTGAAATTCCCAGCTCAGATGAGCTCAGAACACACCCACAATAGGATTTTGTTCTCTTTATCTTGTTTGAGAGTCAGTTGATGGAGAAGCAGGATTTCCACCTAATTATTCTAGAATTAGAAATGCAGCTCAGCTCCTCAGCTTTCTGGAAGTTCTTAAAGGTCTCCTTCAGCTCTGTTTTTTCTGGACACCAATGTGTACATGAAGTAGTATACTGAATGGCTGCTGCCTGCTAAGTTGCAACATTTTGAAGACAGAGCCGCATCTATTCTATATCTCCCTGATCTGGTAAAGATAGCATGAGAAAAGGGGAAAAAAAAAATTAAACCTCCAGTAATAACAATGTTAAACCCCCTCTTGTTACAGTACTGGGGGCTTTTCTGATCATTCAACCCTAACTGCTCATTTCAATTTCAAAGAGACAAAATAAACTGGATTGTCTCTTTCCTTGAAAAACAGATTCATTTTCTTCAGCTAGTTCTTACTTAGAGATGGCAGATATTAGTTGTGCACTTAAGACTTGGAACTGCATGCCTGCTCTGAGGGTGAATGTAGTTGCATGTACTAAAAGTTTTTTTGTAAATATTTTTTCTCTACTTTTGGAGGGTTTACTGAATTTTTTGCTATTTCTATTAACCCAGCCCCACTAGAAGAATAGGATATGATTTGTCCTGCTACATTTTGCTACGTATGTGTGTGTGAGTATGTGCATGTGTGAGAAGCTGCATTATGGTCTCAGCTGGGCTGATGGTTTGCCAGGAGTGAGGGCGACTCCAAAGTTTCACTTTACCAAGCTGTAGTGACTGACATTTCAGTGTATAACTTCAATCAAGGCTTATTCTACAAAGTACAGATGCATCATGCCACTCTACAGAAGGGATGCTGGGATCAAAAGGAACCTGGAGCTCTTTGTGTCTCTCCATCCTCTCCAGACAGCCCAGATACCCCAACTAGACCGCATGTTAAATTTTCAGACAGCTTAGTTTCAGCAAGGTGAAGTTCATCCCACGCGACAAAACAGTGAGTGCTTCTATAAAATTAAAGAACAGGTTATTTTTTTTTCTGAACCTGAAATAAATGTAATTTCCCTTATATAAAATAAGTAAATGACATAACTATACACAGAAGAAAAGGGGTCTGTGTATCACATATGCTTGCATAACACTTTTGTGGTTGTTTACCCACATCTAAGCATGTTGTGAATATGTAAATGAAGCTGGGCAATTTCATTACTGACACAAGCAGTGAAATCGCTATTAACAATGTGACTTATATGAACAACATGAATGATTTGTGGCTTTGCATAGAGCTAATCAGTTATAGCCCTGTGACCTCACAGAGCTTGTAGATTTAGGAATATTTTTGTCAAAGTTCTTCTGACAGTCTCTGTTTGTCTCAGCTATTGAATTTTACTCATGTACATTTTCAATTTAAAATACTACACTTCCATAATTTAAAATAATTGTTTGGAGTCCTAAGATAATATGTGTGCTCAAATATCAAACTGCTCAATATTTTTTTATATATTTGCTTGCACTGTTCGGGACTTTTTTTCAGTGAATTAAAAACTGATAAATTGCAATGCCCAGAAGATCCACTAGAGGATTAAGTTCTGTCTAAAAAGAGATGAAAGTGACTGACTGCCATAATTTCAAGCCAGTATATGAGGCCAATTCAAAACAAGAAAATTAAAGTTGCAGAATTCCACCTTTGGTAGGAAAGTTACTGCTCATTAGGCATTAACAACATTTACAGTCTACCCACAACAGCAAAATGCTGCAAAGTTTAAAGCAAGCTATTAGAAAAGTTACCAAAATAAAGGTTATATATATAAAACTTGGAAAAGCAAGATTATAAGTAAATGCTTTTCCTTATCTAAAAGAAGCACTCATACGACTGAAAACACAACTTGATTTTTAAATTATCCTCTCTCAGATCTCTTCAAGGAAAAGGACACGGCGAGGCTACTCTGCCACATGGTGCTTTGTGATTAGGAGCCTGCTGGAGGGGCAGCCCTGACCAGGAGCAATGGGAATCTCTGCTGGCGTGGCTGGGAATGGCTCTTTGTACAGCACTGCTTCTGCCTGAGACACTCACTGTGGGGATTGCAGGATTAAATTGCTGGGGAGGCTGCTCTCAGTTAAAGTGCTTCTAACACCCTGGAGGGATGAAAAAAAATGGTGCTGCTTAGGAGACTTGTGCTTGGAATGACAGGGATTGAGAGCAAACGAGAAAATGCTGAAATATCCTCAGAAGCCTAGTCAATATCTGATCTGAAAAGTAGTCTTTACGGGTCCATTTAGGAGCAGGAGGAGAAATTCTGTGCTGCATGTGACAGTGCAGAGCTCCCAGCACAGCGCAGAGCTCCCAGCACAGCACTGCTCAGCAGCAGGTAGGGCTGGAGGCTTTTATCTCTACAGGAGTCGCAGGCAGCTGACAAACAGAGCTCTCACATACTGACAGAGGCTGTGGGAGGGTCTTGACCTGCCCCCCTTCTTCTAGTAAAGGCAACATTACCAAGAACCATCCTTTCGTGGCCACTTTCCTTTCCATCCTGCCTCCCTGAGGCTTCCAGTGCTTTGTGCTGTCCCTGCTGCCCAGAAGGATCAGCCCTTGTGTCACAGCAGTGGCCATGGCCATCTGGGACTATCTGAGCCAGAGTTCACCACCCAGCACAGGACAGAAAAGGATCTAGCTCAGTGCTTCTCCTACCCAGCAGAACAATGTGCTGTGGAGCACCCAGGGACAAAGACCTGAGTTTTGATGAATTCTGCCAGCACCGTGCATTGTGGAAGGCTGAGGAGCTCACTCTGCACACCTTTACAGCTGCACAGGTGGCTCCTCCTGCAGCAACAGCACCTGGGAGAACAGGACACCTCTCCCAGAGGATGCCTGTGTCCTCTTCAGTATCTCCTTCTGGGGTTCGCTCCCTGCTCTGCAACTTCCCTGGACTCAACAGATGAACCCTCCCACAGTGACCTTTCTGCTCAGTCTCTGGCTTGTTTTGTGAGTTAGATTCTCTCCCCAACTCCTTCTACTGCTCCTGGCACATTGTCCCCACACTAAAATCAGACCCTTCCCCACTGCGCTCCAGAACCACATCCAACTCTTCTCTCCCATGCTTGCATAGTTTACCAAAGTCTTCCACTTGGCTCCTCCTACAAATCTTTTTTATGTCTTGTTTTGTCATTCTTCTTCCTCTAATCTATGAAGAGACACTTATTTTTTTGCCAGTTCCCTGCAAATTTGATAAATTTGTTTTCCCCTACTTACCATTCCCAGGTGCGTCCATTAGCATAGACAAAAGCTAAATGCAACAGTACTGCTGGTACAAGAGAAATATGATAGAGTGTAGTTCACGGTGGTTTTGCAATGCACATTTTTCATGTGCTTCAGAAAATTGAGCAGAATAGAGAATTTGTTCAGACATCAAACCTGGAGATGCAAGCAGATACCTCTGAGTCATGAAAACTACAGTATTTAGTGGCACAATAGACCCAAGATGTCTCAAGATAACTGCTCAGCTGAAAATACTGGCCTGTGACCAAGGCTCAGCTATTACAATTAATTGGTAGGAGAACTGCCAACAAGTTTCTTCTGCCACTTAGCAGAGAAGTCTGAACACTAGTGTGAGTATTAATAAATTCTGTGTGGCAATGAAGTTGTTTCAATCTGAGGCTGTTGGAGTTCTTTTAGTCCTTACCCAAGATTCATCATCTGCCACTAACCACTATTTAAATGTTTTAGCATCATGCTTTGTGCTTTTGTGGAAAGAGGTTTCCTTGTCAGGCATCCTTCAAAGCTAACTATTGTGAGTCATATGCTCACAATACAAAGAGGGAAACACATATATATATTTATGTTACAGAGATTTCAGGTAAGTTCAAAAGCTTTTGTAAACTCACAGAACATTTACACATGCACAATAAATATTATTCACATCTAGATGTTTTTTATAGGTGGGCATATAAACGTATGTATTTATAAAGGGGTCAAACTAATATAAAATCTAAGTGTTCTCTATTATGGTCTGAACCAATCTGAAATCTGAAAATATCACTTTATTACATATTTTTTTGTTCTTTTGAATTTTTGGGAAGTTCTTCATGGTACACAAGCCTACAGAGAGTTACAGTAATTTCACGATTATAAGCCGCACCCGAATATAAGCCACACCTTATTTTTTTTATTTTTTTTTTCCCCTGCGCAGCAGGGTGAGGTTGCTGCTGACAAGACAGGCAGTGCTGAGCGCCAGCTGAGCGGGCGGCGGGGGGCGCTGGCAGCGGCAGAGGGCGCGGGCAATGGAGGGGACGGGCGGCAGAGCTGAGCACCGGCCGAGCGGGTGGCGGGGGCTTGCAGCGGCAGGGAGCAGCGCTGAGCGCCGGCACCGGGACTGGCGCCGGCAACGGCAGCAGCGCTGAGTGCCGGGAGCATCGGGAGCTGAGGGGCGGGGAGCGGCCCCATCAACAGCAGCAGCGCCGAGCGCCGGGAGCAGCGGGAGCGGTGGGCAGCGGCGGGGGCGGGAGCTGAGGGCCGGGGAATGCCTGTTCCCCTTGCGGCTCGTACTTCCACCTTGGCAATTCTCCTGAAATTATCCATAGATAAGCCGCACCTGAATATAAGCCGCACTACTGGGGTAAGATGGATTCTTCAATGAAAAAGGTGCGGCTTATATTCGTGAAATTACTGTATGTTTTTTGGGATGGGGGTTGTGTTTCTTGCTCATTTATTTTTCCTTGGTGACAGTGTCAAAGCCCATGAGGAGATCCTTAGGGCCATGGCAATACAAATCTCAGTCATATTTATGAATGAACTTGTACACCTGGGAATGTTTGGCTACTTCTCAAGCAATTTCTGCTTTCCGTAAGTTTTATCTGGGCAGGTACCAGCCAACAAAATTGCCCCTGCTCCCTACCTTAGTGTGGGAGCTGTGATTATCCTTTGCGCAAGGTGGCAGCACAAGAAAGCTCTTCAAACTCCTTCCTCTCTCCTCTGCACACCTCCTCTCAAAGACAGCAACTCTTTCAACTTTATTAACTGTGTTTTAAAAACCACCTGTTGCTAGATTAATATATGTCTAAAGATGGGGTTACTGATACCTTTTACTTTGGGAACACTTGCACGCTTCACTCTCCATTTCTTTACCAGTATTCCCCTGGGGAAAAGCTAGAAAATTGAATGTAAAGAAAGAAAACTATGAGACAAATCCTCCTAAAATCACTGATTTTCCCTTTCTGATTTTTTTTGCAACAGGGTAATTTTCCAATGAAAACACAATGACTTTGGGAGAAAAGACCAAGTCCAAGAAAAAACAAAACAAAACAAAATGTTAAGCTCAATGCTTAACTAAGACATCATCACACGAACTGACAAATTGTGATGGATGTATGAATACTACACCAGGTTTCAGTGTAATTTTGTTTTTCAATAGGAATAAGTAGGCTGGAGAATCTGACTACTGAAGTCCCAGTTAGCAGTTATCTAGATAAAATAAAAGTGTGGAGTCCACCCTGCTAGTTCTCCTGACCCTAATCAGCATTTGCTGGTTGCATATCATTGGAGGCAGTTTTCATTTGCTTGTTGTTTTGGGGAACAGATTTATTTCATTTTCCTGGAGTCCAAAATGTACTGAATGGAATGTTTTACTGCAAATATTAGAGTTGATGAAGCTACTGTAAGGTTCATTAAGCCTCAAAATACTCCTAACATATCTTCCCCCTATGGAAGAAAACCTTGGGCAAGTATTTAATAATCTTCATAGATTTGACTCTGTTAAAGTCAATAGAAATAGTAAGAGTAGCAGTGACACTGCTTATTTTGAAAAAGCAGGGATTACTCACCTTGAAAGTACAATATAGTAAATACATTCTTTATTCAGAGCCATGATAAAAGAATAGCCAGTTGACTTTGCATATGAGCATTCTCTACAAACTTAAAGCTTGTTTTCATGACCATAACCTTATTCCAAAACCACAGTGTTTAATAAAAATTACTTTCAGAACTTGAAGAATATTTTATTATGGAATACAAAAATACTATCTATGTAAAAACAATAAGTTAGTTTATTTACAGTACTTTACACTATCCTGCTCTGGGACTTCCTTTGCACTGGACTTCTTTTCATTATTTTACACACCTTTACAATTTTACTTATAATTTTGCACAAAGCATTTCCAAAAGCATGTCATCCATGTTCACTGCTCCAATGATGGGCCTGAAGAACAATTCTGCAACCACATTAGCATTAATAGATCTTAGCAAGGAGAGAACAACATTCAGTTTGGCAAATCTGGCTTCATCCCCTCTGTGAATGAGTCTGACATGTTCATTTAGAGCTTGTTGTGCTTCCCTCTGCAATCCTTCAATGTACTGTGTACACTGCAGTCCAGGCAGATCTGAAAAGAAAAATAAATGATTTTGTTTACATATTTTTTGTTAATGAAACAATATTATTCTTACAGAACAACTCCTAACAGCTCACAGATTGTAATTATCACTCAAAGAAAGAAGCAAATTAAATTGCTAGGGGATTTCTTCCAAAGTCAACATATCAAATTTTATTGGGCAGGTCAAATTCTTATTATATTGGTGTTCTGGATATTTAATACTCTTCTTCACAAACCTGAAACATGGTGTTTGTCAACATTCACTTAAGTGTTAAACAAATTTGTTGATAAAAACTTTGATTGAGGAAATGCTCTCCAAAGCACCATTACTGTGGGAAAGACAACAAAAATAACTTTTTCAGTTTTTCACTTCTACAAAAAAGCATTGTTTACATTTAAGGCTTCTTTTGACAACTCTTTCTACTCCAGTTTATAAGTGGCAAGAAGTGCTGGCTGCAACATGCAACAGGAAGTTTCCCAATGAACCACAGTAAGGATAGTGAAAGATAAAAGGTGCAGAACTAAGGCTATATATGACCAAAGAATCATTTTGTGCGGAAAAGGCTTCCAAGATCAGCAAGTCCAACCATTAACTTAACACTGCCAGGTCCACCACTAAACCACATTCCTGAGCAACATATCCACACATTTTTGAACACTTTCAGGGATGGTGATTCAACCACTTCCCTGGGCAGCCTGTTCCAATGCCGATCACTCTTTCAAAGAAGAAATTTTTCCTACCAGAACAATGCCTCTATCTTCTTGTATTAGACCAAATTTGACAAGTGCCACATAGGCTGCACCTTAACTATTTGAAACTTTTTCTCTCTTATCTGTGTAGCCACACAAGCAGGATGGTAAATGTAAAGCACCAGTATAGGAAGCTAACCATCAATAACTATCAGCTTGGCAGTGGGAGCGCCGGCAGAGCCCTGTCTCACTCTCGCAGTACTTGGGAAGTGCCATACCCAGCCTGCCAGCCGCCTTTCAGGGGACTCACCGGCGTGAAGTCCTTTAGTTAGAGCTGCATCTATGGGAGTCTCCACAAAGAGACACGGCAAAAACGCCCCGATCATGAATGCTCTGCCCAAAGCCACACCAGCCTTTGCTGGGGCAGTCTGAGCCTTCCCTTGCTCTCCGGGGCGCAGACCCCCGGGCACGGCGCGGGCAGTGGAGCAGAGAAACCATCGAGGAACCGCTGCTGACTCCCAGCTTTCCCGAACCCACTGCCTGGAGTTCGCTTTGTGGAAAGCATCGTGGAAAGCGCCATCCCACGGGACCCCAGAGCGAGCCGCAGCCGGACCCGCTGAGCAAGGGGCAGAAGGTGAAGCCTTGCTCCGCGTCCCTCTCTCCAGCACTCTAGGAAAGCCCCGTGTGTGTCCCGCAGACATCCCTGAGGAAAGCCCCGTGTGTGTCCCGCAGACATCCCTGAGGAAAGCCCCGTGTGTGTCCCGCACATATCCATGGGGATCCAGGCGGGCTCTCCCCGCTGCCCCGCCCGGCCACTCACCCGGGTTGAAGAGCACCGTCCCCTTGAGGTAAGCGTACTCTTTGGTGCTGATGTCCAGGCTCCAGCACTTGGCCAGGAAGCCCTTGATAGCCTGGATGTCGCCGGCCGAGGGCAGGTGCGGGCCGTGGTGCGGCCGGCCCGGTGCCGGTGCCGGTGCCGGTGGCGGTGCCGGTGCCGGTGCCGGTGCCCGCTCGCCCTGCTGCCGGGCGGTGAGGATGCGCTGCAGCATGCTGGGCTCCGCGCTCTCCACCGTCTCCAGGTGCACCCGCTCCTGCGCCAGCCCCAGCAGCAGCAGCGGCGCCCAGCAGCTGCGGACCAGCAGCAGCTGCTCCTCCAGCGGCAGCTCCTGGAAGCAGGGCACGTTCTGCACGAAGCGCAGCGTCTTCACCAGCACGGCCGAGGCCGCCTTGCAAGCCACCTGCGGGCTCCGCAGGGCCAGCCGGCGCCTGGAGCCGCAGGGGCAGCCGCGGGGCGCGGGCCGGGGCGGCGGCAGCGGCCGCTGCTCGCTGCGCAGGATGCTGTAGAGGATGCTGCTGTGCCGCCGGCCCTCGGCGCAGCAGCGGCAGCCGCGCTCCGCGCACGCCATGGCACCGCGGGGCCGGCTCGGCGCCGGGCAGGCTCGCCGGGGCGGCCCTGCCTCCTGCTCCTGCCGCCGGACTCGCTTCCCTCCGCCCGGCTCCTTAACTTATTTATAGCCGGCGGGGGTGTGTGCGTGTGTGTGTGTGTGTGTGTGTGCAGCCGCAGGCGCTGTACCCGCGGTTCAAAGGGGCAGACACTTTACTGGCTGGAAAAAAGGCGGGAGGGAGGAGGGAAGATGAAAAAAAAAAAAAAAACCAGCCCCAAACCCTCCTCCTCCTTCTCTGAGACAACAATGCCCGGGGGAAGCCGGTGAGCCGGCCGCCTCTGCCCGCAGGTTACGGCTGAGGAACGCGAATTGCCCAGTCCCGACCTCTCTTTCCGAGCCCCAGCCCGGCTGATTTAAGCCAGGACGCTTCCAACAGGGCAGGGCAGCTCCGCTCCGCTCCCGCCGCTCTCCCGTTTTGCCAGCGCAGGGAGCAGCTCCCGACCCCGCCACCCACCGAGAACTGACAACCCGCCCCGCTGCCTTCACAAGCACCCGAGAGCTCTGGGGGGGAGAAAGGAAGGTGTGTGGGTGAAGAAAGGTGCGCTGAATTGGTCCAAATAATTAAATTCCCGCTGGAGGGGAAAAAGGTGATGCCACTAATGACATCGAGGATTTTTGTGCGCTCCTGTCCTAAGGAGCGATGCCTTGTGTGCCCAATGTGTGCCTCAGTGCTGCCGTGCGGGGAGGGAGAATCGGACGTGTCCCTGCCCAAATGGGTGCTCTGTGAGGGATGCAAACAGGGCTTTGGCAGGGTGCCCTGGGGCTGGTGCCTCTGCAGCACCCACTGGGATCCCCCATGTAACCACTCCCATTAATAATTCCCTTGCTCTGGCTTTCAACACATGGCCCATCTTTCTGATGTTGTTCCATCCATTTTCATTATCCCATCAGGCTCTGCTTCTCCATGAATCTCTCCTCTTAGACACTTAACTTTTCTGTGACCAAGTCCTCCAAGTGGCATATGGACTCCTAAGCAAGGAAGCCTTCCATCCTTCCAGGCATTGATGTTTATTTACACAAGAGGAGCAAGGGAATGGTGATTGTCCAAATATGGACTCTCGAATGAAAAATTTGTACCTTCTCAGCTGGGCTAAATAAAAGTGGCAGCAGCAGAGCAGAGTAAATGACCACAGAAAATAAAGTTACTTCTGTCTGCTGAATATGGGCTAAAACAGAAGGATTTTCTGGTTCACATGATCTGGAAGAACCTTGACAGAGAGTCAGAGAAAGCAGCCAGTTTTAAGCAAAATTCTGTACTTTCTCCGCCAGTATCTGCTACCAGGAGAAGACTAAATCACCTTCGGAAAGCTGCATTTTCTTTCCATAAAGTTGTGGGGTTTAAATTTTGGTTTTTTTATTTGTTGTTTTGTGTTGTTTGTTTGGGTTTTTTTTAAGCAAATACCATTGAGTGCTTTGGATTTTGTAGAAACAAAATAATTTTGAGGTGGATCTTGCCAATTTCTTTTCCCTGTGAAGTCAGTCCTACCCTATCAGCTTAGACAGGAATAGAGTCACATAGTCTTTTCCCTCTAAGTGTTTCTTCACAATTGGACTCAGAGGAGATATTCTTTAAAAATGGCTTTTACAAATGGCTTGTGCTTTTTCATAGTAAAAAAGTCTTTATAAAGTTATGTAAAACACTGATGGGCTACCTGCCTCAAATAAACCTTGATTTCCAAATGCAAGCTATCCAAAATCTAGATCATCATACTTTTGCTTTTCCCAATGAAGTACATTTTCTTTTCTACTGACCCAAGCATGATAAAGCCCTTTATTGGCTTTGCAGTAGAAGGAATAAACTGCTACAGTGCACCAATTAAGTGATGTCTAAAGTTTGCTGACAGGTCAATAGTTTCACCAAATATCCTTGAAGAAGTAAAAGATGCTAGATTTACAAACCAAATGTACCAATACTAAATATTACCAAATTTTTCATTTGGATGGTATCACTAGTAATGGAAAAACAGTTATTTGTTTATTTATTTGTCTAGAATATTTCTTCGCCATTCTAGGTTGTTTCCTGGTATAGTCATCAGTGTTTCCTCAGCATTAATATTTAAGATGGTTTCTTTCAGCCTTTTCAGTCTTTTTCCTTAGCTTTTTTGGGGAGGGTTTTTTCTCTAACTTCAGAGGTAAGACTTTCCAATTTTTTTTTGAAAAGAGCATCTCTGAACTTTTAGTTGTCTTCAGTAGCATTTCTCCTATGAGGTAAAGATTGGCAGTCTGACTGTAACTTGAAAAATAACTATGGGAAAACACGACACAGCTGAGGATGGAATCATTGCCTTTGCAGATTTGACCTTGGACTACAACTGTGGGAATGTTCTGCTTATTATGGGAGGATGCTGCTTACACAGGGCTATAGACAAAGGAAATATTTGTAAATATAACTTTTATACCTAGTCTACAATGGATTTTTTTTCCCTGATGTAGCAATATTGGTTGGAGGTGTTTAATTTTTCAAGGTGTTTGTCTTCCAAACAAGTCTCAAATGAAGATGCAATTCTTCTGTTATATAATGTGTTTGCTGACTCTTCATTTTCCAAACAAACTTATACAAAAAGTCTTTTTCTTTGATAATTATAACAAAATGTGTACCCCAACACTGGCACTGAAACTTGGTTTATTATTCAGTGCCAGAAATCACATTGCTGCAGTTATAGAGTATATTTCCTTCTCTGACAAGTGCATGTAGACACTTCTTTCTCTCATTCTAATTCTTAATGCATTCTGATATACTTGTAAGTTTATTTTATTCAGGGCAGATCATCTCTTTCCCAGCCAAAGCATTAACAACATCCTATAAACATTTATTTGCATTTTTCATGTTGCAATTTGTTCAGTCTTTATTTAAAAATCTGGGTTATACCTGTCCATAACATTCAAGCTAAATTAACAACAAAGCATTCCATTCACAACCAAAACCAAAATCCCTCACAAAAACCTAACTGTTTGATGGAAAATGCATGAAAATCCTTTTAGAATCAAGTGGAAGTGCCTGGTTTCTGCTGGAAGATCTGATGTACCACAGAGCTCCTTGTGGTACAGTCATGAATAGGTTTACAAGTTTCCAGACGAAGGATTACTTGTTTGTATTGTTTGGGCCTTTCTGGATTGTTTTTGTTTTGGGTTGGTTTTGTGTGTGGTTACAGGATTTTTTTAGCTCAGACAAAGCCTTGGATATGGAGGTGATACAGCACGGTCTTGGCAGCCTCACTCTCCCATGTTGCTGCTCAGTGTCTCTGTATCACTCATCTGGTAGCACATTTGGTTCTTGGCCAGAGGGCAAGACTTCAGTTTCAGAACAAGACCAAACAAGCATTTGTTTTTATGCCATCAGTGCTTCAGTGCACCATTAGCTTGAGAAAAGCCTTTTTCCTATGTAGAATTTGATCCCAATGCCCTATAAATACACACTATTCCTCTTAGTATAAGTGCTAAAAAATAAAATTCGATTTTAAGATCAGGTGTAAAATGAACTCAATTTGGTGATTAGCACAAGAGAAGTTAACTTTTCTCTACAGAAAAACAAAGTTTGATGTGGAATATTATTATCAGGATAAGATAAGCGATATGTCTTCTGTAAAAATAAATGCCTTATTGAAACAAGGTTTTGGAATTGATGTATATTGCTGCTTTTTACTCTTTTCTCATTGTGACTATCCATTTGTTAGACTGATCACCCTTCACATTTCCCCTATTTTTTTCTGGGATGTTTTTTGAAATAAGTAGGGATTAAGGGAAAAGTAGGTCTGCCTATGTGCTGTACCACATACTCCTGATGGCACAATTGTCCCCTTCCTGGATGGGCAATGGATTCCTTAGGAGGAGCATACTCAGAGCCAGAGATGGTTGAGATAGACCCAGGTGAGAGATGTTGACCAGAATTTCCAGAGCTTTTTCTGCATCTCTAAGGCTGTGATTTGACAGTGCTTCTATATCCCACCACCGTCTCACCTAGCAGTATGTGCTCATTCTGGAGCAGGATGAATGTATGGTGACATTTTTATGGAAGTAGCCAGAGTATATACAAAGGAGTTTATCCCAGATTCAGACCTTTCTGCCAGCTGCTTGAAAGCAGATGATGTCTAATTTAGTACAAACTGTAATGGTGCAAAATCAGACTTTTAACATATCTTAAACTACAACATGCAAAAGGGAATATGTTGTTGTTGTTGTTGTTGTTGCTGTTGTCAGATCAGTTCTTTGTAAAATGTGGCCATGGCAATTTGGATACAGAAATAGAAATTCTGAATTTCAATTTACTCTTATTGGACCACGCACTTCACTGTCACATTTCCACTGGCAGATAGCACATACCCCAGGCCTTTTTTTCATGTACCTATGTGCTAATTTACCTTAGCTGATGCTAGGTTATTCTGTTAGACCTAGCTAGGCTTTGGGCTAAGCAAAGTTAGGGAAACCAAGTCTTTCTAACCTGGGAACATTTTTGTGACAGCCATTACAAGAAAAGTAGCAGAGAAGTGAGATACCCTGAAATATAATTTCCATGCTATATTTTACTGAGTGATACTTTTGAAGTTTCTGCCCCACCTGAGAAGTTGGAACACTCATGATACAGCAAGAACTGTGCCTGGTGAGTCAACAAAAAACTAATACATCAAGAAAAAAAAAAGTAGTTTTCTGCTAATTGAACTGAACTGAATTATCCAGCACTAAAATGGGTGTCAGAGCAGGTGGAAAGGTTGGCTCTTACCATCCTTTCAGGAGAATGGGGGAATAGCAGGAAATATTGCTGCAAACCAGTATTCCACTCAGCTACCAAGTGGAACTGCTCCCTCAGGAAAGTGAATCCTGACAGAAAAAAGTAATAGGTGTTAAGAGAGGGCTTGTAGCAAGCTTTGGTTTTAAATTATTCTTTTAAATAGCATGTAAAATTGATCTGTACTCTTGCTAATAGCACTTGAATAAGGGAATTGTGTTATAAAATATTAGCGTAGAAATAGGTTCCAGTTACTTACCTTGAAGAACACACTGCTGATACAGAATAACAGATGGGTAACAGGCAAAAAGCTCAATTAAGTTAGATACTGTTCAAGGTTGAGGCTTAAAGAAGAAAACAGTTCTAGCTCTACAGTGGCAGGAGGATACTGTGTATCCACTGCACCAATTTTTAGTTCTGTATGTTACTACAGCTAATTGTCTGAGACCCCTGAGTTCACAGATACACTTTCTTTTGTGATTAATATAATAGGATATTCTGCTAATAAAAATGTGCATTAAATAAGTGTATAATTCGGCATGCATTTTATCTGAATATCAATGTGCAGTTTTTGAAAAATCCTTACATCTTTCTACAGGTTTTAATTCAGACATATTTCATCCAAGTTGAGCTTTTAAAAACACTGTGCTCTGGTGGATCAGCGATATAATTTCTCATTAAATAAAGTTTGTCTTATGGTATTAAAACTGTATTTCTTTCTCTTTTACTACTCTCCCAGCATGAGTTTGAAAGGTACAGTAATTTCACAATTATAAGCCACACCTGATTATAAGCCGCACATCTGGATAGCCGGGTAGACCACAGGATGTGTCTATATATAAGCTGCACCCGAATATCCTGAATATAAGCCACACTTTTTTTTTTTTTTAAAGCAAGGATCCATGTGTGACAAAGTAACAAGTTAGTAACAGAATCGCGCCAGAACGGGGTTTGGTGTCAGGAGCTCAAGCTGCAAACAGTTTTCATAGACCAGGGAAGCCTTTAAAGGCAGCCCCAGGCACCCTCCCCGGCCGGCTCTCACTTCCAGGTTGGCATTTCACTGGGATTTGTCCATAAATAATCCGCACCTGATGATTAGCCGCACTACTGGGGTAGGCTGGATTCTTCAATTAAAAGGGTGTAGCTTATAATCGTGAAATTACTGTACATATTTAATTTAAAGCTTCACCTGTAATCTCTATCTCAATTACTTATGATCTTCAAATAACTTCAGCAGTTCCTTGCATTCTGTTTCACCAGGTTTCTAAATTTTCTACCCATTCTGTAGCTAACAGGGGAAATCACTTGGCGTTCTGTTCTGCTGGCAGACAAGACAGACTGCATCTTCAATTTTGTCAAAATAATCACCTTAGCTCACTCTCTTTAAAGAAAGGATTTTTCTAACCGAGATCTTTTCAACACAAGCGGATTAGGGAGTGACCCAGCAGTTCTGCTGGTACATTCAGTGTACTTGCAATCATTGACAGCCTAAAGTACAGTGGGAGGTGCTAACATCTTAATCTGTGTGAGCTGCAGTGAGGCTGCATCCTTGGCTGGGCTGCAGCTCAGACTTGGAGGCAGAGGGGGACCCTCAACTCCCCTCTCTGGCTTCCTGAGGGCACTGCTAAACACGGAGCTGCTGCTGTCTGAAGTGAACTTCTGCTCAGCTCTCTGGCTCAGCAGGACATCGAATTCATCTCAGTCTGCAAGCTCAGCCCAAGGCATTAAAGCCAGTCCACTGGTTGTTTATCCGGGTTTTTGCCACTCTCACTGTATAAAATTAGCACTGTGTTACTATTATCCAGATTCAGTTTACAGCTTCTAGGCTCCTAATATACATTTCCCAATTTAAAATAATGGGAATAATCCCTGTCTATACTCACCCCCTTTTTAATAAGTCAAACATATTTTATCTTATAAACAGCTTTCGAGCTAAAACTTTGAAGGTCTTTTTTCTCTTTAGACCTCTTTCTTAGATATCCTTTGTCATTGCAATGCAACACTTTTGCCAGTTTCTAAAAGTGGACATCAGAACTTTGCAGAGGGTTCCACTTGTGCTGCTCTCACCAGCGCCAGGGAGAGGGACACAGAAACTCCCCAATTTACACTCATTACTCTATCCTCCTAATATTAAAGAATCTTTAGTCTTTTGGGATCATTGTTGCATACTGCACTGGGACCTTATGTCAGACCGCTCCTTTTCTGTGACATCCTACATAGTTTTCTGCTCTTCTTTCAACAACAGAGCTGTCAATTAGCAGAGATAGGATGTCTTTCTTGTTTCAATTCCGTGCTTGGCTGCATTATAATCTGTTCCATGAGAAAAGGTCCAAAAATCCAAGGGGAGAGCTTTTCTGGTCTTCAACTGCTTCTCCTCATCACCATAGATCCTCCTCTTCACCCGTGAATCCCTACATGTCTCTTGAGTTGGAGATGAAAATATTTTGCTCAGTAAGTGTGGTTTGCTCATTGTAATTTTGTAATTTTTTTAAGTCACTCTTTGCTATTGTATAGTGCTGATGTTTTACATGGTATGTCATGACAGCCAAAAAAATGCCTTGCCAGAATTCTTTAGAATGTTTTATCTTAGTAATTACTTTTGGCTTCACCTAGACAGAGTTGAATATTACAGCACACTACTATAAAAATTTATGTAGGCTCCTCATAACTGAAAATTTTCATGTAACATGTTATGTTAGAAAGAGCCACACAGTATTTTATGATAAAAAGAAGGAAAAAGGAAAAAAAAAAAAAAAAGAATGAAAAAAAAGTGAGTTTGAATCTTATGGTGCTTCTCACATGTAAAGATTTGAGTGGTAAGAGCTCCAATTTTTTAGGTCCACTTCTTGAAACATTCTGAAATCTCTAAATACTGGAGTAGTAGCACCAAAATAAATAGCATAAATGTCACTGAAAAAAATCAGACAAATCAAGGATCATATGATATTTTAGAGTTATTTGTTCAATAAGGATGTAATAGGCAACCAATTTAATAGTGTTTAGGTTGTTCTGCCTTGAATACTAATCAAGTAATAAAGGAAGTATGTTGGATAGTCACAGAGTAGCCATAAGATATGACACAGAAAATAAGATTGTAGAGGAAATCTTTGGCTTAGAAAACTGGAAGAAGAAATTTTGAAGTTATGAGAAATAAAGAAAGGAAAACAAAAAAGAACTAAAAGTACAGAAAGGCCTGAAGGGGATTTTAAAAAACATGTTAAGAATAGAAAGAGTTAAGTTGGTTAGCCCCATAGAAATAGGAAAGATTGATAAATACTTTTCCCTTTATTCACATGCAAATCAAAGATCATAACATAGATCTCTCTTTTTAGTAAAATTTCACCAGAATGTGATTATTTGGCTGTTTACTTTCTCTGTCATATCAAAGCATATCTTTCTAGGTTTTGTCTCTGAAAATGTGGGTTCCTTAGAAGAACAGATTGTGAATTCCTTCTTTCACACTTCTGCTGTTCATTTTGCTTACTTGTATGCACCATGCAGAGAGTCCACTTCAGAAAAAACTCCCACAATGTCATCATTGACACTTCTTTATCTCTTTTGTACATCCAGCAACATGCTCAGTTTAAATCTTCCACTTCTTCGCAGTCAAGTTTTCTCTGTACACCTGTAGCACAGTAAATCACATCATTACCTTGTCCTTTTAATGTCAGAACTGCAGTAGCTCTGAGAATTGAAGCTGTTGCTGATTGCAGATCTTAATATTTAAAATGTTCACCAATTGTATGAGGATTAGTTTGAGTAAAACTGTCATGTTTGCTTTTGATTTGAAATATTGCTTTTTACTTTTTATCAACTATGTTCTATCCTTACTGTAAGTTTCTACATAAAGCATAGAAAAGTTAATCAGATATTTTGTAGCTTCTTTTTACTCCTCCTGAAGCAAAACTGTGTTTTCCTTTACCAAACTCGGCAAGGGTTAGTGCTTTACATACACAAATCCCAGAAGATCCCTGGAACCCTTTTTCTCCCATCAGCCACCTCCACCTCTAAAACCCTTGTCAGTTCAGGTCTTTCAAGAGTTTCAGTCATGGCCAGCTGAATCTTTCACATTCTCTTCTAATAAGGAAACAGGGCTGAACTTGGAAGCAGGTCAGGCTACAATTAAAAATGTGTAAAGAAGAGAGAGAAAAATTACCTTACTGTAACAGAAACTGAGTAATTTTTTTTTCCAAGGTCTTGCTTACCAAAGGATATAAAGAGTCTGAGCCACTGCCACAGAAGATACTGAACTCCACCCTGACTCCCAGCATTCTTCTCTGATCACTGGATTTACATCAGTGTCAGAGCCTCTGTAAAACTGTGGTGCCTTGGACTGTTCAAAGGAAGACTGTGGAGGTTTTTTTCATCCCACAAAATTAAAAAAGAGTACAGTAATTTCATGATTATAAGCCTCACCTTTTTCATTGAAGAATCCAGCCTACCCCAGTAGTGCAGCTAATCATCAGGTGCGGCTTATCTATGGACAAATCCCAGTGAAATGCCAACCCGGAAGTGAGAGCCGGCCGGGGAGGGTGCCTGGGGCTGCCTTTAAAGGCTTGGCTGGTCTATGAAAACTGTTTGCAAATTGAGCACCTGACACCAAACCCCGTTCTGGCATGATTCTGTTACTAACTCGTTACTTTGTCGCACATGGATCCTCGCTTTTAAAAAAAAATGCAGCTTATATTCAGGTGCGGCTTATATATGGACAATCCCATGGTCTACTGGGCTACCCGGATGTGCAGCTTATAATCAGGTGCAGTTTATAATTGTGAAACTACTGTAGTTTTATTAAGTCTAGGAGGAGTAGCAATGACCCTCCTGGAAAAGGAAATGACAGTCAGTGTCCAAGTCCTCTAGCCTGTCAGCTGTATCACCTTCATTCTAATGGCTAAATTAAATCTGCAGTGGCTTCACATCTTCGTTTTGATGAGTAGAGGTATTCTTAATAACTTTGATTTGTTCCCAGTGATAACTACAACTCCTGATGTTATGAAGTAACAGAAAAAGGAAATCCCATGTATTCTCAACATATGGAGCCTGTGCTATTCTCTGAGATTGTAATTTGGGAAGGATGATACTCTATTAAAAGAAAATTAAGTGTTTTCCCAAAACATTTGAAAGCTGAGGTGATGTTGTTGAAACACTATCATTTCATGTCTCTGTTGCTGACACAGCTTGTGCAGAAACAGTTTTAATAAAGTCGTTACAGGGTCAATGGAAAATCTCTGTATATATCTAAAGTATTTTGAGTGATTTATGTAAGTCTGTGGATATTCATTACGATGATATTCTTTCATGTTCCCATTGACAGGCAGAGCAATGTCACCAGTAATGTCCAAAATAAATTATATCATCATAAAGCTGGACCTTAAATGCAACAGAATTAAATTTAAGGTAACTGTTAAAGTCTGACAATTAAGGAAAGTTAAAGGACATATTTCAAATAGTAAATTGCCCTGCTCTGGGTAAGTGTTGTCATTCAGTAGGCTTTGTGACACAGAAGCAGGCATATCATCCATAATCTGTGCTACAAGACAAGGAAGGGAATGCAGTGAGAGAGCCTGTCTAAATTCTCTCACCTTGCCTGGTTTATAGGCACTTTGTATCAATACACTGTTTTTTCAATGCCCTGTGTCTCTGAGCAGTTCAGTTTTCTGTATTAGGTGTTTGCTGTAGTCTGTAACCATCAAAAGATTCCTCAGTGAGTGTTCATGTGTTCATGATTATCCAGCAATTGTGCAACTGGACCCTCTGAAAATAGGAAGTGCTCATTGATTTCCTGGTACAGTCTGCTCTTAATTGCCATTCATGTGGAATGATGCTAACTAAAGACTGAGATGTGAGCCACTGTGCCTGGGGTCTCTGACTAACAATAAGAGACTGTCAACAGTTTGGCACAGGGATTATTACAATTGGCTGGAGAGGATCTAAATCTCAAGGACAAGAAACAAAAATATGAAATTATTTGCCTGAGATTATTCATAATCAAAAACAGAATTGTGAAGAAAATCAGTCAGTTTGTTTAAGCCACAATAAATTTTCCCCTGGGTTCACTGAGGCCAAGGTTCATCCTACATCTTATGGATTCCCCAATTTATCCTCCCTTCCACATCAGGCCTAGCATACACCTTAATTTTAAAATACTGCAGGCCATGTTCAATACAGTGTGTTCATTTTGCTGAAGATACAAAACCAAAGTGTAAACTTGGTTCTCTAATCAGCTGAAACAGATGTTGGCCAATTTCCTCACCAATGAAGCACTAAGAAATGTGAGCAGTATTCACAAGGGTCTGAATCATGCTGGCTGTTCAATATTCTGGGTCAAAGTACCACTTCCAGAGAAACAGTGGAAACTAACACAAAAGGGAACGGTCAGCCTTTCTGGCTACTGTACAAACACTGGGAACATTTACCTTTTTATCCATCACTGGTGATGTGCCAGAGCCCTTATTACCCAGTAAATACTCCAGGGCAGAATCAATTCTGCAAAATTTCCCATTTCAATTTCATTAATTTTGTTTCCTAATGTAGTGCTTTTTAATGCAGGTATTCATTCTCTAAAGCTTGAGTTTTTCTCTGAAAATGCTTTTGAAGGCATTACAGGGCTCGTAAGTTCAGGATCCATTCGTATCTGCAGTAGTTTTCTCCAAAACATAGAAAATGCTGATACACATCTGTGCCACATTTCTTGAGAGCATTCACTGCTCCTGGGGAATGGGGCCTGGGGAGAAGAAAAAGTGCTTAGAAAAGCTGGATAGGAGGGCCTGTTCTTTCAGAATCCTCTAAAGCCATCAGAGTGGTGTTTTAGTTCTTTGTAATATATGAGAACAAGCAGGAAGAAGATCAAGTGAAATAGAATATAATTTTCCTATGTTGAAACCTATCATTATGATGAAATTAAGAATATGATTAATATCCTCAAGGACACTATCTGGGAAAAAAAAGGCAGCATTTTGAGTCTCCAACTCAATTTACATAATTTGCAAGCTGTTGTCCTAGATTTGACTGCTAAAAAGTAGTGAAAGTTTCAGTGTTTTAATCCAGTAATGAATAGTAGGTTAATGAAAAGAGAGAGGCTTTATTTTCCCTTTTTAAAGTTGTACCTGCATGAAAGTTTTGCTGTACATCCCATATCTGCTATCAGGGCTTGCAACTGCTCAGCCCAGTGATTTTGGTCAGTGAAACACTATAGCATAATCAGTCTTGTGAACTGATGAAATAAAGTTATAAAAACTAATTGATCTTGGAGTTATGCATAGAGAAAACATTGCTCTTTGCTTTAGCAGCTTTACAGCTGTCCAGCTGCTTCACTGCCCTCCAAGAACCATGAAGAAAGGAATGGAAACAAGGTGGATAGGAATAGGCAGACTAAAATTTGCAGA
>VRYO01002772.1:81913439-81931741 GCA_009812075.1 Sialia sialis
ATAAATCCCCACAAAGGAAGAGGGTGCAGAGGAGATGGGCAAGGAGACATTCCATGGAGCCCAGGGAATAATGCAGGGTTTGACTGACCAAAGCTATGTAATAAAGTTATGTAGAAGCTGACTCAGCCCAAAAGGGACCAGAGGGAGCCTTTGTTTTGGGTAAACAGCTGTCAGCAGCTGAGTGCATCAACAGGCATGGTAAAAGTTTCTCCCTGAATTCATCAGAAGAGTGGGAATATCTCCCTGAGTTAGCCAGACCAGAATACCTGACTTAACCCAACAAAGAGTACAAAAACTGAAAAACTAACAACAGAATTTCAAAGAGGACAAAAGGCTTGTTGAATGTTGATGGTTTGAATCCACCTACAATTTCCTGGAGACTGGGGACCCCATTGTCATGGTGTGAGCATTTTCTAAAGGCCAGTAATAGGAATCACATTGATATTGTGATGGAACTCCATATTGCAGTTCCTATACATGCATTTGGTTAAGTGCAACTTTTATTTGTATTGTGCTGTGCAATGTATTTTGTATCATTCTGACAAATTAGAAATCCCATGTAACCTTTAAATAAGAAAATTTGATGTTAAAAATTACACCTCCCATGGAATACCTAAAATAACCTGATCAGACAATATTGGGCTTTGGTGTTACTTCACACCCAGCTTCTGAAATATGTAAAAGAGAGTGGTGGCTAAAAAAGGTGTCTAAAAATAAACTTTGAAGTAAGAATTCCTCTGCCTTTTAATAGGTGTTAGTCAACAGTCTTGATGTTTGAACATAATCTCTTTTTTTAACATGTGTGTTTTCCCTTTTGTTTTCAGTTCCCTAAGCCAAGGTTTAGCTGTTGTTCAGAGTCTATCTTCTGGCAGCTCTGTTTGGTTCTCCTCATGTTTTGCAAGGACAGCATCTTTTAAGAAAACAGCTACAAGAAGATCAGAGATGCAATTGTTGGCAATAAGAAAGTTGTGGTGGTGTATAAAATGTGAGGGGTTGCAATAATACAGGGTATCATCTTTAACAGGTGTTCCATGCAAAGACCAATTATAGAAATGTATTTAAACATAAATAATGCCACACTACAGAGACAGACAGTATTTCAAAATTTATTTCAGGCTGTGTAAGTATCTTCTAGTCACCAAAACAATCCCAAATAGGATAAGAATTTGTATTGTATTTAAAAAGATAATAGAAGGGCAGCTAATTACAGCTTTTTGTGATAACAGTTCATATATGGACTTTAAAATATAAAAGCAGATCTTTGTGGAGTACACTCCAAATGGGAATTACAGGGTTTATACTTGGTTCTTGATCAAGAATTCTCAAATAGTGTTGAAGAATCATCTCTTACTAACAGTAAGTATATGCTGCTCTGTCTATATGGGTCAGAAGCTACCCACAATAGAAAGAAGGCACGAAGGAATGATGGAAATGCAACTTTTGCAAGTTGTTTCCACTTCACTGACACTAGATATGAACAGCCTTTTTTGTCAGATGTTTCAGACTAATATAGTTTGTTTGCAGCCACAACTTTTTCTGGAGGCTGAAATTCATGACCTGCATAGTGGGGTTCTAACTGGAGCTCTGATCCCAAACCATGCAAGAGTGGATAAAGAAGAATACACATTAATTATGGAAAATTTGCTGATCTTTACAAGCTTTTGGTTTTCATTAACCTTTCTTTTTAAGCATCACAAGAAAATCTAGGTAGAGTTTATATTTTGACATAGATACACATATAAGACAATATTCCCAGATGCTTTAGATAGCCCTAAAGGTAGCTGACAATGGAGAACATCAACAGATCCCTTTTTTCATTGCATTCTTTAGTATTGTAAATTTTCCTACTATCTGTAGGCCAGTTTTCTTTCACCAGTATTTCGGCAAAAGATACCATGGGTCACTTTGACATCCATGGTTTCCATTGGCCATGAGCTGTCAGTGGGACTGAGAAGAGGTTGGACTGAATTATTTTAAGTGGTTATGTTAAGAGTTTGTACTGTTTAATACTGGCAGATCTTGACTGGATGGGATTTAGGGTTCTGTTCCCCTTAGCCAGTGTGCCTATAATGTAAACACTGTTCAGTAGTTCCTAGAGGGAGCATTGTTCAAATTCCAAGTCTGCTCTAAGGAAAGACTACATTAAAAATAAATGCTCTCACCAGTTCAGTGCTGCGTGCTTTTGGGCTGAGCACTAAACTTAGTCCCACACCGTCTTTAGCACATAATAGTGATTTCAGATTATTACAGTAATTTCGCAATTATAAGCCCCACCTGATTATAAGCCACATGTCCTGGTAGCCGGGTAGACCACGGGATTTGTCAATATATAAGCCGCACCTGAATATAAGCCTCACTTTTTTTTTTTTTTTGAGCGAGGATCCATGTATAACAAAGTAACAAATTAGTAATATTATCATGCCAGCGCGGGGTTTGGTGTCAGGTGCTCAAGTTGCAAACAGTTTTCATAGACCAGCCAAGCCTTTAAAGGCAGCCCCAGGCGCCCTCCCCGGCCAGCTCTCACTTCCGGGTTGGCATTTCACTGGGATTTGTCCATAGATAAGCCGCACCTGATGATTACCCGCACTGCTGGGGTAGGTTGGAGTCTTCAATGAAAAAGGTGTGGCTTATAATCGTGAAATTGCTGTATATCTGTATTTTGCCCTTCATTCTCTTGTCCTCTAGAATTCCTGATGAGTATGACCACTTTTTTCCTCAAATAGCGACATATGGTTTAAGGTCTGCACTAATGAAAATGTGTACGAACTGCTGAGGGAAATTATTTTTTATTATTATTTTATAGCTCTTTAGTTGATTAAATTAGTAAATACCCCATCTTTTGTAGACTAGAGGTATGTTTGCTAAATTTTTTCCTGGATGTGGTTAGTCTAAATTGCCCAATTTCAAAGTAATTATGATTTTGAATTAGGAAAAAGAAATCTGAGTTTATTTCAGGGTTTTACAGTGCAAATTCTTATGCATAAAAATAACTTGGTATTATTGAGGATAAATGGAGTTGTAGAATTTTTTGTCTTTAACTGTGAAACTGTATGCAGACAAAAACAATAGCTCTGGGAAGGTATAGGTCTTGAAATTACGCAGGGGCTTTCCTAGCATTCAGTATTTTTTTTTCTTCAGGGCTTAGTCTATTTTTGCTATGTTTTCTTCACAAAGATACTATAACAGCATGCCTGACCAACCTTAAGTTGGCTGCAGATGAGTGAAAACTCCAAGTTAATTGCTTCTTTCTGTCAAGGTCAGGAAAATCTTAATTTGGATCCACTGAGGGAGAAAGTTTTTCAACAAACAAGTTCAACCTATTAGAGTGTCCTCAGCCTTATATGACTGAGAGGTTTCAACAGCACACAAGGGCAAGCTGACCTCATCTTTCTTGGGAAAACTTATTGCCAATTTACACTTTTTATCATTTGAGAAGTGCATGTGCACTGCTGCACTGTGAGTCTGATTTTGTCTTTTTCCAAAGCCTGTGTTCTGAATCCCTTTCCTTCTTCAGCTCAGCCTGTCGTGGGTGTGCTGATCTCAGCCTGGTTATGCACACGAGAAAGGTGCAGCAGCAAGCACATTTGAAAGGTTTTAATGAGGCTTTTGAAAGTTTCTAATATTGTCTTTTACACGTTTAAACCATGATACTGCGTCATTTTTATATTCTCAGTTTTTGCTTGGAAACCACAAATTTTATATAATAAAGGTAAGGGAGGGCAGAAAAATCATAAGGGAAGTACCAAATCTCCTGAATTGTTAAAGAGACACTGGCTTCATGCAGGTTTATCCTGCCTGCACTCAATAATGGGTCTCTGCTGACACCTTCTATGTGATCCAAAGAGGCCTTGCACTGAGGGATTGAGGCAAATTTGATACCCAGAATAAAGCACTTTACTGCGGTACAGCCTCATGATGTGTTATTTTTCCTTACTGCTTCAACTCAGATATATTTTTCTACAAAGCTGCTTACAAATAAATTGCATAACCAGTAAGAAAAAAATTGTGACATTTTAATAAAGCCAGTGGTATTTATGAGGAAATAAAGTAATCATATTCATTTTTAATTTACTGGTGTGTTCACAATTTCTTGCAGTGACTTGAGATGAAAATGGCCACTTTATTTCTAGTATTTCCTGGGATTTTCTTTTGTCATTCTCCCTGCTGGGTTCATCAGTGTTTGAATGCAGGTGAAGTGAAAAACACAAGCAGTAGTTTCAGTGAGAAGAACAAATCCATTCAGGAGACAACTTCAAGGCCCCTCTCTGAAGCTACAGATCAGTCTTGTTTTGAAAGGGAATGTTTTCCTACATGTCTTCAGACTGTTACTTTTAAAATCACCTTTGTCTGAATATTAATTGATGTACTTATTTTCTGGAACTTTTAAGTGACAATTTTCAACTCTCACTCTCACTTTTCTATTTTCTTCATACCAGGTACATCAGCTAAAATGCAAATTTTGATTCATTTGCCTTATTCAGGATACTGTGAATAAATATTTACTGTCTTTGGTTTACTTATCTTCGGCTTGCTTATCTTCTCCAAAAATCTTGCTTCATTTAATAGTTGATGCTATTTCTTCCCTTCCCATCTTGTTTTGTTGACAGCTATGCATTCACTAGTCTTTCTTTTTAACTTAGGCTGCTCTTCCACTTCAATTTATTGATCACATTTCTTAAGAAACAGCTTATTCTCTGATATCAATGAACAAGCCACCCCTAATAGCTCAGAAACATCCAAAATAGTACAGTAATTTCACGATTATAAGCCGCACCTTTTTCATGGAAGAATCCAGCCTACCCCAGTAGTGTGACTTATATTCAGGTGCGGCTTATCAATGGACAAATCCCAGCAAAATGCCAACCCAGAAGTGAGAGCCAGCCAGGAGGGCGCCTGGGGCTGCTTTTAAAGGCTTTGCTGGTCCATGAAAACTGTTGCAACTTGAGCACCTGACACCAAACCCAGCTGGCAGTGATTCTGTTACTAATTCATTACTTTGTTACACACGGATCCTCACTCTTAAAAAAAAAAAAAAAGTGCGGTTTATATTCAGGTGCGGCTTATAATTGTGAAATCACTGTATATGGGCATAATAAATGTCAAATTTAAAGATCGTATTTGAAATATATTTTGCTATTCTGTGTACATTCTTTCACAATGATTTAGCTGTTTTCTTCTAGTCTTTTGATGTGTGTCTTGGCATGACACTTTATTGAAAAATATTCAGGACAGTACTTTCCTATCTGCTTCTGCAAATATTAAAAAGAAAATCAAGAGAAGGAAAGTGTAGTAAAGTTGAAAATATAATCTCAGCTGTGGCTTCCACCATCACAGGTGCTACTGCTAGTGGAAATACTTTATTTATTTATCTCAGAGAGCTCACTTCACATCTAATACAGATGAATGAAGAAACCTGGGGAAGAGGAAAACTTAATACCAGTCAGTATTTTAGTTCAGTTCAATATCCCTGCAGACTGTTTGCATTGCAGAGTAGTTTTGGGTTGTGAAAACCAGATTCTGGGCAAAGCTAGACTGAGATATTATCCCCAGAAATGGACCTGGTGCTGTGCAGCTGGGATTGGTTCACCTGCCCAGACTGGAGGGAAGTCCCTGGAATGCAGAGAGCATCACTGCTGAATTCCCAGCACTGCTTTATTCTGCTCCCACTGTGCTGCACTGCAATGGGATTCTGTTCCCACTTTGTGAAAAGTTGTCCATCTACCCCTCAAAAAATTGTTGCAACAAATCCCAGTAAGAGGCAGATGAGACAAAATTCTTCCAAAGGAAAGAAGGATAAGGCTGCATTTCAGCAATGAGAATTGCTCTTTGTGGGGGATGTTCTTGGAACTCTATTACATAGAGAACTCTTAGGGAAAAGGAGAATAAACTGGATTCCTGCAAGACATGAATCAGCAGCAGGAGACAACTTTTTTTCTGAAAAAGAGCATTTTATATGTGACCAGGCTAGGGTTCAGAAAGAGAATGAACAGAAAAAGAATAGGTGGAGGTAGAAGCCATGAAAATATTTTCTTTCTCTGATATTTTGGTTTTAGAAAGAATAAAGTTTTTAAAGGAAAGAGACAGCCATAGAAGGGCATTGCTTCTACCCCTGCATGCATTTTTTCCTTCAGCAGCATCAATCATCATGCACAATTTCTTACAAATTTCCTCAATGTGTGTTAAAAATAACTTGCTGTCAAGCAAGATTTTTGAATCAAAGGCTGGGGCAGAAGTATCACTTTTACAGACACAAAGTCAGTTTGTGTGGTGACCTCCCAGGTCACAGATCTCACATACTCTTGTACAAGTGCCAGTCCCAGAGTATCTGTAAATGCTTAAGACCCTCATGACCTAAGCATGGAAAGGTTCTCCAGGAAAGCCGAGCTGCATTTTACCAGAGGGAAAAAGACTTCAATGTTGAATGACAGAACAGCCTGCAACTGTGTAAGATCCTCCCTCTTTCCTGAAAGGACATGGTATGGACTGTCTTTGGTATATCTGTGTCCTAGGTTACAATGTAAAGATGTGCCCAAAGGTATGGATTCAATCATCATCTCCATGAACTGTTAAAAACAGGAGGGGCAAATGTTTTCCATGCCTCCTCCCTATGTCTATCTCCTGTTAATGGGCCATCAATGCCCTGCCCCATGAGTCACAGATATCTCCTGTTAATGGGCCATCAATGCCATGCCCCATGAGTCACAGATATCTCCTGTTAATGGGCCATCAATGCCCTGCCCCATGAGTCACAGATCACTCCCTCCGGGAGACATTCCTGTTCAATGGGCCATCAAGGACCCATCACATGACTGATAAAATAACATCATCCTATTGTGAGATGCTCTGCCCAGGGGGAGGAGCCAAGCATTCCCACCTGGATATAATGTGGGGCCTTGGAGACGGCAGGTAGCTCTTACCCACTGGTTTCCAGAGGACAGGAGCTACTAGATCTTTTCTACAGGATTTCCACTTTAGCAAGACCATTTCATCTGGACTGCTGCCACCGCCCTAACTAGCAGGGTGTCAGGTTGTATCCTGACTCTGTCAGTGCTTTTTTTTTGGTACTACTGCAGGTAATTTACTTTTTTTTTTCTATTAAATTGTATTTCTGACTTAGAGTCTCACTGGTTTTGCTTTCAAACTAGTACACCTTGTTATGAGAGGATCTTTCTAAACAAAATTTACTCCTATAGAATTTTCTTTATTTATATCTAATAACTGATTTCATCAACTTATGTCTCAGATCCTTTGTCCTGTAATATTGAATGTATGTTATATTAAAATTACTTTTAAATGTTCTTTTCTTCTGGAAGACTCAATTAAACACACAGTAGGTAGATAATAGTAAATGCAGTCTAATTTGATATTAGTGAAAAAAATAATGACATTCTAGTTTGGATTATCATAAAGAAAGCACATCTTCTGCAGGTAAAATTATTTTCCCTAACATTAGAATTCATATTTTTCAGGTACCATTTATTTATATAATATCTTGCATCCCATCTTAAAACTTGTTTTATTTTTCCTGAATTTCATCTTCATCATTCTTTTCTCTTATATTTCAGTATTATGCAAGTTTGGGTTCAGCTCTGCAGAGGAATGCAGCTGCAGCTGTGTTTAAAATTCAAAATAGTCTTAAAAGTCTGAGGCACACATTTTAATGACAGTATTTTCTCTAAATGGATTATTGCCCTAAATTATGTTATTCCTCCAATGATCAACAGACACTAACAGCTTCTTTTTATAAAGGCTTCTTACATGAAATAAATAATAAAAGATTAAATTGGTACTACAGCACTTTAAAGTAATTCAGTTAAATTTGAGTCATTAAAAACTTTTCCATTATTCACTTTATCAGGGTTTAATTTTAAAAGTTAATAGGAAGCTCAGCTCTCAAAGTCACCCTTGCACTGCCCACACTGCTACTTCTTTGAAGCTTCTGATCTCCAACCTTGTACATGTTCTCCTGCATTCTCACCCTGTACATGTTCGCCTTCATGCTCATCTGTCCTATTCATCTTTGTCTGTTTCTTATTGGTGATGTAGAAATAGCTGATGGATGCACCACCAACTTCTGATTTCTATTTAAACACAAATTTTTCTCTTAGCAACTTTTATTTATTGTATGATGAACAGATGAATGATGTTCCAAAAGCCCTGCATGGTGTGGAAAATTGAAAATTAGGTTCTTGAATTATCCAGGGACTCATCATTGAACAGGTAGTGTAAGGAAATGAAGGAATACAAATATTGGATCACAATAAATTCTTGATATAATTATGCTTAGAATCTACTGTTTGTTAGAACTTTGCCTTTGTGATAGCACTTAATAGTTGAGTTTTTAATTAAAGCTGATGGGCTTCTACTGACATTTTTTATTTTTTATGTAACCAAACCTAATGCTACTCTCTTTCAAAAGTCTTTAAAAAGAGAAAAGTGAAATCTTGTCATGAATCTTCATCTTTCTCCTGAAGGCAAGAAATATATGAATTGTGGTCAAAGATTCAAACAAGAATTTTATCTATAGTGAAGACAGCTTTAAAATCCATCCACAACATCTGTATATGTTGCTGTACAGTGCAAATGTGTTCCAGAGATCTGTGATGATGGTCACAAAGTGCTACTCCAATAATCTTATACTTCTGGGGATGAAGTTAGTGTCATCTCTTAGCTTTTCTAGTACTGGATATAGTCCTGAAGTTTTTGCTATTGGGAATTGCTAAATTACTGCATTAAGAAATGTGTTTAGCATCATACTAAGTCTGTCTTGCAGAATGAAATTCTGGATGACTTCTTCCAAGGCTGCCTGAAAACTTTCTTGAACATCATCCAGTTACTGGAAAAGCATTTCCAGGATTATCAGAGAGTGAGGAATTTCTCAAATGTTCAGAAAGGCAAAAGCCCCAGGAATGTTTCAATGCTTCCTGTTTGTGGCACGCACACACTTCCCACACAGTGTTCTCAGTGCCAACTAAAAATAAAACTGCGTCTGCCTTCAAGTCTCAGGAGTAGGTACAGACTTTTTAGATGTCTAAAAAGACAGAAACATGTAAATTAGCCTTTTTTTGAAGTAGAACCATTATTAGAGTTCCTTCCCACTGCATCAAGTTACTTTACATATTATAGAAATGTAGTAACTTAGGAGTTACTGAGATAGAGAACAGCTATGCAGATTGGTGAGCAAATTTAAGGTGATTTCCTAATTATTATTCCTCCCCTTAGAGATACAAGTTAAAATGGAGCTGGAGTAAGAGTTCATAAATGACCAACAAATATTTCATACATCTCTGTTACCATCACATCTCTGTATGGATTGTAGTCAAAATGTATCTACTTTAAAGTACTTTTCTGCATAAGCTCACAGAGCTGTCTTGTAGTGTCCAAGTCCTACATAACTTATTAAATTTATGTGCTGCAAGCAGGTTTGGATCATCCGCTGCAGAAACTCTAATGTGGAAATGTTGATTATTTCAGCATGCATCCAGTAAAAATAGCCTCATCTCCTGCTTTCTGTACTACACATTAGTGATACAACAGTAATATTTCTGTCCTTTGGTTAGAGCTTGGAGTGCTTTTGAAGGGCAGCAGAGGTGAATCTGAATTCTTTTCATTCTCATGAAATAATTGAAATAAATACTTGTTAACCTGGTGGGCGTTTGGCATAAGAGTGTGACAGTGTAAATGGCAACACCAAAATGACTAGTTTGTATTTTTCAATGTCTGAATGCTTATTTATTTTAGTGCTGTAAGTATTTATGTTGTTGATAGGCCATGCATTCATGAAGGTTTTTTCAACAGGATTATGTTACAGCAATATATTTTCTTTCAACGAGTAAATAACAAAATAATCCTGTTTTTCCTAGGCCTTAATCAAATATAGGTTTTGTATTTTTCTGTGGGAGGCTGCGTGCTCTTGTCTTTCAATAGGTTATGAACTGATGAACTATTTCTGCAAGTAGCACACTCCTTCCAAAGTCACCTGTTCCTACTCATGTTTTCCCCATACACAATATCAATAAATACTATTTTTCCAGGGTGGTACTAACTTCATGGTGCCAGCCTGATTATTTTGTGTTATATCAGGTACTGCTTGTCATTAAAGACCTTAAAAATAGGTCTTTCTCTGCTGTGGTAGGTTAAAAAAGTAGATCACAGTAATTTCAGGACTATAAGGTGTACCCTTTTGACTAAAATGTTGATCAAAACCCGGAAGTGCGCCTTATAATCCAGTGCACCTTATATATGGACAAAGTCCGGAAATTTGCCAACCCGGAAGTGCGAGCTGTGAGCTGAGCCGTGACAAGCTGCGAGCTGCGGCAGCCGGTGCCAGGGGTGGGCAGGAGTGCCAGGGCCTGCGGGTTTCTGGGGCTGCGTTTAAAGGCCACACTGATCCTTGTAAATTGTTTGCAAATTGAGCAGCTGCCAGTAAACCCCGTGATTGCTCGATTCCGTTACTAATCCGTTACTTTGTTGTGCGTGGATCCTCACTGCAAAAAAAAAGTGCGCCTTATAGTCCAGTGTGCCTTATATATGGACAAAGTTCAGAAAATTGCCGACAACCCAGAAGTGTGCCTTATAGTTGTGAAATTACTCTACTTTCCATTTTATGGATAGGAAATGGTATTTATTTGAAAGAAATAACACCTAATTATTTCTTTCCTGTGTATGTTTAACAAAAAATCTTTGCAATCTAGCTAAAGCTAACATTATTTTATTATTTCAGTGGAAGTGCATCAGTGTACAAAAAACTTAAGATCTTTTCTTTTTGCTGACATACCACAGCACTAAAGTGCTTATATTCTCAACATTCTATATATTTTGTTGTCAGGGTCAGACCTAGTGGTGGTGGGACAAACTAAAAAGTAATTAACAGTGTAGTGATTTCTGAAGGGGTTTTTCCTTTGGGTGGTTTTTTGGGGTTTTTTTTAGAGATACTTAGAGACAAGATGAAAAATCATAAAATTAATGAGAATATCCTGTTTGGTATTTAAAAATGAATGCTGAACACTGTTTCAGTAATTAATATGAAGCTAAAATAGTGTCTGAGTTTTAGCTAAAAAATGTTTTTCTTAAATTTCTTTGTGTAACTTCCTCTGAGAAGGCAACTGAGCCTCTGCTGGACCGAACTTCTTCTGCAGAGGGTGGAAAAAAGAGGTGATAAATTGTGTCATCCTATTTAAAATTAAGGGATTGAGTGGGTGTCTTTCAATACGCTGAGGAGGATGACTATCAAAGCTATGGAGATATCAAAAGGCTCTGTGATTCTACAGCAAAAGTTGCATTTCAGAATAGACTTTCCGTGAAACACAGATGCAGTCCTTGAAAAACCTTTATCGTAAATTTTCATACAGAATTTTGGCTTTGGATAAAATTAGCCAAACAGCATTTTATATACTTCACAGAGACTTTATATGCAATTCTTGCTGCATCTCCAGATCACTATTTTTTGCCAAGCTGCTCACAAAATCTTTATCTATCCTCATCAGTAAGTCTGAAGGCTTTTATCAAGCATTAAAAATTTCTAAATATATATATATATATATAAAAAACTGTACTTTGAAGCTTTAAAAATTGCTCACAGAACCTAGCAGAGTCTCATAACAGCATGTTTTCTTCACACACACTGAAAGAGTCTTAGTAAGACCAGTAAACTTTTGTGATTTCCTCTCCTGTTAATACTTCTCTCAGATCAACATGTTTCTGTGCCAGATTCCTCAGCAGTGGATAAGAACAGATTGCTCAGGATATAACAAGGAGAGGTGTGAGTAAGGGGAAATAAAACTATGTGTATTTACTATTTTCTAACATGTTGTGGTAAGAAGAATGGATATGTTTAAACCAGGTGGTTTAACTTCATTGCTTTTCTTTTGCAAGACTCATTTGTATAAACTATGAATTTCCTATTAATCTGCAAGTTAATAAATTCTTTTATATAAAAACCTCTCTTGTGATTTTTAACACTAGCCCTGCCATAAGTAAAAATCACTGACCTAATGCTTTTATCAAAGTGACAGCTGAAGTAGAGCTTCAGCACATTTGCATTTTGCAATTCCCTCAAAGTAGTGAAGAGCAAAATCAGCTTTGTTCGGCTTCTCCTCCTCTAGCTGAGATCCTGGGAGCAGTAAGAACGTTTTTATTAGACATTTTAAAGGTGAACACAATCACAGTTTGAGCAAGCAGCAGGCAGCTGCAGGAAGAACTGACATCCTACAGAGGGATGTTATTGAGCAGCCCTCTGTTCTGAAGGGTAGTAAGAGAAAACTGAGGCTACACCTAAGAATATATGGATTTTGGGGGGGTGAAGACTTTTGAGAAATTGTAGTGCACAAGACAGACAAATCATCAGTTGCAAAAAAAAGTTGTATTTGCTATCAACACCTTTTGTCCATTATTTGTTCTCCTATGAGCTGGCAGCTGTGGTGAGATGTTATCACCTGAAGTGCATAGACTGACAGCATGAAACATTCATTTGCCCTTAATAATCACACAGCAAACGCATGAAAAGGTCATTAAATGAATCTGTTTCCAGTCAAACCTACAATGGAAAATCCCTGAGTGAGGTGAAATAAATAAATATGTATGCATAAGTCAAACCAAGGTTTTCCTGAGATGTTTATTCAGCAAACAAGCCCTGTATCTTTTCTGCATTATCAGTGGCTGAGACGCATCCGGTCCTGAAGTTCACTTTTAAATCTTCCATCACTGTGCAGTGTTCCAGGTTTTTCTGACAGATGAAAGGTGACTTTGGACATATTTTTATGTCTACTTTTTATTCCTTTGTTTGTATGACAGCTTATTTTGATATTGGTGGGTGCTGTTGATTTACTTTTTGGGTTTTCAGCCTTTTTTACATTATTTAATCCATAAAATCATTGGATTCCGAGTTTGTGTGAGAAATGAAGATCCTCAGATAGACACAGTGATTTGAATTGAATCAGTGATTTGAATTTGAATGGCTTGAATTAAAGAAATTGCGTTATACTTTCCCTAATTGGGTGGGAGTAAAAACTAATGTGAACAGAATTACAATAGTCAGGAAACTGGAATAACTGCTGATCTGGAGGCCTCCTCAGAATTTCCCTCTTTAGGTGAGGGATATCCAGTACAGTTGTGAAAGTCTAGAGCACAGTCAGTACTTAAGTGGGAGAAAAAAAATATTTAAAGTTTTATTTCTTAACGTCTTATTGAAAACATTCATATTTTGAACTTTGTGATTAAAACCAGAAAACATAAGTGATAAAGAATTATCTCCCTTCTTTTATCAAAAAGTTCTGAGGAATGAAGATATGCATATTTTAATGATCCTTGCTAACAATAGGATGACTTCTTGCATAGATGGTATCCTTTCCTTTCTATGTGTAATAACAATCAAACAACTGAGCCCCAATAACATTTGCAGCTGGTTCATGTCAACTCTTAATTTTCTTAATATAGTTTTAATGCACTATCAGTCCAAGAAATATGAAAAACAAAACTAGAAACTTCATTTTGACATGCAATCATGTCTATTTTCTTTTAATGAAAGATCAAATGGATTTGAGTAGGGTGTAAAAAAATTTTGATGGAAGGCATCCTATCTACATGACCATATATATTATCCAAATTTCAGAAAAATTTGTGTTACATTTTCACTGTGAAAACAGGTATGAAAAACTTCTGCTACTTGAAAAAAATTAATGTAAAAACAATATCAATTCCTTTTATTTGCTGATGACACAGTCAATTATGATTCTGGAAAAAAAGTCCCAGAGTTCTGAGCATAAAAGACTTTTTGTGATAGAATGAAATATGACAGAAAACTCCTGAACAGCCAACTCTTGAAGTGATTTTCTGCATTGCTCACAAGTATTTCAAATAAATTGTGTTCACTTTCTGGCACCACTTTCTGGCACCTCCTTCTGCACTTCCACATAGGATTTCTTGTAACTTCAGAGAAAATAAGAGAACGGTCTGCCTAAGAAACACTAGAAGTAAGAAGTTCATGTTGAAGCCTGACAGAGCTCAATAAGTGTTTGGACAACACTCCCAGGCACATGGTGTGATTCTTGGGGTGTCCCATGCAGGGTCAGGAGTTGAAGTTGATGATTCTTGTGGATCCCTTCCAACACAGGGTGTTCTATGACTCTATTTTTAAATTTATGGAAGTTACAAAGAGGAGAAAATACAAAAGGCAGAGTCTAAAGGAATTTAAAAAAAAAAAAAACAAACTCAGTTGTACCCCGTTTCTGTGTTCAACTAACTTGTTAAAAACTCTAAGCAAAATTGTTAAAAGATGCTGGAGGTATTTGATTAAAAACTGTAAAGATATTGAAATGGAAAATTATGCCATTCCTTTTTTATATATAAAACTTAGTGCTCTTCCCAGTCAAATACACGGGGAAAATAGAATTCCCTGTGATTAAAGCAAACTTTCCAGTGAGATATTTAGTCTACTCTAAAACTCCCTGAGTGATTTAACTGTGGGATCCAAGCTGGGTCAAATTATTTCCATAGCTGTGGGATTTTCTGGAGCTTTCCAAAGATTTTTCAAACACATGTCAAGAAAAGGATAAGAGATGCTGTTATTAAAAACATCTTTCTGGGTTTGTATCACAAATATAGTTTGGAAGGCCTTCATTATCTATTTTGCTAGCACAGTGTTTGAATGAATTATGGCTGAAAGTGCTATCTGTAAAGAATTTCTGCTCTCAAAGCAAAGATGACACAACAGAAAAAGATCCAATTTATTCTCAAAGGGTTGTAAGAACTCAGAACTCCCTTTTGAAAAGATCTGACCATCAGATTGTGGCTTCCTATTATATTACTGCTCATCACCTGTGTCAGTGCAGCTGTGTGATGCCCTTTCTATATTCAGGACAAACCTTTGATTTAGGCTGAACAGTACAATGGGGATGAGCTCACACCTCAGGAGGTGAAATTCATCTCAAACCAAAGGCAGACTTAACCAAAGTAATTTAGGCTCCCTTCAGAGAGTCAATGAGGGGACAGAGGCACCCTTTGCCGTCCTTCATCTCATCCTCGACTGCTGTCCTAGGGAAGAATGATGAACTCGGTCTGGAAAGTTTCCTGATGGGCTGCTCTAAGTCAGCCATGGGCCTGAGCCCTGAAGCAGTTCTTCAAACTGGTCTGCAGTCTGCAGGATGGATAAATTCCACCAGAACTGTCAAACAACTGGTCTAATGCTCTTTTCACCATCTGTCCCTTCAGTATTGTAATGAAGTGGCAAAGGTGACTTAAGGCATTATTTCTGGCACATGAAATTATTATGAAGTTATTTCCTTATGTCGTCTACCCTGTTCTGTGCCCAAAATGCCTTCATTTCTGTCATAGGGCAGATGCAGCCAAATATTTCAGAGGGGCTGTCCATCTGCCCAATAAACATGTACTGTCTCATCATCTATTGAAATTCTGTCTCTGGACTCATCTGTTTTCCTTTTGTCTTTGTCCAGTTACAATTAGGAAAACAATATTTTGCCTGTTCACCTTATGGTATTCAAGTATTCAATCTTTGCCTGTGGCCATTCTTTTTTCCTAATACATTAGCAGGAACATTCTGTAAATGTCACAAGACAAGTTCTGATATTTATCAACTTCCCTTTTAAAGATAAGGTTCACACAAGAAGAAGGGCTGACATATTAGAAAAGCTAACTAGAGAAAAAACTCTTCACTCTATAGCACATCAGTACAGTGAGAGATTTAAAGCTTGATAAAGATGCTGGAATCAGTAGAAAATATTTTAATTGTGTAGCAGGTCAAACCATGTTATCATGTTCCCCTCAGGTCTCAAAATTCAGGTCTTTAGTCTGCTTATTCTTCTCTATTGGAATTGTATTTCTCTAGAAGTGATTAAGATGTCAGAGTAATTAAAATTAAGGATAATCAAGGAGTTTTAGTTTTTATGGAAATAGAAGTAGTCCATATTAGATAAAAGTACAGTAATTTTACGATTATAAGCCACACCTTTTTCATTGAAGAACCCAGCCTACCCCAGTAGTGTGGCTTATATTCAGGTGCGGCTTATCTATGGACAAATCCCGTGGTCTACCCGGCTACCAGGAGGTGCAGCGTATAATCAGGTGCGGCTTATAATTGTGAAATTACTGTAATTGTAGCAGTTTGAAGGAATTTACTGTCAGAAAGAAAGAGAAATGAAAAACAGTGAGCAACTAGGAATATGAGAGAGCAGATCTTGAACTGTTATAAACCTTTCTGGGTCAATCACAAAATCATGGCTGCATAAGCCTACAGGAAATTAATGTTGTGAGTCCTGGATTATTATTTTCTTTGTAATTGATATTTATTATTTCTGTAGTTATTATATTCCTGATCTTTATGGAGGGAAGATAGACTTTTTAAAACATGGAAATATTGGAGAATTTTAGCTTCATATATTTTGTTTAAGTTTCTGAAGATCCAGAAGGCAACTGGTAAAAAAAGCAATTAATCTAATCTCTGAATTAAGTTCAGATTCTCCATTAAGAGGGTCAGAAATATCTGATAATCTTTGCTAAGGCTCTAGTGTGTGTTTGATTTCTTTCTTCCACGAGATAACTTAGCCTCAAGAAGCAGATTTGTGCCTCTTTAAGTCAGTAATTGGCTAATGATTATCTAGACACTGATACTGAGTGCACAGGGGTGCCAAGATACCTGGTTTTGTATTTTCCACTTTCAAAGGGAACACATTCCTTCACTTCTGCAAGGACAGGGCAATCATCTGCTCACGGGCTAGCACTCTGCCTGGGGAGGGACTCAGCAATTTCCAGCCTAAGCTTTAGAATGAGACCCCTAGAAACCATCCCCCCTTCTGCACATTTAAACCTTTTATGCCCTTGCCCATGTGCCTCTGGAGTATATTCTCCCTATTTGTCTTTTCTCCCTTTATTTCATCCTAATAAACCTGTAGAAAGTAAGTTTCTCTGTGCACTGAACCAACAAAAATAGAAGCCCTATCCAGCCTCTTATCATCTTTTCCTAGCTGGGATCCCAGAGCATCACAGAATTTATGAATGCATCTGAAAAATGGACCTCAGCTCCTATCATCTTTTCTAACCAAAAAACTGAAATATTAAGAATATAAACCATTTAAGGTTAAAATACGTGCTGTAAATCAGACACCAATAGATGACCCCAAACTGAATATATAGCTGAATTAATTTTGGTTTCATGTGACGTCAGTGTGGCCCACTGAGTGAGTTACAGCCTTGTATTCAGTCTGGGACTATCTATTATCTAACAATAATTGATTTTAAGTTTCAAGGAGGCAAATTGACTATGTATACTTGCTTGTGTCAGTAGCTAATTTTAGGCAGCTAGTCTAATTGAAGATGTT
This sequence comes from Sialia sialis, assembly GCA_009812075.1. NCBI lineage: Eukaryota > Metazoa > Chordata > Aves > Passeriformes > Turdidae > Sialia > Sialia sialis. Next base: position 81,930,770 of record VRYO01002772.1, read on the forward strand.
ATGCTCCTTTAACTTGTCAAATAGGAATTCACATTTTCAGATTAATGTGATTCATTTATATCAGATTTGATTTGACAGGATTGACAGCGTGTAATACAGAACACAAGGATGACAGGGTTCTCCATCTCCTCCATCATACCTCATCATGAATTTTCTAGTCAAGGCTGTGGCTTCAGCTTCTTACCTGAGAAATGATAAGATTTGAGAAGTACTGCAGCCACATATGGCCAACACAATCTGTTCCCACAGCTGGGGATGTGCTTTCAGAAGGCTGACAAGCTAAACTGCTTTCTCATATTTGTAACAATTATACGTAACTGGCTGTGTGACATTTGGGCAGGATTGAAAAATCACTGAGAAAAACTTGAAGAAAAATAGAAAATCCGTGAAATAAAGTTTAAAAAACTTTCTGCAAAATAGCAAAAATTATTTTGGAGAGGGGAAGTATGCAAGGAAAGTTATTGCTAACACACCAGCTGTTGGAAGGGGAATGTGTTAGATGGTGAATGTGGAGCAGTATCTAGAGCTTGAAAAACATGTCAAGAAATAAAAACATGGCAGAAAACAATAGAATACCAGCAGTATTCTTTTAGTAAGAGGACAAAAGCAGTAGATAATAGAAAAGTGGTCCACAGCTGTGTCCAGGAAGAAGGAATTCACATAAGCCCATCCAAAGCAAGGGGCTGTGAGTCAGAGATGCAGAGAGTGTTCTGCCAGTCCTGAGCCTCTCACACTCAGGAAGCAAAGGGCAGAATCTCACCAGGACTACAGATGATATAAAAGATGTGGGATTAAGTGAAAAATTGTGTATCCTGTTGCCTCTATAGGTTAAATGCCTTACATGCATAGAGTGCATCTTGAATACTCAATTTCCTGTGCCACAACAGTGTCCTTTCTAGCAGGGCTGCTAATCTCACAGTGCTGCTAATCTCACTGCCTTCCTGAAAATTGTGATAAGAGCAGGACTTCACC
>VRYO01002772.1:81936158-81951406 GCA_009812075.1 Sialia sialis
CATTAACTCAACATAAGATCTACCAGACTGTGAGATGTAAGGGACTCTCCTCATTTTGTTTCCATGCTTAGCCTTCCCAAAAATTTATATTGTACACTAGGAAAAGCCCTCCAAAAAATGCAAGGATGGAAATATGGAGGCATTTACAGCAGTGGAAATAGCCACACTACAGAGAAGTAGAGATCATTTCTCCTCCAGAAACTATTGCAACCATATCTGTTGACACTAGTGCACTAACATTTTAAATGTATTCCTGTCGCATCAACCTACAAGGAGATGTATTATGAGGAGGACTTCCTAAAGAAAAAATAATGATGGAAATGCTTCTAACCATCAAGAAACACCAGGGAAGGCAGTAAATATCACAGCCAAGCACTGTTTTTTTAAAACACGTACATGAACAAAAAATATCTCAAAAGAAGATTCTTCAGGATTGTGCAGTATTGCAGTCCTATGCCATGCTTATTATTTCATGGCTTCTACTTGAGCCAGTATGATCTTCATAAAATTTTGTTTAGAGTTTAGCTTGAAATGGTGGAAGAGTATTGAGGAATATTTAAAGAAAATAATTTTAGCATGTGTGGAGGATGAAGTATTCTTCTTTATGGTGAGATAATTATGTATTGTCAGCAAAACGCATTTGATTTTTCATAAATGTTTTAATTTAATAAATAATTCCTAACTGCTGTGCAAAATGTAAGTACAAAAGCATACTGATTAGTACACTCTAATAGCATCTCCCTGAAATTATTCCATTATCTCTTTTTGTATAGTTCAGATTTAAAAACCTTGCATATTCCCTACTGTTATTAGATGATAGGATGATGTATAGAATACAGTTTCAAAAGCTGACATAAAGATGTACTTAATAGTTTGAAATGATACGTTTTTCTCGTTAATATAAATAGTTGAAATAATTGCCATCATATTCAAAATTATCAGTGTAAATTATAGTCAAAACATATCTTAAAATCTTTTAAATTATTCCAGGATCCTGAGTAAACTTAAGAATCACAAATTAATTAATATTTTAAGCTTCCTTTTACACCCCAAATCTGAAATATGTGCCTCATTTACTAATTCTCAAAAGGGTAAATTTAAATTTCTTAAAAAAACATTATCCAAAACAATGAACTGGATTGAAAAAATTTCCTTTAAGAGAGTGCACTATCTCTCTTAGAGACAGCACTGCAAACTCATGTGTATTTCAAAGTTGATTTGTGCTTTTCAAAGATAGACTAAATATATGAAAAGTCACTGCTAAAATATAGTTAGAGGTAAAATGAACAGATGTACTGTGACTTTGTAAGGAATAGCTGATAATGTCACTATTGCTATAATACTGATCTAATAATGATAATAGTCTAATAGTGATAATAGATCTAATAGTGATAATAATGATTGAACAGAAAAAGAGAAAATATCAGAGGACTTCTGATGTTTTCTCTTTTTCTATTAGATCATTGATATGTGAAAAAACAGCACTAACAAGGAAAGCCACTGAAACACTAATCTTAAAGAAATTAGGATTTTAGTAAAAGTTAGATGAAACTGGGCTTGAGATAGTTACCTGAAACTTAAATAATTGATTGCCTGTCAATTTATGTTTGCTCAGCTGTGCTTGCAATGGGAAAGGATGAAACCAGTAGGTATGTCCAACGAACACGAACAATTGCAACCAGAAACTCATTCTTTGCAAAACTGGAGGTGCCCCAAAAGCCATTTGTATTGTCATTAACAGAAAAGGTCAGGGTGAGGAAGACTCGTCTTACTTCCTCCTTTTAAGACCCCTCCCCACAAAAACGACCCCAGACTTAATTTAAGAAGCCAACCACGCATGCTTAATAGCCATTCAAGCTAATTACCATAGGAAGCAGGGGATGGGAGGGGCTGGTATTATGAATATGTATTTGTTTGAACCTTTTGTCGATAAATAGACTCTGTGACCACCTGTAATTTTGCAGTGTGTATTAGGGGGCTACCCCACGCTGCTGCCCAGCGCTGAACAATCACACCCTTTCTAACTTTAAACTGTTAGAGAGTCTTTTGTCTGTCATAGTTGATTATTGGTATTAGACCAATACTCATATTTTGGTAAATCACCACCACTGCAGCCACAAGACAGCTCCTGCTCCCTAAGCAATTCAGACATCATGATGAACCATCACTGCTTGGGTGCAGGGGATATTCAGGCTTCATGAAGCTGATAAGGGGAAAGCAAGAAGCTTCTCTTAGCAGCGCATGTGTTCTGGCTGGCTGTGTCTCTTACATGTTTTGCTTTTAGGGAAATTGTCTCCTCATCTAATGTTTTTCAATGTCACTTTATCAAAGACCTTATTTGAGGAACTTGTTGAGAAAATTAGAAGTGATGAAGTAGCCCAAGGAGGTAATGCCAGAGTGCACAGGAGATTCTGATGTGAAGCCCTGGCTTCCTAATTGTTATTATGTTTACAAGGACGCCCTCAAAAGAAAAATGAATACCTTGTTTCACACCTGCTGTAAAAGGTGCTGCAAGTCTGGAGCTTGCTTAAATCATTCTTCCTTCAGCAAACTACAGAATGAAACTCAGGCCATTTAATTTCCAAATACCAGTAATTAAAATGAGTCACACCATCAGAGTTTGGCAGGGCTACAGCTTTCTTTTATTTTTTCATTTTCACATACATTTCAGCGAAGGTCAGGTTTGTTGGGGGAGGAGAAGAACCTGCCTGCTTTTGTGCTCACAGGAGGTTAAAATATGACTTGTTCACAGTGTCCCTCACAGTTCAGGACTTAATGGTCCTTGACGGGGATAACCTAGAAGTTAATTTTACTTTGTGTCCCAAAAGCAGTCATTGTCACTGTAATCCTTCTTGCAGGCTGAAGGGTATCTTCGCCACCTGATCAGATTTTCAATAGCAATTGATGAGAGGTACCATCAGCCAAGAAGCATTTTCCTAGTGTTTTCTGGCAAAAGACAAAGAGAAAAAGAAAGAATTGTGTTACTACACCTTTTTATAAATGTAGTTCTTTCCAATGCTCCTTAGTTTAAATGTGAGATTTTGCTATTTGTAAACATCAAAGTCAAGCATTGCAAAATGAGAATCTGCTTCCTCTTTGTTTTCCTTCATCTTGTTCAAGGCCTGCCAGGGAGAAGGATGAGTACACAATGGAGATATACACCCCCTTTCCAGATTTTTTATCCAGAGAAAACGAATACAGTAATTTCACGATTATAAGCTGCACCTTTTTCATTGAAGAATCCAGCCTACCCCAATAGTGTGGCTTATATTCGGGTGCGGCTTATTTATGGACAAATCCCGTTGTCTACCCCGCTACCAGGAGGTGCGGCGTATAATCAGGTGTGGCTTATAATTGTGAAATTGCTGTACTTGAAGCCAAAGACCAGCACTATCAGGAGGACCTCTTCTCTAACCTTCTGAGAGCAGAGTGTTTCATTGTATAAAGAAACCTCAAAATAAATTGATTTCCTGAGTGATAACCTCTAACTAAGCCAGTTTGGATAACACATCTTTGAAACACGTACACGTTATTTCTTATTTGTTTAAGCTTTTCCAGATTCAGGAATTCTATACATGGAAGGCAGGGATTTGCCAGTAGAGCAGCCCTGTTTAAAGCCACTCTTCTAGGACCCAAGCAATAAATCTTCTCAAGTCAACAGCTGTAATTGAATTTTAACATAGGCATAACAGAATGTTTTTTTTCTTCCCAGACTTCTGCACCAAAACTGAAAAATCTAATGTTTAATTTTGTATTCAGAATTCTATGCTATAAAGGATTTCCTCAGCTGGAATCAACTGCAAAAGGACTGGCTTTAGGACAGCTCTGACATTGCAGCAGCAGGGCCTTTGTCTCTACAAAACTGCACTAAATGATGTCAAGCTATGGCAACAGAAAACTATGCTGTGTGATGGATTATTTATATCATTCCATTAAATTCTGTGGAGATTACACAGAATCACTTGAATGTTTGAGTTATAGAAAAGAATCCCTGCCTTCAAATTTCTCTAGTTGTGAAAGTATTGCTTCAATAGCAACTATGATCCTAATCTTATTTTTCAAAGAAAATGCCTTTATTTATTTTTTTTTACCCCAGTGAAGATATTAACTTGACAATTATATTTATTCCTATTAGTGCTATTTTCTTTTGGGAAGCTTTGCAGAATATTTTGATGGGTTTAGTCATTCTAATGGTTCTTCAAGGACATGTGGCTCCAGAAGCATCTCTGTGGACAAGGTAAGATATTTACTGGGATTGTCAAAATAAAAAATACAGTAATTTCATTATTATAAGCCGCACCTTTTTCATTGAAGAATCCAGCCTACCCCAGTAGTGCGGCTTATATTCAGGTGCAGCTTATCTATGGACAAATCCCAGCAAAATGCCAACCCGGAAGTGAGAGCCGACAGGGGAAGGCACCTGGGGCTGCCTTTAAAGGCTTCACTGGTCTATGAAAACTGTTGCAACTTGAGCACCTGACACCAAACCCAGCTGGCAGTGATTCTGTTACTAATTTGTTACTTTGTTACACATGAATCCTTGCTTTTTTTTAAAAAAAAAAAAGTGTGGCTTATATTCAGGTGCAGCTTATAGTCGTGAAATTACTGTAATTATGAAAATTGTTTCAATTCTGTTGCTGGAGAAGTCAATCTGACTTCCTTTTCCTAGAAAGACCAATTTTGCCCACTTAAACAGGTTGGTAAGACTGACTCTGGGATTTCAGCAGAGCCCCTGAAAACAGTAGATCATCTGCAAAGAGTAAATTGGTGCTGTGGCTGACAGCTCCACCCTACCCATTTGTAGGGGCTACCAGACCAATCCTAAAATGTCCTTTGGCATTTGAGGAGTGGCCCACCTGGCAAATTTTGCACTATAGGAATTGAATGAACATGAGAATTACTTTTTTTAAAAATATGTTTAATGTTAAAAATCAATTAGAAATATATCTAAAAATAGGTGGAATAATTTCAAATACACTGCATGCCAGAAATTTTTGTCACAGTTGATGTCATTAGAATTAAAGCTGTATTGTTTTGTATAACTAATAGTAAACATTCCAAACACGGTTCAGATTGTTTTCTCTTACAGCAGAAAGTTTAGGTTCATGTAGCATTGTCTCCTAACTATGATAAAACCTTCTGGCCTTGAAAGATAGGAAAATACATTTCTTGATCCCTGTTCCCCTTGGTAACTGATAACATCATTTTATGAGTATTAGTGACTGGAAAGGTGAAAGCAGTTTGTGTGTTCAAGGGGAAATAGGCAACATTTTTTTCCAATTATATGAAAATGAAATCTTCTTTACTCTGATCAGTTGGTATGATGGAGATCAGCCTCTCTCAATAAGCATCTAGTCACTTATCAACCAGCATATGCAGTCAGAACTGGCTTCAAGTATGAAGAAGAGTATGCAAACAAAACAATTTCTTGTTATGCAAAGCAAATAGTACTTGGATAGTCAGCCATGAGGAAAATTCCCTTCCCTGACACTGCTCACATGAGTGAGGATAATTCAGTTTCACAGGCCCTGTCCTTGAATTATTTTTCACTGGAGTCATCTCTTGTAGGTGATTAACACAAAGAAGCATTTAGCAGTACTAGAAATCATCAAGCATATTCCCTAAGCTGAAATTTTATCATAGTGATAACAGACTAAAGGTGAAAAGGAAAAAAAAAAAAGGAAAATATTCCCTAAGGATGCATATAAGCAACACAGAGACCATTATCATCTTCTTTGACCTCCCCTACTATTTCCAGTTTGGCTTCAGCTGAACATAAATTTTCAATTCAAACACTATTCGTCCTTCTGAACACACAAAACAGAATTAATATCATTAACACAGGATTAATAGAGTAGAATATATTGAGTGTGAAAATGAAACATGACCTGGTTTGATCTAAAATAAATATCTCCCAGCTCGGTGCCCCTGCCCCTGACACAGCCCCCTGCAGCTGTGGCGTTTTTATGGCTGTGAGCAGGTTCATGTGTCCAGCACTAACACTGAGCACACTCAGCAGCAGGAACAACAGCAAGGGTGACTGCAGGGCTGTGAATTCCTCACAGCTCCATCATTCCTGTGCCAGGCTCAGAGCCACCCAGAGCTGCTCTGGGATCCCTTTCCTCCCTTTCTCCTCCACACAGCTGTCTCATCCTGTAAGATGGAAGAAACCCACGAGGAACAGGATGATAGGTGGGTTTAACCCCTTACTGCACAAATTTCAAAAGCTATTAAAAATGAAGAAGAATGAAAGCAAGCATTTTCCCAGTATGTGCTGGAAGCTCCTCAATTTCTCCTCTTTTCCATCAAGCTCCTCATTAAAACAGTTACAGTAATTTCATGATTATAAGCCGCACCTTTTTCATTGAAGAATCCAGCCTACCCCAGTAGTGTGGCTAATCATCAGGTGCGGCTTATTTATGGACAAATCCCAGTGAAATGCCAACCCAGAAGTGAGAGCCGGCCGGGGAGGGCACCTGGGGCTGCCTTTAAAGGCTTCGCTGGTCTATGAAAACTGTTTGCAACTTGAGCACCTGACACCAAACCCCGCGCTGGCTCAATTCTGTTGCTAACTCGTTACTTTGTCGCACATGGATCCTCTCTTAAAAAAAAAAAATTTAAGAAAAAGAGTGCGGCTTATATTCGGGTGCAGCTTATATATGGACAAATCCCATGGTCTACCCAGCTACCCGGATGTGTGGCTTATAATCAGGTGTGGCTTATAATTGTGAATTTACTGTACTCCTGTGATGTCCTGGGCACTGTCTGGCAGTGGGCCTCAGAGCTCCTCCAAAGGAAACTGCTAAAGTGAGGTCACATTGCCATCTTCTCTTAACATCCCTTCAAAAGTTATTTATAGGAAAATAATTGTCTTTGAGATGTCTGTCCCTGACAAATGTAGATAAAATTGGTTGATGAACTGAACATGATTGTAAATTGACATATGAGGGTATATAGGCGTCTACAAAGAAGGTGAGTTCACATGCAAGCCTTAGTAAACCAAGCTTAAAAAAAAAAAAAAAAAAAAAAAGTGTGACTGCAGAATGATGAAGGGGGCATGTTTTTCCTTTTAAAACAAGACTTAAAACATTTATTTTAAAAAAATATATATAGGCCAATTATACAACAGAATAATAAGAACAGAAGAGGCCAACTGAACCTTACTCTTTTGAAGGACAAGAGGGCCCTTTATGAAAGCCCAAGGTAATAAACCCAAAATAGAATGTGCTTGAAGTAAATTACTTAGATTTTTAAAAGTCTGCAACATACAAAGGACAGCATTTGCAATTGTGCAGCTGAGATGGCAATTGCAGTAATTATTAATCTTAATTTGCAGGATAAAATAAGTCTATGATCCAAAATGTCAGTCTTTTCACCACGATCTTTATGAGCTCATACTAGTGGTGTTACAGAACTAAGCCCTGGAGCTTCACCTGAAGCTGGCTGTGGGCTGAGCCAGCACACAGGTGAGGATGGGGAGAGCTGTGCCCTGCCTTGCTTTGCAGTTCCTCAGCTGCCACCCTAAGAGAGCAATACTCAATAGCAAATTTTAGGAAATATCAGCTCCTTTCTTATTTCCCTTGCTTGTAAAAGCAGGCACATCCTGCTACTCTATCATCACATTGCTTAGTAAAGAATTCAAATCATTTTAAATAAACAGCATTTCTCCTTTGCAAGAAAGAACAGCTAGGTTTTACTGCTGAAATCACAAATATTGATTACTCTTGAAACTACAACTTCTTCATTTTATTATGGACAGTTTTTGGGGTTTATTATGGATAACACATGCTCCTGAAGACAGCAGAGAAATCCCACTCAAACCTCCTCTAGGAGAGGTGCATTTTGGAGAAGTCATCACAGTATTTTGACTGGCCTCTGCAGTGTTCCCATATTTACACTAAGATTGGTATTATCTTATTTCATGCTTCATTTTGACCTTGTTCACCTAGATACCATGAAAACAAGCTTATTATTTTCCCCCTGACAAATACGCTGAGGCTGTTACTGAATCAATCACTAGTACTAACAGGACTTCTTCAAATGAAATTGTCCCTAAAACAAATTGTGATTTTTTCAGTATATTGTGACATTTGATTTATGCTCCTGCAACGAGCTCTCAGTTTTATGCAATCTACTGTTTTTCAGTCTCCTGTAATCTTCTAAACTTTGCTGTTTAGTGCCTGAAGGAACAAATAAATTGACCTTTGTATTCCAATCTTCAAATTCATCCAACCTAGGGCGTACCTAGATACAAGTCTAAATATATTTTAAATTACTTTTGGTGTTACAGGAAAACTTGCTTGAGAAATCTGAAATTGTGTTAAACACCTCAAAAATCTCAGTAATTATTTTTACATTGCAATAAAGTTATCTTTGACATTTTATATGCAATAAAAGGAAATAAAAGGTTATTTTTCCACAGGTTTGAAAACTCATTATTGTTGTCTTCTTATGTAAGTTTTGGTCCCAATTTCTTTACAACAGCTTAAAACTGTAAAACTGAGGGTTCCTGAAGTAATACCCTCAATGCTTTTAAAAGAGTTAATTTACTCCTTAGAAAAAGATATAAATTCACCTGCTTGTTTACTTTTATCACCCGTCCAATCCCTATCATTTGAAACATCTCAAAATATTTATGTATTAATTCTCACAACATTCTGTGAGATAGAGTGCTGTTGTTTTTATTTTACAAGAGCCTCAGTTCACAGAAGTGTGTATCAAAGCAAGCAAATAAAGAGCCTCCAAATCACAGGCTAACTCAGTGCCTTAAATATTTGTATCTCTATGAATATTTGTCCTCTCTTAAGATAAATAAAAATTGAGAAGCAAAGCAAACAAAAAATCAGCAGATTGACACTGTTACCTATTCAGCTTTGGTATTTCTATTAGTTCTTTTCTGATTAACCTTGTAAGAAGGAGGAGATAGTGAAAACAAAATCTTAGCATAAGTGGTAGAATGAGCTAATAGTGCATTAACCTTTTATATTTTGCTCACAGTTTAAACAAATGCAAATGTTATTCTGAAGGAATTTCGAGGTAAATAAATAAATAAATTAAAAATAAATTTTAAAAAAAGAAAGACAAGCCAACTAATGTCATTTCTCCTCCGGTACTAAGAAACTCAGAAGCTGCCATTAACCCACCATAAGATGTGCAACTATTGACATGAAGAACACCAATAGACTGTGTGTGCTTTTTTCAGGATGGAACTGTAGGATTTCTCTGCAGCTCACAAAATCAGTGTTGGACTTCACTTTAAGAAACCAAAGAAATTTTTGGTGTAGATACTCAAGTAATATCTTACTGTTTGATACTTCTACTCATGGAGAATATAAGATAAATGCAAGAAACCAAACATGAATCTGGACTTCAAGTCACAATCTGATGGCATTCAGTATGGGATCAAGGTCCTAAGATACCACAAGGCAGCTTTTCTCACCCCAACTCCAACATTTCCAACATCAGTACTGCGCAAAGTTCCAGCTTAAGAATTTATTTTTTCCATAAAACTTTAGTTGTTTTATTATTTGGACAATTTGATATTGTTTCCACTCTTAGGTATAGCTTTGATTTTAAACATGCGCAAAATTCAGAAGCTTTGGACCTTGGAAAAAGGGAAGCAGTTTCAGTTCTGCCTTTGACTATACCTCTCAAAAGGATATAGCTAGGCAAACAAACAAACAAAAAAAATAGACAATTAAAAAAAAAAAAAGCAACAAACCAAACACAGCCAAACCAAAACTTTGATACATCACCATATTTTTGTCACCAGAGGAAGAGTGGGCACTGCAAAATTAGCAAGTACACTTTGCTGCTATCTAGCTGTACACTTACTCTCCCACCTGCCTGCACTGGCCAGCATGGCTATCAGGCTGAGAGAGGACAAGCCAGGACATGCAGAGCGCACCACAGAGGGGACAACACTCATCTGGAAGGGGACAGCAGTGCAGCATGACCCACAGGGTGCTGCCTCAGAAAAGGCATCCCACTCACACAGTGACATCCTGGGCATGTCCAGCCCCTCTGGAATGTGCAAGGATCCTCCACCCTTTGCCTTGGTGTGCTGCAAGGAGGGAGGCAGATATAAAAATATCTGTGCCTCTTCCTCTGGGTACTGGGCTCTTGCTTGCTTGTTTCTGTTGTGTATACCTTGAAATCAGGGAGTCACTTCACAGACTTTTCCAAAAGACTGCAGGAAAGACTTTCAAATCCTACTTCAAATCCAAGAACTACACTGAAGCATGTTACAGATTTCTATGGGAGGCAAAAGGATGAAGTGCAACAACTTTAAGTTGGTTCACCTTGTCAAATTCCAAAGAAAGAGGGCCAATGTCAAGTGTACACGTGTGCTAACTCATCATAACTGCCAAAGATTTCTTATATCTCACACAAAGTTAGAGAACATATGTAGCATCTCAAGCACTTGAGAGAATGAAAGAACACAGGTTTTTCATCACGTAACTTGTTGTGGAAGCTCGCCTGCATGTTGCACTTCCAGGCTCTGGTCCCACAAAACTGAGACGATATGAAATTGTACTGCCCTGTTCCTTTATATCCCTGATGAGAAAAAGAAGTCATTCCTAAAGCACAGCAGTCAAGCCTGCTGCCAAATCCCCTCAAGAAATCTTTCCCAGGCAAATGACTCACAAGAAAACTAAAAAAAGTAATAATGAAATGCCAAAAACATTTCAAATCAGCACGGGTAAAGAATATGTTTCTGGGGCAGGATGACCCAAAAACCAATCTTATTTATAACTGCATAAATTAGGCTAAATTATGATTATTTGTGCTGCCTATTTCTGGGCTCTGCAAACACTGGACTCCAAGAGAGTTCTCATCCCAAAGAGTTTGCTGGCCAAGACCATTTATTTCAAAAAACAACAACAACAACAACAACAAAAAAACCACCATAAGATAATTGGATCAAACCTAAGACATTGCCATAATTAAATTCCTAATTCTCACAAAAGGCACACCATTTTTATTGGTAATTAATTAAGGAGTTTAAAAATATTCCTTAAGACACTTTGATTTCTAAGGGATAATACTTATTAAATTATTTTCTCCTTAATTTTCTTCTTTTATACATTTTTTGTATTTTGTAATAGCATGAAGCAAAACAATCTGGATTACCTAGATTTATTTTGTTTTCCTGAGGACTTGAGTTGTAATAAGATTGGAGAGCAATGGGTGGAATGCGAACTGTTTTTTCCCTGAAGTTTAAATTAAGATTTCTGTTTTGTTCATTTTACAAAAGTCTATTTAAGTTCAGTAGAGCTAACAAATTACTCAAGAGAGTTGGGTACACATGAGATAGAGCTGTGAGCCTACCACCCTAACAGAGCATTAATCCTACACATATAAGGGATTTGTGTTTTTTCCCACATAATAGTCTGAAAAAATATTATTACTGGAGTTTTTTTTATTATTATTTTCATGCCCAGAGGACCAAGCTGGCAAGGGTTTCACAAAAATGTATTTTGAGAAAGTTCCTTTCTTGTAAAGATTACAATTTAAGTAGAAAAGAAAGAAACTAGGAGGAGAGGTCTGACAATAGAGATATTACCCACAGTTTTACAGATTTTTTTACTGTGTTTAATTACTGTATTTATTTGTATATAATCCCAACAGTAGCTCTGTTCTAAAACCAGGAACAATAATAACTAAATCTTATATTTGAGATTTCACTGAACACTGAGAAACAGCTAAAATTTTTGTTTGTGTGTGTGTGTGCATGAAATATATTTTAAAAGGCTGAGTCTTATAAAATAGCACTTGTTGGGGGTGTTTTGTAAATGTCATGACTCATGGAATTTCTGCTCTTGCAATTTTTGGCCCAGTGAGCATATCCTGCATGAGCCCAATCAGAAGTACAGTAATTTCACAATTATAAGCCGCACCTTTTTAACTGAAGAATCCAGCCTACCCCAGTAGTGCGGCTAATCATCAGGTGCGGCTTATTTATGGACAAATCCCAGTGAAATGCCAACCCGGAAGTGAGAGCCGGCTGGGGAGGGTGCCTGGGGCTGCCTTTAAAGTCTTGGCTGGTCTATGAAAACTGTTTGCAACTTGAGCACCTGACACCAAACCCCACGCAGGCGCGATTCTGTTACTTTGTCGCACATGGATCCTCGCTTAATAAAAAAAAAAAAATGCGGTTTATATTCGGGTGCGAGTTATATATGGACAAATCCCGTGGTCTACCCGGCTACACAGATGTGTGACTTATAATCAGGTGCAGCTTATAATTGTGAAATTACTGTAATATCTTGGAATTATAACATACGTGGGCCATAGACATAAACACAACATCTCTGAGGCCATGACATGTCTATCACTGTCATTGGAATTTTAAAAATATTTAAAGAGGAATAACAGACAGATGGCAAACTCACAAAAGCTGTGCTTGGCTAGGAAACTATACAGGAAAATTTTTAAAATGTACCAAACTCTAGTGTCTTGAAGGATGGTTATTTTTGCTTCGGTTTGAGTTTTGAATTGAGACATGTCAGGCACTGAGATCACACCTGAATCTGTTAGATAAGTCCTAATCAGTTCATAAGTGCTGCCTGCATTGAGCCCGAAAGGTTTGGATATCCCAGCTGAGATGTTGGGCTCTACAGTGTGTAGGTGAAGAGGTTTCCTCCTCTGGTCAGCTGTGGCATGATATCTGTGTCCAGCCACAAGGGACTTAGTTTTCATACTTCAAAAAACTATAAAAAAAAAAATATATAAAAAAAGAAAAAAAAAATTTTAAGTCCTTTTTGCATCTAGAGGCTTTTGCCTTCTGGCTGATAGACATGAACTCCAAATAAAGCACCAGCTCACCTTAACAATATGGCATCACATGGAATTGTCCATTGACATTTTAGCAGTAGATTTGAAATGTCTAAAGGGCGTTGTATAGATCATTTCAACTGGCCAGTAGTACTGTAAAGCTTGGACTGGAAAATGATTCACTCCCAGATACCCTTACCATTCTACACACTGCGGATAAATGAGGCACAAAAGAATTGGTGATTCAAATTAAAACTTCTTTCCAGCACAAGATACACTTTATCATTGCTGAATCCTGAAGAAAGGTGGTTTAGCTGTGACAAGTCTGCCAGACATTTTTGTGAAACATATGTAACAGTATTAAATAAATTATAGACTCATACATTCTTGGTTCCATAATGGAAGGAAAGCAGGGGAGAGATTCACATTCAGCAGGCCTATACTGCCTCCTGCAAAACAGGATGCACACCAACACGCACACCTAATCAAACATCTACTGTCAAAGAGATCTTTTCTCTCTCCTCACAGCTCCCAGGTGAACAGCTAGGGAGCAGACAGGCAGGTGAGCTGCCAGTGAGATTGATGTACCACTAGGATTTACTGGAGATTCCCTGCTCACTTATACTACAAGACCACGGTCTTGACACTGGAAAATACCTCAATCCCCAACAGCCTGGCCATTTAGTTTTCAATTAAGTTTCAGTTTTCATTCAAATAGAAGGATTACATAGCTATAACTGTCCTTTACTCATCCTGATCTACAACACAAATCATTGCATTTACCTCATTTCTAAGGGACTCCAGTTTTTTGCTTAGGACCCTGGATGGAAGGGACCACTAGGAGCCATCTGGCCCAGCCTGCTGCTTGAAGGAGGTCTGGTTACAGCAGGTAGCTCTGGGCTGTGTCCTGTTGCACTTTTAAATCTCTCCTGGTTGAACTTTGTACTGCTGATCAGCCCAGTTTTAGCCCAACAGACAATTTGCAACTCACCATCCAATCTGTAACTCACCAGTTAAAGGATATTGTAGGAGATCCTGACAAAGGCCCTGCTAAAGGCAAAGTAAACCTCCACAACTCATCCACAGTCATCCCCTCTGAGAAATAAGGTAAATCGAACATAATCTGCCCTTAGCAAATCCACCTTCATGTTTCAAGTGACTGGAAGTAAAAGATACTGGTACCCCATAGACTGTGGACAGGCTGAGCAGCCTGTCACTCCCTGGATTTTCTTTCTTTCCCATCATCTTTCCAAGAAATTATTTTCTCTAAAGGATGCAGGGAAACTAAAATTCTGCTAAGTAACAGCATCCAAAGTTCATACATCCAAAATTTCTGCTTGCTTTCAACTCACCTCTGAGAACATCTGAACCTACTTATAAGAATACTTATTCTCAGGAACATAGAAGCTACTTGAGAGCTTGCTCAAAAAAACCCCTATGTTGGACAGTATCTAGCTGAAAACTGAAAAGTCACTTCAGTGAAGTCCCCAGTGAAGCTACTTCCCTTTCCAGACTCAGCTAAACATGTGAAGCAGACTTCACAAATCATGACTTGTTCCCTTTTACCTGGAATATTCTTGAGTAAAACTCTTATGCAAAATGGGAATTACACTGATTTCCTCTTCTGCCTGAGGAAAACAAAGCTGTATATGTACAGTAATTTCACAGTTATAAGCCGCAACTGATTATAAGCTGCAATCTTCTTTTTTTTTAAAGTGAGGATCCATGTGTAACAAAGTAATGAGTTAGTAACAGAATGGCACCAGGGTGGGGTTTGGTGTCAGGTGCTCAAGTTGCAAACAGTTTTCATAGACCAGTGAAGCCTTTAAAGGCAGCCCCAGGCGCCCTCCCCAGCCGGCTCTCACTTCCAGGTTGGCATTTCACTGGGATTTGTCCATAGATAAGCTGCACCTGAATATAAGCCGCACTACTGGGGTAGGCTGGATTCTTCAATGAAAAAGGTGCGGCTTATAATCGTGAAATTACTGTAATTTTTTTGGTGAGAGCTGTGTCTATCTTGCTCTTAAAGCACTACATGGAAAGAATTCCCTTGATTTCCTGAAATAATTTGCTTTATTGGCACACAGTTCTCAATCCTTTATTTTCCTCTTTTTAAATGAAAATTTAAGACAGTGGCTTCTTGTTTTCAGAATGGAGAATACTGCACACACCTGTTGTTGGATTTCCATACCAGGAGTGTAAGAATCACTTTGACAATGTCAACCTTCTGTGCACAGTCTCTATACTTTGAGCACAGCATCCAGAGTTGGATACAGCCAAGTTGCCTCTATGCTGAACAAAGATGGAACAGTCTTTGACAAGCCTTAAAAAGAACAGCCTCATTTATGTATTAATTTGTAGTATGCCTTTTTCACAGCATGGCACTCCTGATTCACACTGAATTTGTCCTCCACTGCCATCCCCAGAACATTTTTGGTGGTCTGGTGCTAGCCAGGAGTTCCCCAAGTGAA
>VRYO01002772.1:81951570-81976196 GCA_009812075.1 Sialia sialis
GATTTTAAAGGTATAAATGCAGTTCTTCAAGAGGGATTTGAGCCTGTGGAACCCAGAAGACTGAGATGTCTCTGTACAGCACAGTGGTGAATTATTCACCTGTGTCTCTGTTGCTGAAATGTTTCTTCCACAGCAGCATTTTGAAAATAAAATTCCCAAAGAATCTGGAGACTCAAAGGCTGTGCTGAGGCATCTGGTGCCCTTTGTGTAGATCACTGTTCCCTGAGCCACAAAGGCTGGACCTGGTTACCTACTCCTCTAGGGATAAGACATTTTAGTGAAGTCCCTGTGTGAGTTGTTTTCAGCTCTATTCACTGAAACTTTACTAGCAAAAAGAAAACTTGCAAGAGTGAAGTTCTGATGAAAACCAGAAGAAAAATACAGACAAAAAACCTTCTGGATCTTCTGACATTTCCCTTTGAAAGAGTCACATTTGACTCTGTATGAATTCTAGTAACATATGCTTTGTTGTAATGAAAATGCATGCCCTGAAAGTTAAACTGATTTTGAAGTGCTAGGAAGCAAGCTACATCACATATCCTTAGCTAAATATCTTACTGCAGTGGCCTGAAATGAATGTGATCCAGCTAGGCTTTGTCTGGAGCCAAGGATTTATATTGAAATCATAAATCTGTTCTTGTCCACACACTATTTTTGCTAACCAAAAATGCAGTCTGGAAGGCCCTCATTAGCATTTCACAGTAGGGGGTTTTTTTAATAAAACTGAAGAAGCTTTTGTCCTAACAAGGGGTACACCTGGATGAGGACATGAACTGTCTCAGAGCAGCTGCCTCTTTCTCAGGTGAGGGGAGAGAAGGGGATAGGTAGGAATTCACCATTCTCTCCACCTTTGGCCTCCAACATTGGCTTCACACAAAGACGAGAGTAAAGGGTGTTGAATATCCAGTATGTTCCTAGATTTGGAGCAGTTGTGTGTTTTATTTTGGTATATCTCTGGTAGTTGTGAGTCTGAACGCTGTGACAACAGCTCTGAGGTGCATCGGCACACACAGAGAGCTGCACACTCCACACTCCCTGTCCCCTCCAGGTAACATCCTTCTGAAAGCATCCCACTGAAATAAAGCATCAGGGTGCTTTTGTTGGGTTGGTTTGGAATTTTTTTCCTAAGTGAAGCCAGGAGCTGCAGTGACATGAGAGACTGAGTGTGATCTGATTGAATTAAAAGGGTTAGGAGCACATGGTGCGTGCAAAGACTTCAGCAGCCCCAAGCTGAAACTGAGGCAGCATCCCTTGGAAAAAGCATTCACAAAAGGCATAAATATAATTTATAAAATGAGGACAGAAGCCTATGGTGACCCATGGGCAACCAGCATGAGTATAAGCAAGTGGTAAGAGGATCTGAGGAGCACACAGGACTGGGCAGACACTGCAAGGACGAGAGGCAGCCACAGGAGAAGGAGAAATAGGGGTGCAGGTGGAGGGCTCAGTGCTGGAGGCACACACCTTTATAGGAGAAGATGCTGGGGCCTGGCACTGAGCTCACAGCTGCTGTAACCTTGCTGGAGGTGATGGCTTCCCACACAGCTTGAGTTATGATGCTGCTGGCCCTGGCCAGCATGATGTTTTCACACAGACAGCAGTAATTTGGGCATGCTATAGCTAAGATCATGTTTTAATATAATTTTTGAGCCATTCTGTCCAGAAGCAGGACGCTGGCCACAACTTACAGTAGTTTCACAATTATAAGCTGCACCTGATTATAAGCCGCACATCAGTGTAGCTGGGCAGACCTCAGGATTTGTCCATATATAAGCCACACGTGAATACAAGCCACACTTTTTTTAAAATTTATTTTAAGCAAAGATCCATGTGCAACAAATTAACAAGTTAGTAACAGAATCGAACCAGCGCAGGGTTTGGTGTCAGGTGCTCAAGTTGCAAACAGTTTTCATAGACCAGCCAAGACTTTAAAGGCAGCCCCAGGCACCCTCCCCAGCCGGCTCTCACTTCCGGGTTGGCATTTCACTGGGATTTGTCCATAAATAAGCTGCACCTGATGATTAGCTGCACTACTGGGGTAGGCTGGATTCTTCAATGAAAAAGGTGCGGCTTATAATCATGACATTACTGCAATTGTCAGTGGAGAGCTGAGCAGAGTGTTTTCTTATTGTTCAGTCACCAAAACTTTGAAGAAACACTCAGGTTTTATTCTTTACTGGTGTTGAATGAAACCTCTAAAATTTTTCAAGGGATCCACTGATGTCTTCAGCTAATCACTAGTTATTGGCAGGAGTATAAACAGTAACATTGAAAGCTGCTGGGAGCAGGAAGGAGAAAGGAAAAGAGTATCAGTGCCCCATGATGTCTTTGATGCATACCATTCCAGAAAAAAAATGGAATATTGAACTCTGCTGTAAATCCTGCAGCAGCCACAGGAAGCACTCCTGTTACTTCCATTTGACCAACTGATACTGTAGAAGGAGCTAATATTTTTTCTGCTTCTCAAAGTGTCATGACAGCACAAAAGTGATTAGACTTGCCAGCCAACTGGCATGATGCTAATGTGAGTTCTCCAACTGTGCAGCTGCTGCCCTGGCACCCTCTGTTCTTTGGATAGCAACAGTTGCATATATTAATTATGCCAGCAGGGAGACAGCAAATTTATGACAGTGCTTAGGGGAAAGCTGAATGGACCTGGCATTTACACAGAAGAGCAGAAAAGGGAGCAAGCAATGATCTTTCCTTTTTACTGGTAATTTAAACAGTTCCTCTTATAACTTAGGCACTCTGGCATAGGTTGAGGTGAGTGGAAATGTATTTTTAAGTTAATGCATAGATTTAATCCCTTAAAATGCTTTAATTACCTCTCCTCCAAGGTCTTTAGCACGTGTCGCTTGGATAACTCGTGCCTGCAGCGTCCTGCTGGCTTGCATCCCTGCTGTGGTGTGAGGATGCTCGGCAGATTCCCGCAGGTGAATCCTCAGCTCTCAGGACCCTCAGGGCAGGAGGCTGATGGATCCTGCTGCAGGTGGAGCTCCCAGTGCTGCAGAGCCCCTGGCAGCTCCCTGAGCCCCATCCTTGAACAAAGCATCACTCCTGCATTGTCTGCTGCAGCAACTCAGCCAAGGAAGCCACAAGAAGACAATAGACATACAACCTGATAACCTTCTTAACAGAGCTCTTAACAAGTAGAAGAGTTTAGTAAAGTGGAATAAAAATATTCCAAATATTTCTTGTCAATGACTTTTCAGCTGTACCTTTGAAAACATAGCATTTCTTGTGCTTTTATTTAAGATTAAAGCTAAGCTCAAGGACATTAAACAACATTAACAAGGTCAGAAATGACTTCTTTTAAAAGCCCCTACTACAAATGCTAACTAGAGCAGGCAGACTTCTTCATTGTGTTCAAATTTCAGCAAGTAAAATGGCACAAAAAGGTATGGATGTGCCAGTCAAAAATCTGTGTAGTAGCAATCTACAATGTGCTGTTTCGTATTTTATTAGGACCATGGTGTGGCAGTGCCAGAAATCCTAAATGAAGGACAATGTGTATTAATACTGTCATATTAGCAAGTGAAGAGCAAATTGGTGATCCCAAGCATATCAATCACCCCTTTCTCCTCCCAGAAAAGAGTCAGAGCTTCCCTTCCCACAGCAGTTACCCTGATCTGACTGGTGCCCCACAGCAGGATGGAAGGCAGAAGGCAGCAGATCACACACCCCTGCTCCTCCTGGGCTGTGCTTCCTGAAGGAGTGTGCGCTCGTGTGTTCTAGTTAATTAACAACCAGAAATCCATACATTCCACTTTTCTTCTGTGATTTCAGTTTTTTCTCCATTACCTAACCATAGTAATCACATCTTTCATTTCAAAGCATTCTGCCTTAAAGTTCATTGAAGACATTTATAAATACTTGAACAAAATGTTGTATGCAGTGCTAAATAATGTCTACAAAAACTAAAAAGAGAGAATGTGTTATCTGTGGTCTTGACTTTCTTCCCTTGGAGGAATCATATATCACACAGGACAGGAATGTCATTTTGCTTGTACCATTTCCCAGAAGCCAATGAACAGTCATAATGTGAGATGCTGTTCAAGCAAGGCTTTTTTTTTTAATTCAGGGAATTAAAATTAATTAAATTGGTAGCATTTGTTCTACTTTTAGGCAAGATGAGAAGAAAAAGAAATTCTACTATATATAAATAGTTAGAGGAAAGACTTCAACCCAGATTTGTCTGTCATTCAGTGTTTCTAAAAATGGCATTAGTTACTAAAAAATAAACTATTTTCTGAGAATCTGCCTAGTGCTAAGTACTCATGAAAATCAGACTGCTTGTCTACATGCCAGAAAATAGATTGAGAGATCTAACTTCAGGCAGCCAGACTTGAAAGGGAAGAATCAATCTTGAGGAATCTTACTGCTGATCAAGTTACACCCATGTAATTTTTAGTGCTGGCATTATTTTTGTAAAATGAAATGTCTTGTTTATCTTAAAGAAGCTATTTTAGGATCTGCTTTCCCTGGCAGAAGGTAGTTGCAGTTATATTGGTAGGTGTGTGGCTTGTTTTTGTTAGAAAAGCAGCACAGTAAAGTCACAAATTTCAAAGAAAAGTAGCTATATTTTTAAAATGTATTTTTGGTGTAACTCCCTGGGATGTCCTGCTGACACAACTGCCTTGAAGACTGCAAATTTTACCTCTTCAAACTGTGCTACCTGAGCTTGCAAGAGTGTGTCTGTGTGTGAGGGCAGGGCAGGGTCCTCACTGTATTGGATGGGAAGAGCAGGGGAAGCTCCAAAGCTGTTTCACAAGACCAGAGGGACAGGGGAAATATCCTACATGGAGCTGCTAGGGAGAGAGAAGTGGACTCAGATTTGTCTGATCCTTTGGGGCAAGGGGACATAAAATTCTGAGTCTTCTTCAGTGTAAAGGTTTTTATGGCAAAACTCAAAGTCAGAAATACAGTTTAATAAAAAACAAAAAATAAGGAAAACAATAAAATACATGCAATAGTACAAAAGAAAAACCACTGACAGAGTCAGAATACAACCTGACACCTCAGCAGTTAGCATGGTGGTAGCAGTGCAGATGAAGTGGCCTTGCTGAAGTAGTGATCCTGTAGAAAAGTCTGGTAGCTCTTGTCCTCTGGAAACCAGTGGATAAAAGCTGCCTCGGTGTTCCAAATCTCAGTTTTTTATCTAGATAAGAAATGCTTGGCTCCTCCCCCTGGGTGGAGCATCTCCCAATGGATGATGTAATTTTATCAGTCGTGCAGTGGGAGTCGATGGCCCATTAACAGGAGATATCTCCCTGGAGGAAGGATGTGTCATGGGAAAGCTAAAGAACACTGCCCCACCAGGTTTCAATGGATGGCCCATTAGCAGGGGCTATCTCCCACAGAGATAAGGATCGCTGCCCCACCTGGTTTCAGCAGATGGTGATACAATAGATACCCCTGGGCACACCTTTACATTGTAACCTAGGACATTCAGACACAGCCTGGGGCTATGGTTAGGAGAGGGCAAGTGGTCACTCCCTTCTCTGTGCTGCTACCAGCCAGCTGCCCTGGGATAGGTGGGTGGGCAAGGCTGGGCAGCCTGCTCTGACACCAAAATCTGCTTTAACCAGGAGCCTAGGCCACCTGGTCTTCAGAGCTCCCTTGCATCTTAGTTTATTTTAGGATTGTGCCATGAGACTCTTCTAGAGAAAGAAAGGAATCAGCTTGTTCCCTCTCCTTCCTCTCTCCTCTGTCATGAGCAGGGTGATGTGCAAGAAATTATTGAAGAGTCAGGAGATTATTCCAACTACAAAAAGACAGTTACATAGTAAGAATTTTCCCCCACATGTTTCTCCTCAGTCTCATAAACTGGCCCTGAATGCTCTTTGTGTCTTTAAAAATCTCATTGTTTAGCTGAGATCTTTTAAATCTTTTATTAATTTCCAGCGGAATACCCTGAATTTTTTGTGCTGAGTGCATTATTGAAGCCCACAGAACTTGGGACTACTGAGAAAAAGGCTTTTGGGGGAAGTTTCTTGATTTCATTTTTCAAAGATTACAAAATAATTTAGCAGCTGTTTTTAAAAAATAAATACAGCTGCTACAAAGTTAACACTATTTCACTAAATCTCTGTGTGCCTCTGAAAAATAATCTTTTGCTGAAAATCCAGAACATCAATGACAGTCTTCATCCACCATAGGTTTAAAGTGAATGTTATGCGCTTCACCAGAAAGGATAAAATTTCTGTTCCAGCAAGTTACCTTTTGAATAATAGAGATGGGATCTATCTGAAACCAAGCAAACAGCTGCTTAATATCTGCTACTGCGCTCCAAAACCATGTAGAATATGAGAATTTTTAGTTCTGCTAATGATGCATCATATGAAAGATTAATGTTTGGATAACTCAAAATCCCCTGAAACTTCTATTAAGAAAGAATAACTCTTCACTGAACTGTATTAAATAGAATCAAAATACTTCCACTTAAAAAAAAAAAATCCCATAGAATTAAAAGAAAATAAGATATATTTCCAAATAATTCTTTATTAGAACTACAGTGTCTGATGGCATTATAGTGGATATTGTCAAGAACACAGAGAGTATTATCTCTTATCCAGTTCAATATTATTTGTTATCTGTATTTGTTTAACACTAGACGAGATGAAAAGACTTAATTTCTGCATCTCTTTTTTTAATTAGGGGTACATGTGGTGGAAAAATATACATCGGCATTATTTTACTAGTTCTATCTTATTATATTTTCCAATAGTTGCAAGTCCTGTGTGATTTGAGGAGATTGTTGCATTTCTCCAAGGTGAAACTTTGAATAAAATAACATTTACTATATCCGCATTTAATGAGTAGTGCTTGCCTTACTATTTAATGTCTTAATGAATTTCAGGTTTAAAAAAACAAAAGTTCTTTTCAGCCTTGAATATTAAGCCTGTAAAAGATTTTGGAAAGAATTTTAGAGAATTTTAGACTGTAAAGTCCACAGAAGTCTTCTCCACATTGATACATCCCCTCTGGATTTCAGAAAGGTGCTGAGCATTCACATCTTGTGGGTCTAAAGAGGAACTGGACATAGCTTGTGCAATCTCCTCCTTGATGGCTCAAGACATGCAAGCTGACTTTGTTACCACTTTATCAAGATGCATGTAAATAAAATTCTTGCAGAAAAGTAGTCATTTGCCTCATTAAACATAATCAGAAGAAGCTGATATTTTGTAGTTTCCACCATAAATTTCTTTACATTATTTTGAGCGAAGATAAAATTAAAATTAAAATTAAAATTAAGAAGACATCCCAGAACTAGCTCAGATTTCACAAAAGAGACTTCCAAGGTTAGTATGAAACTAGAAGCTGCTCTTGGCAACTATTGCCTATGTGCAGTCTTTGGACGTAGTCAGAAAATAGCACAAGTCCTTCTGCCCCACTGCAGCAATGCTGCTGGTTCCAAATGTGGAAAGCAAAGCAAATTTGCTTCCCCCATGCAGGCATCTTGGTTTATCCCTTTGGTTTGGCATTTTCTTTGTCTTACTAAAGCCTGCCTTTGATAGAAGCCACTCCATCCTGAGGATATATACTATATAGATAAACATATATACATAAGCAGGCCTAAGCAGCAGGACAGCTCTCTTAGAGCATCAGCCAGAGCTGCTCACTCTGCCAAGCTTTGAACAATTCACAATTGTTGGGCCGGTTTACAGCCACACAGCAGCTCAGACGGGGCAACAGAAAGCAGTCCCTAGAGTGAAGCCATTCCAGCTGGAGACTTGGCACTCTCCCTCTGAGTGCAGAGTTTCAAGAGTTTATTCCAGATACAAATTAGAATGCTAATTTAAATACATCCAGTAGACTGGATGAAATGTGACATCCTTTTACTCTTTCCCAGAAATGAGTTTCTAAATTAAAATTTAGACTCCATCACTGGAGGACATGCATTTTCTGCACTGTGAACTTCAATACTTTCCCACCTCTGAAAGTACAGTAATTTCCAAATTATAAGCCGCACCTTTTTCATTGAAGAATCCAGCCTACCCCAGTAGTGCGGCTAATCATCAGGTGCAGCTTATTTATGGACAAATCCCAGTGAAATGCCAACCCAGAAGTGAGAGCCAGCCAGGGAGGGCACCTGGGGCTGCCTTTAAAGGTTTCGCTGGTCTATGAAAACTGTTTGCAACTTGAGCACCTGACACCAAACCCCACGCTGGTGCGATTCTGTTACTAATTTGTTACTTTGTTACACATGGATCGTTGCTTTTTAAAAAAAAGTGTGGCTTATAATCAGGTGCAGCTTATAATTGTGAAATTACTGTATTTGTCTTGCACTTGCTTACCCTGTCTAGCAATCCATCTACGTGGCAGGAAAAGGATGAAAGCAAGCAGATTAAAGCATTGAAAGCTATTTTGAAATCTTCTAGTTAATTGTAGGGCTACTAAGGAGGTTCAAAGGAGCTCAGTTTGGGCACCTGCAGTGGTGCTGTAGCCCATGTTAAGAGGGAAGGAATGGCATCTGTCAACCACTGGAGTTTCACACTAATGGCTGGGCACTGTGCTTTAAGTTAGGATGTAGCTTGAATGACTTAGCAGGAAATAAATTCCTCATGTCCACCACCCTTTCCCTCACTTGGAGTTGCAGGACACAGCAGAGCAAATAAATGCAGTGAGGGAGCAGGCTCAGCCTGGTGAGCCAAGGTGAATCAGCGTGCTCCCACACCACACCCCACTTCTACAGAGCTTTGGCCAAACTCCCATTCCTGCTCACCGTGGTGTGAAAATAAGACCACAGCAAGCAGTAACCATTGATGAAGCAAAAGCTGGAGAATTTAATGGTGCTTTTCATTGGCCACACTTGCAGAGACCAGTCTGTGTTTGCTAGTATCCCACTCAGTCTCTCACTGTCTCCCACTAGGATATGAGTAGAGCTTATCACTTCTGTAAACCTCCATACACTTCTCCATAAAGTAGGTTTTCCAAATAATTTCCTGAAATCCTTACAAGCAGGTTCTGAAATCTGAGTGGAATTATGCTTGAGGTGAGCACTGAGCAAAGGGTGAAAACAACTGAAGGACAAATTGGAAAAAAAATTGCCTTTAATGACTATATCAGGTAAAATCCCATTGTCTTTTTATTAATGTGATGTTTGACTGGTAAGAATTATCAACTCCATATCATATTGCTCAACAGCTTCTCTTTTCTGAAAAAGCCCAGGACCTTTTGTTTGCCATAGAATATGGTTTGTAAAGCCATAGAATAAATTATTGGCCTGAAATACCAACTGCATTTTGGGGCTCCTTTGCCTCTCCCCAGCTACAGCTCTTTAATTAAATTCCTAATAAAATACACAAAGGTAGGGAAAGTGTCTTTGAATATATAGAGATTCAAGTAATTCCTGAAATATGCCTAAATATATTTTTTTTATAGCTCAATTGATTTAACAAAACAAAACAAAATAAAATAATATTAAGAAAAAAGAGGTATTAGGTCTAATGATATTAAACCCAGTGAATTAACATGGTTTTAAAATATGGCAAAAATATCCTGTTTTACCCTTCTGTATACAGACAGTATTGTTATTATTATCAAGCAAGTATGTCAAGGGCATGAATGCAGCATTCATATCAAAGGGGAACATTCATATTAAGCATTCAAATTAAAAGGAACTCTTATTAAAAAGGCGAGTGAAGTTGTTTTTCATGCAGAAGTCACTGAGGTTTATCTGGTGCTGTGATGTTGCTGTGCTCAACAGCACGTATTAAGCAATAAAATGTGACAGAGAGTGCAGTGCTGAAGGTTAAAATATGACTAAAGGTGCATTATGAGTCACAAGGCTGAGAGAATAGAGATTTCAGTCTGGAGAGGAAGGCAGTCACCTTCCAAAAATGGGCTGCCCAAAGTGACTTATGATTATTGCATAAATGTAGAATACCTGTAACGCTGTGGTTAACCATGGATTCTCAGATCCAGGTCATTCTATTCCCTGGTTGGAGGTGAACACTGACAAGGGAGGCAGCTGCCTGCACTGTCAATAAAGAGGCATGGCCAAGACCAGGTAAATATATTGACCAGGAAGTGTAGATTTCAGTTGTTAATTTCTTAAAAATTTCTAAATGCTTGAAGTCCAACTTGCTGAACTGCTTAACTCAGCTGACAAGCAGGAACCTCATGCTTTGCTCCATATTTTCAGGTATTACATGTATTATTTTGGAAGGAAAGATAGTTTTAATGTTTAAATAGTAGCTTGGATATATTAATTTCAAGATAAATCATTTTAAAAATTCAATTTCTGACCTAAGATATTGAACAAAGGCGAAGTTAAAGTGTAATGTAGGACTTATTATAAAACCTCATTTAAATTAGGAAAAAAAACCTGTTGCCAAATTACAATGTAGTAAATGGCAGTAAAATTAAACTGTCAACTGTTACTTAGAAAATCAGAGGTATTGTTTTTTCATTCTGAATCAAGTCTTTTGATGTTCTTCTAAGCTCTAAATTGATACAGAATTCTAATTAAGGCAGTGTCTCCTATGTATTTCAATATTCTGAAGTCCATTTCTTGTTTCTCAGTGATCAGTATACCTTTCAGAGTATATGAATAATTGTCCTCTCTTTATTTATAGAGTTCTCTTTATTCATAAATTGTCAGCACTTTGTGTTTGCCTACAAGAACTTTGGGCTAATTTAAATATGAACCAGACTCCTTGAGAATAAGATAAAAAAAAAGATAAGAAAATGACACCTGCCCATTCATGAATAGTTCTTCAAAAACAGCAGAAGCTTCCAATGGGAAATTTCTACTTGTGATCTAGCAGCTTAAAGAATCATTCTAAAACTAAAATATAAAGCAAGGTTTTGCTGAGTGCATAAGCCTGTGAAGGTCAGTTAATGTAAAAAAGCTCCAAATATAATCTCTAACTGGTTTCATTCTTTTGAAGAGTGAAACACATCCCTTGCTACAGAATTATGGAGGTTTAGTACAGCCAGAATCAATGACACATCCTACCACCATGACAACAGCCACTGGGGAAACTGGTCCCAGCTTCTGTTCCAGCAACCTAAGGGTGGAAAACTGGTCAGAGGATCAGCAATGAATTCCCCAAGAGATATTTGTTCTTGCATTACAAAGCTCTTGCTTTAACCTTTCTGTAAAACTGTGAATCTCACACAATAATTTAGAACTCTAATTGGCAAAAAAACTGTTGATATTTGTCCTTCTCTTCCTGTGATCAATTGACTTTCCCTTTAATTGCACTATCTCAGCTGAGGTCTGCAATGCACCATTTCTTAGGCTGCTTTGATAAAAATACCTCAGGCTCCTCTTACTCATCTCTCAGGTTAGGAGCTTATTTTGCCTTCCAAAACATGCTATAGGGCATTTATGGTTTTAGAGATTAAATGGTCTTAACTAAACATTCATTTAAATTGTTTAACAATAAAAAGAAATATGGAGAGAGAAATACAAGCATGAAAATTCAGTGAAGTATTTTCTGTCTCTGCTAGCATTCACTCTTGAAATTAGATGTAATTGACAAAATTACATTAAAAAGGTTATAGTTCAGATTAAATAATATGCTCCCAGGCATGTATGCAGGTTTCTAGGATTTTTTCTGCCTTTCTTTCAGTGTCTTTATTCTTCTATCTATCTTGCTTCACTTCTCATTGCTCTTGTCATTATCAGGCATTTTGTGCTTAGAGCTCTCATTACCAGCACAATTTCCCACAGAAAAGTTCAATTTTATAAAGAAGAAAATAGAAAAAGGAAGAAAAAAATGTGTAGTTATACAGCAGAGTTTCCTATTCAGCTATACATAAATGTATTTCCAGGATAAATAAAGTAGTTTCTTTCCTATATTTTACTTAGCTTTACAATCAAACTTTTTTGAGCTTCTGATGTATCCAGGTATAGGTATGAATGCATGTTGAGTACGTGTGAACATAGAAATGGAAGCAAAGATGAAAAAGGGCTTACTAAATCAGCATGACAAAGACTCTCTATCTATACCTGAGGACAGTGATCCCTAAAGAAATGAAGAATAAATCTCCTATTAAAAGGGAAAAAGAGAAGTTTTTCTGTGCTGAACTGTGAGATCAGCCACGGCAATGCCTGAAAACAGCAGAAGGAAGCTTGAAACATCAGGCAGGGCCCCTTTGCAGGGCCTAATTACAGGACTTTAGAGCATCATCAGACTAGAACTAAATTGGATAAATGGAAACATTGGAAAAGAGCTTGGGAAGACACTACATTGGCGATTTGAGGTCCATAAAGATGTCCATTACAGAAAAGAGGATGGTGTGATACTTTACACCTGATGAAGAAACCTCTGGATGCCTGCTTGCTGTTTTTATGTAATTTACAGAATGAAACAATTTCAGAAATTCTTTAACTGTCTTTACCTGTACGTGAAACTCTTAAAAGTCTATGCATGTGCACTGGAAAACAGTTTCATTTCCACAAATGGAAGAAGTCCTGAGACATGTGTTTCTAGATTTTATAATGCTCACAAAAAAGAAAGGAACAGTCCTTTCTGTTCCAGGAATGTCTTGTGGCCTGACAGAAAGATTCAATTGTCACAACAATCATTCCTCCCGCTTTTTCAATTTGTTAGCCATCTTTTGCTCTGTCAAAGTAGGCTCAAGAGTTGATTTATATTGGATCCTCAAGATTTTGTGGAATGTAGTTAATTTCCATGTGCTTCCAAAATTCAAACATTCACACTGTGATTCTTTAAATTACACACATCACTAGAAAGGTCTTCAAGACCTTCCTGTCTTTACAAACCATGCCCACATATTCTGATGAAGAATGTCCTCTGCATATGTACACTGTCTGCCAGTGTTCCCACAACAATTATCTTTTTCTATCCCTTTAGAATGTCCCCCTTTTTCCATTCAAATACAATTCCAGTCCTTTTTAGCATGATTCTAAGTTAATTCTTTTAAGTATTGCCACTTTCCTTATGAACCTTGTCCTATACTCTTTTTCCTCATGCTTTAGAAATATTAAGACATTCCTTTTTTGGTCACCAACAGCTTGACCAACCCAGGATACATGATCTGCCTGTTTTAATTACAGTAATTTCACAATTATAAGCTGAACGTGACTATAAGCCGCATATCCAGGTAGCCGGGTAGACCACGGAATTTGTCCATACATAAGCCGCACCCGAATATAAGCCGCTTCTTTTTTTTTTTTTTTTTTCTTTTTAAGCAAAGATCCATGTGCGACAAAGTAACGAGTTGGAAACAGAATGGCTCCAGTGTGGGGTTTGGTGTCAGATGCTCAAATTGCAAACAGTTTTCACACACCAGTGAAGCCTTTAAAGGCAGCCCCAGGCACCCTCCCTGGCCGGCTCTCACTTCCGGGTTGGCATTTCACTGGGATTTGTCCATAAATAAGCCGCACCTGATGATTAGCCGCACTACTGGGGTAGGCTGGATTCTTCAATGAAAAAGGTGTGGCTTATAATCGTGAAATTACTGTATTTAAGCACCCTTTAATTTATTTTTTATATTGCCAAAAATAGCAGGTTTATCTTTTCTTCCTAATAAAAGCACCAAATTAACAACAAATATCAGCAGTTTTATACTTTTTTGTCTATAAAATCACCAAATATTGCAGTGTCAAGCAGTCTTACTAGTGTGAACACCTCAGGCAGACTTCTATTCAGTCATCATTTCCCATGGAAAAGTGCAGCTGGACAGGCAGTCATGGGTTTGTCCATTCCATGGACCTACACCAGAGACATGTGACATGATCTCAAATGCTGTTCCCCACTTTGTAAAGATAATTGTTTTCATTCCCTTTCAGAAAAAAAGAAGCCTATTAAGCCCTACCTAAGATTAGGTAGCTTGAGACAGAACATAAAATTGAAAAGTAATGTAAGACAAAAGCAGTATCCTTAAGGTCACCTTGCTGTGTGTCATCTATCTGTATTGCAGTCTTGTAACCTTCCTGTCCAAATATTATGAAATAAAATGCCTCTTATTGCACTTCTATGAAGTCAGGAATCTTCCATTAAGAAGGGTCATCTTAAGGGCACAGCCATTTGTTATGTGACTTCCACATTGTTCTCCTGCTACCGTGTCCAAAGGGAGGAATAATGTAGACATTGCTAGTGATTGTAGCCACAATGTTATCCAATCAAAACTTGATTGGAGTATTAAATGTATGATACTTGTGTGAAGGACAGTCTGTACCTTAGGATTTTTTTTAAGAACTGGTAATAGTCAGGCTGTTGAAAAAAAAAGAAAAAGAAAAAGAAAAAGAAAAAAAAGGAAGGATTAAAATTAAATGTGTATTTTTCTCCATTGTGCTGCATCTGTTTTCTGTCAGAATGAATCCTGCTGATCTTGGTTTCAAGGTTTCCATTCTGTGTGCTTTTAAACCAAGGTCAAGCAGTAGGCAGCAGAGGGACCTTGAAGGTGTCATTGGCTAGAAATACATAAGCTTTATAGCTACACCACTAATTATTTATCATTCATAGAAAGAAATATAGATGGGCAAAATGATATAGATACTGATACTTCTATAGCTGTACACAAATCAGAATGGCAAAAGACAGAAGCTTAAGCTTATTTGGCTGTGCATGTGAGTAACATGTATATTTATTAGTGAGTGCAAATGTCTGTATGGTGATATGTGTCCAACCACTGCGTCCAGAATGAAATTGTTTCCTGTATGTGCTATATTGCTCACACATATGGTCTAAGATGCCTGAGAAATCTATGAAGGGAAAAATCATTTAACAAAGCTGTCTGCCTAGTATGGTTATATAGTACCATGCATTTTTTTCAAGGTAGTTTCTTTTCATTAAAAATAAAGCCCTTGAAATGAGGCCTTACACCTGAGAAAGCAGATATTTTTTTAGTGGAAAAAAATAGGAAAGATTACTTTAATAAATTGGGGCCTTGTCTCTATTCCTTGTTGTGTTTTTCCTAATTTTGTATTTGCCTTGAAGAAGGTACAACATCCTTGTGCACATTACTAGTAACTTATGGCTTCTCATGCATTATCTGTTTAACTTGAATTTAAAGCAGATTTTATAGGAATGGTTAATGTATATTCAAGGAGACATCCTGTTTTTCTAAGGCAGATGTGACTTCTGAAAAGCAGCAGGAGCAGGGCTTTATATTTGTCAGAGAGACACCATGCAGACTGACACATTGGGCTCTCAGGAGATATAAAAACCAAATCCCAAATAACTCACCCTCTGAGTGTCCAAGCATGGG
Organism: Sialia sialis; assembly: GCA_009812075.1. Taxonomy (NCBI): domain Eukaryota; kingdom Metazoa; phylum Chordata; class Aves; order Passeriformes; family Turdidae; genus Sialia; species Sialia sialis. The sequence continues at coordinate 81,966,760 of VRYO01002772.1, forward strand.
GGCAGTTTTTCCTCTCCAGCTGTGTCTACACTCCTGGACAGGCAGTCTCTGTTGGGATAATGACCCAGCTGTCCTGACCCCAAGGTGTCCAGGCCAGGGAGCTGTGGAGGTGCCTGAGCCAAATCCTTGGCTCTGGGTCCAGATGTCAAACAGGACCAGGCTGGGCACCCAGAGCCAGGACAGGGACTTGCACTCTGGCCCCCTGTGGGTTGGGTGTAACCTCAAGCATGGAGTGCTGGCACACCCAAGCTGTTTCCATTACCAAGACTGCTCACCCAGACCTGCTGGTTACAGCAGTGGATGCTGAGCACATCATGCACACCACAGGAATCTGGGGGGGCTATGCCAGAACCGCTCTGCTCTGCCTTGGTGGATGATTACAGTAGTTTCACAATTATAAGCCACACCTGATTATAAACCGCACCCCTGGGTAGCCAGGTAGAGCATGGGATTTGTCCATATATAAGCCACACCCGAATATAAGCCACATTCTTTTTTTTTTTTTTTTAAGTGAAGATCCATGTACAACAAAGTAACGAGTTAGTAACATAATCGCGCCAGTGCGGGGTTTGGTGTCAGGTGCTCAAGTTGCAAACAGTTTTCATAGACCAGTGAAGCCTTTAAAGGCAGCCCCGGGCACCCTCCCCGGCCGGCTCTCACTTCCGGGTTGGCATTTCACTGGGATTTGTCCATAAATAAGCCGCACCTGATGATTAGCCGCACTACTGGGGTAGGCTGGATTCTTCAATGAAAAAGGTGCGGCTTATAACCGTGAAATTACTGTAATTACTCATTACCAGCTGAAGTGCCTTACATAGCCACCAGGACAGTGTCTGCCAGCTCACTTTCATCAAGGAATCTGGTTTGCATCCTCTGAGACAAATCTCTGATGTGAGATGCAGTAAGTGGAGACAAAAATGCAATCGTGGCTCAAACTAAAACGCCACACATGTCATTTCATGAATGTGGCATATTGATATACTGCACTTGTATGACTTTCTGCATTTTCTGTAGGCAAAGTATGCAAAAGTATTCAGGCTTCACCAATATAAATACTTTTCATAAGAAAAAATTCCAGTGTTTGAAGGACAACATGAGTTTGATTCACACAGTATATGGCTTTTTTATTCAAACTGCCAAAAAACACTGAATTTATATTGACCTAATAAAAAAGTTGGAAGAAAAATTCCTTTAATAAACTTCCTTCTCTTTAACTGAGAATGTTTCAGTCTATCTATCAAAATCATCTTTGATGTTAACAAACTCGTATTTCACAGATTTGCGAGGGAACCATGACATTCTTTTACTAGGAAAGAAAAATTCAAAAATATTCTATCTTAATTTAAGGGAAAAAATAGATATACTCAATTTAGGCTGCAGCACAGCACAGTGCTTTCCCTTCCTTTATTGGCTTGCCCTGTCTAAACATTTCTGTGAGATAAAGATCCGCTCCCAAAATTTCTCATTTTATAGAAGCACTACACCTACATTTGCTGACCACTAGTGCAGTGTCAGGCTTTAACATCTTTCTCAGTTTCTTCAAATTCTTCCTCTCAAATGAGGATGACATTTTCTCCTTCCCTTCCACCCCCTTGATTCCCTGTATTTCCATGAATGCTTCCAATTTTGTCCACCTTGTTTGCTGCTTACTTTCTTCCCACTCATCCAGAGTGGTGGGACACTGATAAGCACAAAAAAATGTTGGTTTTTTATAAGGCTGATAATTGTTGCCTGCATGATGGTGACAAAGGTTCACAAGAAGCTCAACATGACCAGCAATGTGCACTCACAGTCCAGAAAGGCAAAGGAATCCTGGCCTGTGTCACACGAGCAGTGGGCAGGGGGCCAGGGGAGGGGGTTCAGCCCCTCTGTGCTGGTGAGACCCTCCTGGAGCAATCCATCCAGCTCTGGCATCCCAGCCCAGGAAGAACATGGACCTCTTGAAGTAGGCCCTGAGGAAGGACATGAAGATAAGCAGAGCAAGGGAGCACCTGCCCTATCAAGATGGGCTGAGAGTTGAGGTTGTTCACCTTGAAGAAGAGAAGGCTCCAGGGAGATCTTAGAGCACCTCCCAGTGCCTAAAGGGAGCCTACAAAGAGAGAGGAGGGGGGCTTCCTTACAAGACCTTGGGGGAATGGTCTTAAGCAGAAGGGGAATAGATTTAGATTATAGTAATTTCCAAATTATAAGCCGCACCTTTTTCATCGAAGAATCCAGCCTACCCCGGTAGTGCACCTAATCATCAGGTGTGGCTTATTTATGGACAAATCCCAGTGAAATGCCAACCCGGAAGTGAGAGCCGACCAGGGAGGGCGCCTGGGGCTGCCTTTAAAGGCTTGGCTGGTCTATGAAAACTGTTTGTAACTTGAGCACCTGACACCAAACCCCGTGCTGGCGCAATTCTGTTACTAACTCATTACTTTGTCGCATATGGATCCTCACTTAAAAAAAAAAAATGTGGTTTATATTTGGGTGCGGCTTATATATGGATAGATCCTGCGGTCTACCGGGCTACCCGTATGTGCAGCTTATAATCAGGTGTGGCTTATAATTGTGAAATTACTGTAAATATTAGGAAGAAATTCTTTACTGTGAGGGTAGTGGGGCACTGGCACAGGCTGCCCAGAGAAGTTGTGGATATCCCATCCCTGAAAATGTTCCAGGCCAGGTTGGATGGGTCTGCTCTGGTGGAAAGTGTCCCTGCCCATGGCAGAACAGCTGGAAGCAGATGATCTTCAAGGTCGCCTCCAACCCAAAACATTCTGTGATTCTACAATCACTTGACATAGAAATCAGGAAGTTTTGTTTAGAGTCTACTGTCATGAGAACAGGAACTAATGAATTTGAGCTTACACAGAATTAATTGCTATAAGTTTTGTTGAGTTTCTGATGACTAAGGTGATGAGGCACTAACTCTCCCTGAAATGTTTCCTCTGGGACAGGCATCCACTTTTCTCTGTCTATGGAGCCTCAGATACTTCACATGAACTGGATATTTACTTCAGCCTTTTTTCAAAGTGGGCCTGGAAAGCATTTTCTGTATCTACCCAGCTCCTAATATGTGAAAATATAACAAGATTTCCACAGGGTGGTCAATCTGAAATCTGCAAGCAAGTGCAGATTTATGGTGGGAGAACTAGGTAAAACCAGGTTTAAAAATATTTTCATTTTTACTCGGGGGGTAGGGAAGGAGTGGAAGGTTGAACTGCTTGTGAAACTCAGCATGTATTGACAAATTATTTTGATTTCTCTATAGATACAGTTCAAGAGAGTAATGCATTTATTTGAAAAATTCCATGTAGCTGTATTTATGATTTGCAGTGCCCTGACTGAACCCCACACCTTTATCCAGCACTGCTGCAGCTTCAATTCATACACCTAGCCTTGGGCACCCCAGACTTTGCACACCCAGGCCCAACTGCAGCAGTTTGGCACGAGATTCTTTACAGCTGAAAAATAGCTCAAATAGCATGTTTTATCAGAAATGGGTTTTGATAAAAAATGCACTCCACAGGGAGAACATCTGAAACGGAGCTCTCTCCACAAGCACTCTCCTTTTATGCACATACAGCATCTGTAATGGAAATGAGCCTCCCAAACTGCTGCTTTTAGGTGGAGAAAATGGGAGGGGAAATTGAACCCACAAGGCAGTTTCATTATTCAGAAGGCAAATTGATGTATGCAGGATTTATAATTTTTTTAACTGATCACTGAACTTGCTAATATCTTGTACTGCTAACTGGGAGTAGACATATGACATCTGTGTTGTTTTAAATGTGTTGGGAGTTTCTGAATATCAGCCTTCCATTGTTAATACTGTCAGCAAATTGCTGCTCATGCAAGGTCATCATAATCCTGGATAGAAACACCAATACTTCAGATTAATTTGATTTGTTGGGAATAGCACCACTTGGACAATTCTTAAAGTGAGCCTGCAGCTTAACAAGATTTAGTTCACAACAATATCTTTGCTTCTTCATTATTTTTTCCCCTGCCAATTAGAGTGAACATATTCCTTTCTTTTACCGTCTTTCACATCATCCCACAGAGTAGCAACGTGTCAAGGTTGCTGCATCCTGCAGAGAGAGTGAGAAGTTGATCTATTTCTTGTCAGGAGAAGTGTGGCAGATGGGAGGGATCCCAGCAGGCACCAGCACTGGCTTGCTCTTCCAGCTTGGCTTCCTCCTTCCTTTTCCATCCTCGTGACCCCTCTCTTCACGAGGTCTCTTCCTTCCCACGTGCTAAGCACCTCCTTTTTCATTCTCTTTATCTACCATTCAATTAAATTATGCTTTTGATCAAGTGTAAAATTAAATACAATCTGTACTAAATCATTCCTGTGTCATAAACCCATTTGTGTGCAGTTTTTTCCCAGAAATATTCAAATAAGTAGCAGTCTGGTCACTGAAACTGGTGAGGGCCCCTAACATCCAATTTGTGTTTTCATTTCTATTGTGGGAATTGTAATTCCTGGAAAATTTCATTTTATAAAACTATTTTCTGGGTTTTTCCCTTACAAGAACACCAAAAAATGTTTGAACTATAAAGCACAAACTCATCCAGGCTGATGTCTGACTGCTACAGATGTGTGCTGGAAAATTATTGCATCTGAGTTGAACCAGGCACAGATTCATATATTTTTAATCCATGTTGATTAAATGAATATTTTTCCAGTGACATTTTACATTGCACAGACAATCTGGTCTCTTCAAAGTTCCAAGAAACACTAATCATAAAGGGGCTCTACGAGTCTTTATTAACAATTTACTTTCTCTAGGGTATTTAATTCAGAGCCCCTTAATTCTGTGTTTGACCTGCCTTTCCTATAAATTTATTTAATACTGCTCCTAAAAGTGATATTTGGGACTTGGTATTTTCTGTATTTTTATCTTTTCTTTTTCTTTTTTTTTTTTTTTACTGTGAAATGCAGCTTATTCTCATTATTTGTTTCTGAAAGCCATCTTGGAGTCCACAGACAAGAGCTTAGAATCTTCAGACGTAATTCTCTTTGGTTTCCTAATGTACATTCTTAAGCTTCAATCTCCCTAGAGAAATACAGACCTAATGAGCTAAACCACACAAATGAAATTAGCTACCATTTGGCATGACCTGTGCCTGGTGTTTAAATGAGGTCATGTGAAATTTTAGCTGCAGGAAAATGTCCATTTATATATCAAATAGACAAAAAATTATACCTCCTTTAATTTATTTCAAATTAAAGTTTTTTCAACATGTTACAAAAATTGTAGTTAAGCAAACAAACTGACCCTGTGCTGGTCTTATCAAACAGGAATTTTGCTTAGGGAATGAGCTTCTATTTCCTCCTATATTCTAATATAGTCTGGGGATTAAAAATATAGCTAGTGAAATGCTAAAAAATTCTTTCAGTTTTCCTGTATTAAGTTGTGCTGTGACTGTTTCATCCCACGTGGATTTTAGCACAAGTTCATCCCTCTGGTTCACTGTCCAGGTAAGCAACAAGCTGGACAGGACCCCAAACCTAGGACCAGGTCCCAAACCAAGAGCCAGGTCAGGACCTAAATCCATCAAGACATCCAAGTGTTGAGGCATCCCCTCCTTCCTCCTGCTCCTTCCAGTGCCTCCCCCACTTGAGTGAGACCCTCTTGTTTTCGTTTGAAGTGAGGTGCTCCAGGGAGCCCCAGCTTGCTCCCTAGGGCAATTCCAGTTTATATCAGCTGCTCTGCTGCACCACACTCTGCCTGGGTCCTTGAGATACAATTATTACTTCTTAACCCTTCAAGCAGAAAATTTCTGGAATTATCATTTATTCCAAGTGCAGACAAGCATCTCCACTTATTTCCTTCCTTTCACACAGTGAAATGTATGCCTTTTATTACAAATAAATGCAAATATTTATTAGCAATATGTGCAGCCATTATTATTGTTGTCCTGCTTAATGCTGTCTCTGAGGCAATGGCATATGAAATATTGCTTATGGCATCCCCAAGTGGAAGCAAAACTGTTCTTAAAATGTTCTTTGCAGAGTTAAATACAAAGAGTGAGAATAAATAATGTCAGGTCCTTGCCATGATCTGCCCATTTTAAACTTTTCCATGGCACAAATCATCATTAATGAAGCACTTAACATTACACTCCCGACAGCACAGCATAAAAATTACTGCAGTCACCCAAAGGAGAAGAAGAAACATGGCAGATAACTTCTGGAGGGCAAAGATTTACACTCTTTTGATGAAACTTTATGGGTTGCAGTTTACATTAGAATAAAGCAGGGGGAAAATGCTTATCTCCTGAACGATTTTGGGGGGAGATATTTAGAAGGAAATTGTGGACTTTTTCCCCAAATGAATGAAGAAATGTCAGAGAGCAAGGTCTCAGCAGCAGTGAAATCTGGTTTGCATCATCAGCTATTTTGGTATAAAATAGTGTAGCTGGAGTAATAGGACATAGAGATTTGCATTATAATGAAGAATAAAGTAAATTCTACTATGCAAGTTCCCTTCTTACATAGATTTAGTCACAGTTTGCTCCAAAATAGCTGACAGTAAGCTCAACAGCTGGTATCTAATGCTTAATTTCCTTCCTGTTTATTTGTAAAAGCAGAATATCTTGCTCTTTGTATGAAATTATTCATAGAAAACAATCTCAAATTCATATGCCTGAAAGGCATGGATCAGCACAAAGGCTCCTGTGATAAAGGACAGGACAGGGAGAGCTTGTGAGGAGCAAGAGGTTTCACTAGCTCCACTCAGAGCTGTGGCAGGGTTTGTGTGGAGCTAGGATGGAGGCTGAGCAGGTCCTGGGGATGGAGGGGGAATTCCTTGGGGCACAAGTTGATCAGTGCTGTAAGAGAAGACCACCCAGTCCAGACTGCTCCAGGGTGGGAAGTAGGTTTTAAGGCAGGACCTGGCCAAAGGGGAAGAGAAATAACTCTGCATACAGAGAGTACAGTGATTTCACACTTATAAGGCGCACTCTTTTGACTGAAATTTTGATGGAAACTCAGAAGTGCGGCTTATAGGCCAGTGCGCCTTATATGTGGACAAAGTTCAGAAATTTGCCAACCCGGAAGTGCAAGCCCGCGCAGCCCTGAGCCAAGGGGAGCCTGTGGCAGCCCCATTACTTTGTTGCATGTGGATCCTCGCTGCAAAAGAAGAGTGCGCCTTATAGGTTGGTGCGCCTTATATATGGACTGAGTACGGAAAGTTGCCGACAACCCAGAATTGTGCCTTTTAGACATGAAATTACTGTAATTAGCATTTGTGATCAGAGGACTGAAAAGTATAAGGATGGAGATGTCATTTATCAAAACCAAAATGAACAAATTAAAAATTTCAATGCCGCATTTCATTGTGCAGCAATTTTTAACAGAACCAGAGGAAGAAAGAGGTGATCTTCAGGTTCCACAATGCATGTAACTAGAAAGTGAAGATTTGCATGGTATGATGCCTTCCAGGAGGAAAAAAAAATAAAAATATCCCAACCAACCAAAAGCCCTACCATTCATCAGCATTTCACACCATTCACTCAAGTGAACACAGAATTCTGTTCTCCCATAGAAAGTGTTTTGAGGAAAACTAAGCAATATATTATGTTCAGAGAAGTGTTTTGCTCTCCTAAGCATATAAAGATGGCATCTAGGTTCTGAAATTCAATTTGTCTGCTTATCAAGAGAAACATTTGCTCTCCTCATTGCAATCAATTCCTACTCGAAATAAGGTGGTGATGTTAAACACATATATTGTCTCAAACTAGATCCACTTGATTGAAAATTGAGGATTTTCTCTCTATTAACCAAAGTATTTCTAAATTTAATCCTACTTTATGTTCCATGCAAGTACATGATCTATTTAAACCCTGCTTATATTGCTCCACACTTTCTCAGAGATTCACCTCATCCACTAACCTATTTAGCTCATCCTTTGAGAAGAACAGGCTGTATTTGTGAAAGGATCATAACCATCTTGAAGTCTTCTGGGCTCTCTGTATTCTATACAGTAATTCTCTAGAGCATCACAGGCTCTCCTAGGATGAAATAACAAATAGCAGCACAAAAAGCAATAGAAAATTGTGATGTATTCACATTATTAACCCAGGAAACTGTAAAAGAAAGGTAGCCTAAATTAAATTCCTGTTGATCCTAGATCAATATTTTGCTGTTATATGCACTATAGATTGTTGTAGCTGTCAAATTTATAATCATTATAACAATATCCCAAACAGGAAACAGAGAATTAACTCTGTTCATAGGCTTTTAGAAAATGTAATACTAAAATGCCACACAAAGGTGAAAGTAATGCTTTTCTTTGACCCATTAATTTTGTTCTCTATCTAAAATGGGTCAGACAATCCTCCGGTATAATCTCTTTTCTTTTTTTTTTAATTAGAATAACTTAGAGGAATTGGTGTGTAATGCACACACCATCTTAACAATTGTGCAACCAGTTTTCAGAAATAACACTATAACTCTGCCTCTGATTTTGTCATGGAATAATATTTTCATTTGACCTATTTTCTTCCAGTATTGCTGATGGTTGCTCTGGGAAACCAAGACAATCCTGAGCTTCTGCTAAGTTGAAATGTGTCCCTGTGGTTATTAATTTTTTTGAAATATAGGGCTAATGCTTTTCAGCACAGAAGTTGAAGATGGGGATTACTGGGTGTGTGATAAATGCTGAATATGACAGACTGCTGGAAATGTGTTCAGTACCATGAGGGGAGAATTTCAAAGGCAAAAATAGGAGTTAAGTGCCTTTGAACATTAATGAGACATTGGCAGATGAGCACCCGTATCCTGATTAACATAATGACAGTGGGAAAGAATAGAAAATAATTTGGCCACTGGAAACCTGTTTCTTGTGCAGTCTTCAGTATCTCTTTATATTGAGATGAAATATTTTTAGGGATCAAATAATTTTTCTCTTTATTTTTCCACAGAGGAAAATCATGCACTTGAATCACCTGTCCAGCTAATCACTAAAGTCTGGTTTGTAGCTGAAAATGCAGGTTAAACCTGATGAGTGCAAAACTTGGCTATAAGGGAAGTCCTCTCTAATCTTGCTGATGTTCTCTTTCCCAGGTTGAAGATAATTTTGATCTCACTTGCTGCTGCATTCAGCATCCACACAGCTCTATTACAAAGTCTGGCATGCTGTGACAAAGGGAGTATCAAAATTGGACAGTCTGACTGACACTTCTATCACCATGTCAACACGACTCATGTGAGCCTTTGATATGGTCAGTGGTTATTCTGCATGAATACATATTTCAGGCTAATATCTGACCAAGCATTGAGTGTTTCCACTAGGGGGTTGTGGGACAGCCTGTTTTGCCTGGAAGGACGCTGAAAAGACAAATACGGTAATTTCACAATTATAAGCCACACCTGATTATAAGCTGCACATCCAGGTAGCCGGGTAGACCACAGGATTTGTCCATATATAAGCCGCACCCAAATA
>VRYO01002772.1:81977329-81991054 GCA_009812075.1 Sialia sialis
GGAGCACTGGAGCTGTTTATCCTAGGGGAGCAGAGGAGGAAGAGCCATGCTGAGACCTTTTCCAACAGCAGAACTGAGTTCCAGCTCAGAAATCTCCAAATGCCATCACAGCCACAGGTGCAGCAGTGACCAGAATCTCCACTGCTGCATCTGCACTGGCACACAAGGAGGGAAAGCAGAAGGGTGAAGCCTCACCTCTTCCTAGGGTCAATAAATAAAACACCCAGTAAAAGCTCCTGGTTTGATGGGAGTTTTTTATGATGGATGAAACATTATCTTTGTGTTACGTGACATTTTGAGCCCTTCTGTGGAAATCATTTTCCATCAGAAATGTTATTACTATTTATTATTTTCCATTTGTTTTGAGGTGCAGTTCATACACAAGTTATCTCTCCCAAGACAAACAGACATCCATGGCTTACAGTTTGAGCTGGAAAGAGATCATTAACATGGTGACATTTGTGGAATCATTAGCAAAGGTGATAGGTACTCTTGGCAGCCTGGGGAAAGATTTTATACAGTGCAAAAAGGTCCTAAAGGCATTCCTGGTAAAGATCACAAAGACCTTCTGTGCCAGTGACACAAGTCATGCTCTGACTGACGGAACAAGATTTAACACTGGTTCTGTGAAGAATGATTTTCAGTTTAGATACTTAAAAGCACGCATATGTCGGCTAGGGAAGCCTAATGAAAGCAGAAATGAAAGCAGGGTGAAAGAGCTGAACACAGAGAAAGCTGTCAGAGAAGATGTGCAGCACTGTGGGCTGGAAGCAGAGTGAGGTGAGACACCAGCACACAGGGCAGTGGGTACCACACTGCTCACCTCTGCTGCCAGCACCTGCAGGAGCTTCTGGTTAGAGATACCGCACCAAAAGTGAGACTTGCGTTGTGTATTAAATCAAACACCAAAAAAAAATGTTTGGTACATTCATTGGTAAGCAAAGAAAAGCATAAGGCCCAGAGAGAATAATCTTTGTGCTTTTTCACTACTGACTTAGTATCAATACTGAATGACAGCTCTCTGGCTGCTCAAAAAAAATGTCTCTAGCTAACCAGTGATAAAATTCCAAAGAAAAGTTGATGCAACAGAGGCATAATTTAATCTCTCTACAGCAAACTGACTGAGGCAATTATATATGATGTCTTTCTGAAATCCAGCAAACTCCTGTGGATAAATCCCCTCTTTTCCACACTTCAACACTCTTCAGTGTCACTCTTTGTGCACAGAAAAGGTAATGATTTAGACAGCAATTTCCAGCAAACTTTTCACATGCCATTCTGTCAGTAATCTTCCTCCCAGGATGAAGAAACATTTCCAATGGTTTTGAAGTTTTGGAAGGTCCACTGAGATTTTCAAGACTAATTACAAAATGAAAGATCTACTCACTACTTTAAACATCCATTTTCAACTGAGAGGGAAATTATTTAATACTTAGGATATCTGGGTATATTTTATTTTATTTTTTATTTTTATTTTATTTTATTTAGGCAATATGATGCTAGATCTGGATGGCTATATCTGGACTTCTTAATTCACAGTCTTTGTCTCAACACTGAATGCCTGTATTATACACCAATAATTTCCTATCGACACATCAACATTTCCTATTAAATCATCCCATGGTGGGAGCCTCAAATGTCCTCCCCAAGGTCTTAAGCACCTGGGCAAAAAATTCCAAGCAACAGCAAGCATTCCAAGCAATGAATGAGGATTCACTGCACAACATTCCTTTACAATTCTCTTGTTTCCCAGCACTTCTTAAAGTCTTGCAATTGGATGTCAGATCTCTCCTGCTGTATTTGTGAGCCAGCTCATCTTACTCCCTCCTTCTCCCTCTCCCACCACCTATCTTTTCTCAAGATTTGGCATCATGGCCCCTTTGGAGATAGTGTTTCTGGCTACCCTGAGCACAGAGCAGCTCCCTATGGGGTTCCCACTCAGAACAGAGAAATCCTGGCTGAGCAGCCAACTCCCAGCACTGCACCAGGCAAGCCCTGTAAAAGTGATGGATAACTGCTTTCCCTAGGCTTTCCCTGAGAAATTCAGCCATGTTTTGGCAACTAGGCATCTATCTGGAAAAATCTCCTGAATGCATAAATATTCCTGGGGTTTACTAGTGCTAATGCTGGAGTCCATTCTCTTCCTGTACGTGGTTAACAGCAGGATTTCTTCGTTGCAGTGTCCTGCCTGTTGTTACAGACTCAGTCACACAGCTTTGGTAATACCAGCTGCACAGAGAAGACCAGTCTCCTGAGAGACCTTGGAGCCCCTTTCAGTACCTTGAAGGGGCTACAAGAGAGACAAAGGGCTTTTTACAAGGACTGCAGGGATAGGACAAGGGGGGATGGCTTTAAATGGAAAGAGGTTTCAATTAGATGTTAGGAATAAATTTTTTATGAAGAGGTTAATGAGGCACTGGAACAGGTTGCTCCAAAAAGTGATAGAAGCTCCATCCCTGGAAACATTCAAGGCTCGTTTGGGTAGGGCTCTGAGCACCCTCATAGAAGGCGTCCCTGCCCATGGCACGGTTGGATTAGATGACCTTTAAAGGTCCCTTCCAACCCAAATCGTTCCATGATCCAGCAAGCAGTGAGGCAGCCTTCCCAGGACAAGCACCAGGCAGGGGCAGCAGCAGAGGGGGCTGGATTCACCTGAGGGGCACAGAAAGATGGGATTGCCCAAATGGAACATGTCATCCTCCGAGCTGTAAAAATAGAACTAAAGCTCCTTACCTCCTGTCGAGGTAAGGTGATCGAATGGCCACATAAAATGTTTCTGCATTGGGAAGGGAAAAAACAGCAAGCCTGAAGACCTTGAAGGGCTGCTGGTACATTAGTAGGTGTCAGAGAGATGTTTCTGATTTAGTCTTTGACAGGTTGCTATTTTCTACATTTTGCAAGCAACTAAAACCTAGATAATTATCTATGTCTGTTTCCAAGTTCTTAAAATGCCAGACATAGGGATTTTTTTGCAGATTTTCCTCCAGTGTGAATTTTAATAGCTGATAATGGTAAAACAATGACACCTTGTGGCTCAGACGAGCAATCAAACTGTCACAGCCTCAGGTTTAGATAAAGCATTGCCAAAAAATAGATTACATTTCCCAGAACTACTTTGAATTATTGATGAGCTAAGTTTTCAGCTACAAGTTTTTGCTTAGATCTTTAATCTAACATTGTTCTTGATGTTTACAAAGTTTGAAAGCATCCTTCTAATGATGGGAATTATTTAGATGCTGTTATTCAGGAATATAGCAAACTTCCAAGATAGTTCTGTAACTATTCTTGCAGTGAATAATAATTTTTTTTTCATTTATCTAATATATTCATGCTGTTAAAATACACTCCAAGTAATTGTTCATTTTTCCAATGTCCCTGACCTTACTTCAGGCAACCAGGTGATTTAAATTGCACTGGCTGGCAGTAGAAATGTTGTGCAGAATTGCTAACAAGAAAGATGAGATACCTGTTAGTTTCATGTAGGTTAAAGGGAAGACTCCAGCTGTCCAGAGTTTTCTCAGCAATGAGTATTTTCTGTTGTAATTATTTTAAATGGCCATAACTGAATGGAGCATATGTGGCGCAATGTCATTTTAGAGCTCTTATCAGATTTCAGAAGGTTTGATAATGGTGATTTTAAATCAACCCTATTAACTCCACGAGACTGGAGAGTTAATGATTTGAAGGCAGCTCTTCCTTTAATTTGTGGATTTGTTCCAATCAGAAAGCATTAACAACTGAGAGTGGATGAGAATTCCTACGAACTAAAAAAGACCCCAAGATAGTTGCAGCCTCACAAGTAAAACATTTCAAACTTTATACAGTTCACAATTATTTTCCTATCCATTCCAAGTACCAGCTTTCAGTACCAGCACTGATTACGGACCTTACCAGTATCTTCTTTGACCTCCATTCAGAGAAGGTATACTGCAAATTATCATGATTTTGAGTGAATTATGACCTGATTAAGATGACTGGTGAGCTATTCCTGGTATTACATTATGCAACTAAAACATTATGCCCGCATTCATATATTTTACAACTGTCTAAAAATTAAAATCTTTTTGTCAGCATAATAACATTGCTGGGACAGCACTACTCAGTTCCAAGGGTATTCTGGGGACAGGAATGAAACCCACAATGTTATATAAAAAGCATATCATCATCAAAGAAGTGATATATAGGAACAAGGTATATTTGGTGCCTCTGTCATTTGTCACTGGGGAATTTCAAATCTTGACACCCTTTTTGCATCAAAAAGCAGGGGTTTTTTTCCAACCTGATGGCAATAAAATATATGTTTTACACTGGCATAGTGGAAATTACAAAATAAATCTTAAATAGTATTCACGTCAAATGTTAGACAACAAATAAGTCAAATATATCAGCAATGGCACATGACTAATAGTGCACTTACATAAAATGTGGAAATCACTTCTGCTCTTGTAAAGGAGCCAGTACTCACCAATTATTACAAGACCTAATGGTGCATTAAGTGATTTCTGCTGTAGGCAGTGCACACCCAAAAAATCACAGAGCTTCTCTATCGCACATTAAACCAAAAATCCCACCCTTGTGCTGCCTCAGGGCTGCAGTGCAGGCCTGGGCATGTGCTGGGCAGCATGTCCCATCCTTCAAAGGTCACAGCCTGGCACGGGGCATCCTGCACCTCCTCGTCAGTGTGGGGCTGTAGGTGAAGCGATGCTGAGAGATTTGGTGTCTGATGGGAGTGGTACTGGTGGTCAGCAGGGCAAAGAGGTGACAATTTACTCCTCTCGTTTTCAGTCCCTGTAAACTCGCTCTGCAGACAGAGACTAAACCAGCTCTCAGTTACCCCTGGGCTTTGCCAGCTATCCTGTAGCTGCAGAAGAGCCAAGGACAAGTTTCTGACAGCCAGTCCTCTTCTCACCCATTTAGTTCTGCCTCTCACCCCACCCGAATCCCAACTCACCCAGATGCTGGAATATTTCCTGCATCCAGCAGTGATACTAAGCTCACAGGTGAGAGAGCTTTTCCCTGATCATTGTGTACGTGTTTTATTGCCATCATGTGGCATCCTCTCGCATGTGTTCTCAGTATACATCAGTCACTGACCTCAGGGACTATCTCTGGGTTTGCACCTTCAGTAGACATAAGGGAGCACAACTGCCTGTTTTTAAGAGAACGTGAAAACGCTGGGAAAAGGCAGAAAATAATAGTTACCGTAATTTCACGATTATAAGCCGCACCTTTTTCATTGAAGAATCCAGCCTACCCAGTAGTGCGGCTAATCATCAGGTGTGGCTTATTTATGGACAAATCCCAGTGAAATGCCAACCCGGAAGTGAGAGCCGGCCGGGGAGGGTGCCCGGGGCTGCCTTTAAAGGCTTCACTGGTCTATGAAAACTGTTTGCAACTTGAGCACCTGACATCAAACCCCACGTTGGCGCGATTCTGTTACTAACTCGTTACTTTGTCGCACATGGATCCTTGCTTAAAGAGAAAAAAAAAAAAAAAAAATGGGGGCGGCTTATATTCGGGTGCGGCTTATATATGGACAAATCCCATGCTCTACCCGGCTACCCGGATTTGCGGCTTATAATCAGATGCGGCTTATAATTGTGAAATTACTGTAAATCTTTCCACACCATGGGCTGCCTGACACTAGCATTTGAACTAGAATTAAGAGTTGCTAGAGGTCAGAATTCCTCCCCTCAAAATACAGCCACAGGTAAAGTTACAGAAAATTACCTGGCAGGTAATCAGATGGCATAGGCTCAGACTTCCCATCTTGAAGTGGAGCAGACATAATGTCCAAAATGTAATGAGCAGGCTGTTTTGCCTCCATTTCCCCACCCTTACATTCAGCCAGTCATTCTTGTTCACAGCCTGTCTGTCCCTCCAGCCCAGTCTCTGAGCTTGTGCTGCTCCAGCACTCCTCTGCTGCTGGGGAAATACAAAATACAGTGACTCACTCGGCCCTGGCTGGGTGAAACCTGCAGGAAATTAAAGTGGAAACAAGGATGAAGATATGTAAATGTGTAGGGCAGCTGAGGGAGGTGCCATCTGAAACCCACAGAGCTGTTCTGAAGCAGTGCTGGTTTCCCTGCGTTTGAAACAGCAGCAGAGGAATTTTGCTGGACATTTTCTTCCTCTCCTTTTCTGCTCTTCACATCAAAAACTTTTGAAAACTGCTCATACCTGGCTTTTCTCAGAGCAGTTGTTTCAGACTCTAAGCAGACTCAGAGAGAGAAGAAAATTCTGTGTGATCACATCCAATTTCAAACCCTCCTTCAAAACTTTTTCCTACAAAAAAATTTCTTTTTTCAATTAGCATGCTGTAATTCTTGAATGACCACAGCAGAGGCTAAGACATGCTCCCATGGTTCTAGCTCTATGCTCATTTCAACCATCTGCTGTTCATTTTCAAACTTTTCTTTTTAATCTTAATCAAGCTTACACTTTAGTTGATAAAGAAATCATAGCAGCATGCCCACTCTACTTTATGATCTTGTGCATAAGAAAAAGGCATGTTAAATTCATGCAGCTTTTGGAGAGGACAAGAGATTTGTTTTAAAACTCTGATCTGAGATTAAAGCTCCAGAAGGAAATTGTTCTGAGCTGGACTTTACAATCAGGACATGTCTAAGCCAAAAAATATTCCTTCTTTAAAACCCTGTTGTGCAATGTATTTCAATTACAGGAACTTTGGTTTAACATTACCACTGCACAGGTCAATTTAGCTAACATGTTCCTAAATGTATTATGAATTAAATCCTATCAAAAGAATTCAAAACCAAATTGCTTGAATCATGCACTCATACATTTTTAGCTATGCATCAAGATATAATTTCACTACCCTAAATGTAACCACAACATTAAATCAGACTGTTTATGTGAGGAAGATTATTTACATATTTCCTCAGAATTAGTCATTTCTTAAATTCAGCTGTGGCTGTTGCATGTATTAATGCTAAAATCCTTTAAATCTATTTTTCCATTTCTGAGAAGAAGAAGAAGAATACCCTTTGTCCAATGTGTTCACCAGACCCAAAAGTGAAAAGATTAAGTATAGAAACCCCCCAAAACTGAATAAAACCAAACTGTTTTAAATACTCTGATGAAAAGACTTCTCATTTTGTTTTGCTCAACCTTCAATCTTTCACAGATTAAATCCTCACTAGTTCTTCAGTCATTCATAAAAAGGAAAAGATAAATAACTTTGTTGTTTAGTGATTGTTATTTAGCTTTAGCTCAGTCAGAACTCAGTCACTTTGTCTTGTGTGCAATGACACATCTACCAGTGCAACGGTGTGCATAATGAATTAAAACTTGACTCAAAGCTAGCTTTTTGATGCAAATTTGGGAATTTTTTACTCACAGGTGGAGTAAGTGTATATCAGGTGAAGATCTGCTCTGCAGTGATACCAAATGCAATGAAAAGGAAGCAGAAGAGGTTGAACAAATTAAATCCTGAAGCTGGTCACCAGAGAGAAGAGATCAGTGCTTAGGACGGTTTTGTAATTCTCAGACACCAGACAATTTAATCCCTTTAATTTATCCCAGCCTTGCATGCCTGTATCACTGGAAGTGATGAGTGGGCTCCTGTAGTTTAAGGTGCTGCTGAAGCTGGAGACCTCCAAAGGGAAACATCTGCTCTTGGAACAGCCCAGACACTGCTGGGGGAATTCCTGTACTTTGCATGGAATGATTGGGGGAAATTTAAACCTAAACTCTGCATCCAACCTATAAATTCTGACTCCCATTTGTTTCTTTCTAGGAAAGATCCTGCACAGAAGGCTCGTGTGGCCAGGAGAGGTCTCAGATCTAAATTTGCTTAACCTAATCCAGCATCTTTCTGAGTGATTTGATGTCCTGGTAACTTATGGAAAGGCTCCAGTTAGGATGAGAAATCAATGCTCCCCGACTCCACTGATGTGGTCATTCAACAGGCACAGCTTGAATTTCAGCTGACAACTCACACTGAGCTGGTCAGAGTCCATTCACAATGGAATCAAATGCCAGTAGGACATCATTAAGATGTCATTTCAATGGAAAAAATGCAAAAATAACATCATTCTCACTGCATCTTCTGCAAGCATAAACAGAAACAGGAATTGTCCAGCTAATTATTTAAAGGGATTACTGAATACCTTTTATTATACTGAATATTGTCACAGAAAATGTGTCTATTCTTCTCTAAAAAACTTTTTACTCAAATAATTCAATAAAAAGGTTTAATCTTCAGAGGTTGTTTTATTCCTTGCTTGTATACTTGAGGTAGATATAAAATTCGGATCCTATCTCTCATTTAACTTACAATATTTGTTTCAAAATTCACCTGGGTCTGCATCAAAAGCTATGCAAAAAGTATGCACACACTTTATTGTACACACTCCCGGTGAATAAAAAATCATAAGTAAAATCCCTGTCATGTTTTCAAGCATTGTTTGCATATCAGCTTCACAAGTAGTCCATATAAATTGTAAATATTGTTTTACATAACAGTAGAGCCTGTATTTTCGCTCCTAAGAGTGAAATATAAATTCAATGTGTACGACCGAAAAAGTTCAAGAAGAGATTTTTTACTTAATCTGCATGTGGAGGGGTTCTGTTGGCAAGTGTTTAAATTTTTTTCCCCAACTGTGTTTCCTTGGCATGACTTAAATATCACTCACTTTTACTTTATTTTGAGAGTTTGAGCCTGTTTTAATTCCTGTGGTTAGACACAAAAAATGCTCAGTTTTTATTGCCTACCTACAATCTTCACCTTACAATGATTTTCCTTTAGATTGCAGTCCCTTCTCATTTCTTATAGACCCAGACTGCACTCATAATTAAGTTTAATGAAAGTCAGAAATGTGGAGGTCAGACAAATTAAATTCTGTCCTTTTCCATACTGCAATACACTTCTGAAGAATTGCTTAGCAGAATGGAAGGCTGTCAAAGTCCTTTTGCATTCCCATGCCATCTTTTATTTTACTTGTATGAAAAAACTAATTAATATGTCTGAAATAATTATTTTTAATGAGGAGTTATCTATTCTTTTTTTCATAGAGAGTTCTGGAACAGAAGTATACAATTAAGAGATGACAGTTCAGTGTTCCAAAATCTTTTTATTTCCCAAGGTGCTATGGATCAGTCCAAGTTCCTGCTTCTTTCTATAGACACTTTAATAGGTTTTCCATTTCTGGAGAGTATTTTTGAACAGTTAATTCCACTTTGAAGAAATAAGAAGCTTTCCAGATGACATTTTACATTCATCTAAATATGTCATGCTAGATGTATTAAGGCCTTTCTTCTGCTAATTTACAGATAAACTGAAAAAGGATAAGAAAACTGATTCAAATTAGTTCTAATGATGTGCATCAGGAAGACTTCAAAATTAAGCCTTACTCAAAACATGGAAAAGGAACAGTACTAAATATGGCTTCAAAATATTGTTCAAAATAAACAGCTTATATAAAATCATCCAGCTACAAATTCAGATCCAGTAAGAACAGTAATTTCTGTGTGCTTTCTGCCTACCTGTGCTATTCCCTTAGACCTCACAGGTGAAAGGCAATAAACTATCTTGTTTTCTTTCTTCTGTATCAATAAGGTATTTACTAGGTTATGCAGCAGACAAGGCTCCTGATTTTATTTAAATTCAGAATTATACAACAGAATATCTGCTACCCTTACAAGGCTTGCCACCAAAGGAACACCAAATTTATGACCCTTCTTTCAGTCAAAGATACTGATCTTCATTTATCAAGTTCTGTGAAATCTCAGAATTCAGTTAGGCCATCCCTCAGTCTGCACAATGAAAGAACAGTGTCAAGAGTCTACAGCTCTCTCTGCCTTGAAAGCAAATTCATGTCTTCCTTTTGCAAATGGATCTGGACACTGTGCCTTTCATTTCATTGCCTCCAGACTGCATTGCTACAGCTGTCACTAATGTAGAAATGAAGACAAATACAAAATCTATGCTTTGAATAAATCTGTTCCTTCAAAGGCTGCAAAGGAGCACACAGCCACAATAGGCTGCAAGAACCATGTGCATGCTGGACTGGGCTCCACAAAATTGAATAGCGGGGTCCCTGTGGCAGCTTGCCTTTAATCAGGACAAGCTGCTCTGAAGCCTTTTCATTTGTTTGTTTGCTTCTCCATGCCCCACTCCCCCAATCAGCTGAAATCTAGAGGCCTGATTTCTAAAAGCATTTGTTTTTCTGGTTCCCACTACAGTAGATGCAAACAAGGCTACAGCTGTGCCCATGTGGGACACATCAGGGCACCCAGGCCAGAGGGAGCTAACTGAGAAGCACAGAAGTCAGGCATGGTATATAGTACAGCAATTTCATGATTATAAGCCGCACCTTTTTCATTGAAGAATCCAGCATACCCCAGTAGTACGGCTAATCATCAGGCACGGCTTATTTATGGACAAATCCCAGCAAAATGCCAACCTGGAAGTGAGAGCCAGCCGGGGAGGGCGCCTGGGGCTGCCTTTAAAGGCATCGCTGGTCTATGAAAACTGTTTGCAACTTGAGCACCTGACTCCAATTTGTGTCTGTTACTAATTCGTTACTTTGTTGCACATGGATGCTTGCCTAAAAAAAAAAAAAGGTGCGGCTTATATTCAGGTGTGGCTTATATATGGACAAATCCCATGGTCTACCCGGCTACCGGCAGTGCACCTTATAATCAGGTGCGGCTTATAATTACATGTAAAAGAAACTTGAATAATTCCAAGTGGTTAAAAACAATCTCCAGGACATTCTGCCTAGGAAAAGCTTTCCCATAGTATGATTGTTCTCCTTTAAGTGTGAGTAATGAATAAGAAATGATTGCTATTTCTCTTCTCCATCTTCAAGAGGAAGAGGAAGCTAGTGGCAAAGCTTCCATCTTTCCCTGTCTAAGGGTGAGCTGGAAGCTCACTCTTGGGGCTAGGAACACTTATACACTCAAACTCTCATCCAAAAAATCCATTTAAACATTTCAAAGAATACCAATCCCAGAATATAAAGTTTTCTCTAGATAACACTAGTATGCTTCTCAACTGCATTTCTTTCTTATTATTATTAATTCAATCTGCAAAATGAAATCGGAACACTAATACAAAATTGAAAGTATCTCTTCCTATCCTACACAGCTCAGCAGACTCTTGGCACATCCTTACTTGCTGTAAGTCTCTCTGATATTTGGAATTCACTGTTGGAAAATCTCCAGAGGAAATGCTGAAAGGTAACAATCTGCATTTTAGCCAAAAAGTGGAATCTGTATCTACAGAATGGCAAGTCACATCAGAACAATTCAATTTCTTCATTTCTATTTCCCTCTGTTCTCTTACCATCTCTGGAGTAACTACTCCATTTATAAAAGTTAGGATGCATCTGGAGCCTCTCGACATTTCCTTCAGCTCTTAGTTTTCTTAAGGAATTATGTCTTTAACATTGGTACTGAAGTAACTGCCTTTCCTTGCAAATTGACACTGTACATCCTGGATCAAAGCATGCCCTGGGAGTCTCAGGTTTCTCTCTATTCAACACTTCTGTTCTCTCCCTTGCTCTCTTTCTTCTCACCTAAATGCATTTTTAAGGTCTTCTCACCTATGCATCCTAATTCCTGTGATCTGAACCCATGAGTGTTTTTTCCCCAATTTTATTCTATTTTTATGCTTTTTCTCTCCAGTGTCTGTCTCCATTCCTGTGGTAGGTGTTGACACAATCCCTGTGCTGTCCATTTCACCACACATTGGGCAGCCCCAGTTAGCTCCCCAGGGCTGTTTTCAGCACTCTTCTGATCTCTTACTGTTTCTCTGCTTCTTTCCCATTTGTCCCTAGACAAGAGTACCACAAACTTTCATATGGTCACCCAGTTCTTTCAGCTCAATGACATTTTTTCATCTTAAGATATCTCCTTTCTCTTCTCTTTCCTTTCTTCTGTGAGCATAACTGTTGATTTTCCTTGTTTCAGACACAACTTCTACATCTTCATACACAAATGACTCTGCTTTTGCAGCTCTAGACCACAGCTCTAGATCCTTTCACATCTTTTACCAGACTTCAAACTTTTTCCTACCTCCCCCTTCATTATTTTTCATGATAAAAGAACTCTTAAGCATGCTAAATAAAAATTACATTTTAACCTTTTGATTCTGTTACACTTAACCTTTTCATGCCCTCATTTTTCTTGCACAATTGTGCCCAATTTTTTAAATTTAATCTCTTCTGTTTGTCTCCATGGCATCATGTCCCCAGTATAATTCCTTTTGCATTTCTTCTGAATTCTTCTTTATCTTTATGTTCACAGAACAAAGATGTCTTATTCTATTCTGTCTGAACAACAACTTTAAAAAACTCTCTATTTCCATTTGGTTTCACAACAACTACATCTTCAGTTGTCCTTTACCTTAAGCTTATTCTGCATGCCAGTCACAAATGGTGTCCATCAACAGACACAGATGGCTCTTGTCCAAGTTCTCAGCTTCTGCATTCCCAAGCACTACAACATCCTTGACTAATCCAGTCCTGCCTTCCCCACCCTTCTACAAAAATTCTTTCACTATTTCCTTGTTTTGAGCACATCATTCTTCTCTCTTAATTCCTCCACTGCTATCCTGCCTTCATACCATCAAATATGAATAAAAATGAAGTGTTACATCTCCTCACAGCCTCACCCTGTTCCATCTATCAAAATCAAGATAAATAAATAAAAAATAATAGCAATAACAAATTATGCATGTAAACTCACTACCTCCAAGATTATGAGAACTGAATGCCTCATTGTGAAAACATCAATCCAACTTGGCACCTCTAACAGAAAGCTTCTCTCCCAGTTATAGTCACATCACTGAAGTTACTGTTCACATCTTTTAGATAATTTTTCTTTCTTTATATTAAAGCTTTGCATCTGATATCTTACTTAAACTGAGTAATACTTTGTTCATGACTTATTCCACTGAGGTAATGACTTGCAAACAAAAGTGCTATTTGACTGGAGTCAAGATGATAGAACTTGCCTATTACAAAACTTGGCCTTTAAATATTATTTTTCAGTTTGTATTTGAAAGATCATACTTTTTTCCCCTCTTCTTTTGCTTTACTGCTTTTTAAAATATGCCAATCACATCTAACAGTCAAGGATCAGAGGCTGTGTGACTTCATTAGACAAAAGAACACAATTTGTGGATTTTTCCCGTATGCTGTTGTTCATGTGAGCAGAATAAGGAAACAGATGAGCAATGAACATCATTTCATGGTACATGGCAACTGGCATGCAAACAGAATGCAATCTCAAACTTGTTTATCTTCTTACAGCTGCCTTTGATCTTCAGTTGCATATTTGTATACATCAGTGGTTCAATAACCTTTATAGTGTATGCAATGACACCTAACATCAGATTGATTTTTGCACAAGTGCTTTAGAAATATGATGAAATAATTAGTAAACAACCATGTTCCTGACTCTATAGAATATATAATGTTATTTTTAATATATTATAAATTTACATAAACCTGAAAGGTAATATATTATTTTACAATGGGATTAATCTACTATTTTAATAATTTCAAATTGATTTAATGAATGTGAATCTATCAGGCACCATTCTGCTTTGCTCCAGTCTTCAAAAGTACACTTCTTAACAGGCCTTCTGTTTTCCACAGGAGTGCGCTGTGTTTTATGTTCACTATGGATTTTTTATTTTTTTTGTAATTAATATGTCATAGGCTAACACAAATAAGGAATTTTACAGTAATTTCA
>VRYO01002772.1:81992054-82007959 GCA_009812075.1 Sialia sialis
TGTGGCTTATAATTGTGAAATTACTGTACTTGTTTTAAGAAGCTTATGTTGTTCTAATAGACCAATTTTAATAGTATTTTCCAATGACTAAACCTCTAGCTTCTTATCTTATTTTAGCTGGTCAAGGCCTGAATTAAAAGTAGGATGAGGGGGAAACAAAGCTACTTCAGAGCTGCTCTGTATATCACCATTGATCCAGTTGTGTAAGGTACCTGTGACACCCTTATGCCAAAGGAGAGCGCATTACAAGTTGCCTGGACTGAAGGGATGCACCCAAAGGACAAAGTAACAGAAGAAAAAATAAGCAAGACCAGAGGAAAAGAAATTAAATTAAGTACTCACAGATCAAAGTTGCTAAGAGAAGATGATAAAGCAAATTGCACACAAAGAGCTGGTAGCCTCATTGGAGTTCAAAGTGTAAACTTGATGCTATGGGTTTGAAGAACATTGTTCAAAGCAAAAATTAGTTCTGTGAATTAAAAATAATTAACTAGCTCTTTCTTCTAGTAATAAATTTATTTCTACCATTGCACCCAATCCAAGTCTCACATCTGTCTATAATGAACTGTGAAGCTTTATATAAAACTGAAGCTTTTATAGCAATTTGAGTTGCATGCTTCATGGCCTTGAATGTACTTTAGTCATGCACTGGGCTTCTGAAGTGACACTTTGGCCAGCTTTTGCTGAAAAGGTCAACTAAACCATGAGATTAATTGGTTTAAAAGGGCTGAAACTGAAAACATCTAACCTCTCTTAAAATTGATGAGCCTACCTTTGTTAAGCTCTTTCTTTTTTCCTTTAGATATGGTTTCTATGGACAAATGCATTGGAGTGTGTCACGTGTATTAAAATGGTAATAATCAAATTATTACTGGTTGGTTTTTTATCCTGTTCTATCCCTACCCTCCAAACAGAATCCATTTTCAGGCATGAGAGATTGTGAGTAAAGATGAACACTGGACAACTGCATCAATGAAAATACCAAAGTCAGCTCTGCCAACAATGATTTTATTCTTACAGTTTAGTTCTGATTACAGAAAAAGCAATTTGTAAAAAAAGGCACTGCGTGGCCTGACCATAATTCCTGTCTTTCCCATTCCCATTGCCTGTTCTTAAGAAAGGTCTCCCATCCCACTTTGTGTTTAGCAAGCAAAGTTCAGTAAAGGAGTAAAGCACCCGGTGGTCAGAGCTGAGTGAGCCAGCCTGGGGGTCTGGAGGGAGGCTGGGGAGTGCCTGGGTGGCCACTGCTCCAGCAGCATCAGCAGCTCCTCCAACCCCCAGGAGCAGGAGTGAGGCTGGAACACATCTGTCCTGCACAGCTGATGGGCACTGCTGTGGCCAGAGGCCTTTGTGAAACCCAGATGCGGCTGCAGAGGGAAGGAAGGAAACCCCAGGAGGAATTCTACAGCTCTTTATGCTTGAAAAATGCCCTGGGTGGAGCTGGGGAGATTGCGGTCTTTTAAGTACAGAGACACTCCCTCCATCCAGGGAGTGGCTGGAAATGCTGCCATCAGGCTTGTCTTCACGGGGAAAATTGTGAAACCTCTTATCTCAGCTCTCCACCATCTCCCAGTATGTCTCACAAACTCAGCTCTGCAAGGGCTTCCTCCACCTTCATGGGAGTCCCTTGCTTCTCCCACAGGAGCTCAGGCCATTGCCAGCCTTTAAGTCTCCCCATCTCCCTTTGCCTGTGGCTGTCTCCAGATGTTCAGTATCCGATCTGCCATCATACTGGTTGTTCTGGTTGTTAGGGGAGTCAGGATCACCTTCTTTGAGGGAGGATTATAGGGGCAAGGGGAGGTTAGAGAGCACAGGAGCACAGCCTGCAAAACCACCAAATGCAGGGTTGCATGGCAGGAGGATGCAGGGAAATGCTGGGCAGTCCTGGAGGTTGTGTCATGAAATGCAGAAATGCAGGAGCCCTCAGTGACCAGCTTTGTGGAAAGCTAAAGCAGGAGTGCCACATTGTGAAGGTCAGCAGCAGAGAGTTCAGTAATAACCAGATGTTAACAAAATGAGGCACTTTCAATACTCCTAGAGGGGATTTCCACTTCAAGCAAGATAGTTCATTCAACATTTGCCCTGAAAGAGATGTAAGAAGGTCTGAGAACAAGCCTCGGAAACGTTGTTCCCTTCAGCCCTTAGAAAGCCTGCCTAATGTTCTGGAAAGCCATCCTAATCCTGTCAGCAGGAACGCCTGAGAGACAGTAAGCCAGCTCTTCCCAGCACAGCAGAAGCAGAGGTAACGCTGCAGTGCACAGAATAATTCTGGTTTGACCCAAACTTCTGTTTCTTTGCATGTTAGTCATATTCTGCTACATATTTCTAAACTGAAAAAGCTCTTCAGACAGTGATGCTTTTACCCAACCCACCACAGATTGGGACCAGGCCTTAGTCCATATTAGCTGATATGGCTCTACCAACTAGAGACCAGCCCTGTCAATTTGGATGCCAATACATTGATTTAATGTCCTGCTCCCACTCTATGTAATTAATGCAAATGGAGAAATTCATGTCCCTTCTCAGCACTGTCCAAAGCCATTTTATGAGCCTGTTGGAGAGGCGATGACTCTGAACAGAGAGGTGCCAAGCAGACACACACCAGCCGTCCTAGACATACAGGTTGGATTTAATGAGGTGTGTGGCAAATTAGTGTCCTTTCATTTGTCAATATTGGTTTAAAATCTGCAGTGAGATGTCAGTGCAACATGGTGATTGATCTCTCTAAACTGATAATTATCCTTCCTGAATTTGGAACAAAAAGTGATGCCTCCCAGCACATACTGTCCAGCAAGATATGTTACAGCAGTTCTGATAATCAAGGTAACAAAACCTGCAGTCCCTTTTACCCCCTCCTGCCCAAGCCATTTATACTGGCAGCTGGTTACATCCCAGGAGGTCCTATCTCAGAGAGAAACCTGTGGTAGGAAGAAGCTCAGGGAAGGAATAGTTCTAAATAAATCCCCACTGCTTCAATTTTTGAGAGGACAGTAGAAGGGGAATGAAATAAACCTTGGGGTGCTGGGAGGTCCTAGATTCCCCAAGGTGAAATACTAGAAGTATGCCTGGCTGGAGTCAGCACTGTAGAACTTAATTTATTTCAGTTTTAGATACTTGGCTTTTTGCCTTCATCTGAACTCAGCAACCAGAGCATGAAATGCTCGCTATCACATTCAGCAGAAAGCCCAGACTGCACTTTATATCTAATTTTTTTCCCTCCAGTGTTTCTTGGTACAGACAAGAAATCAGAGCCAGCAAAGGGGTTAAAAGCAATGACAGCACCTCCAGGTCCCACCAATTTGACAAACTCCTTTTCCCTCTCTTTTCTCCCTCTGCCAAGGGTTTTTCTTGTCGCACTACACTGCCCAGCCTTCCTGGGGCCCACCGGTAATGTTCATCTGCCACAGTGATGGGTTCAGACTCTTGGAGGCAATGTCACACCACCTATAAACAATAAAACTCCCAGCTGCTATAATCGTGCTGTCAGCAATGAGTAATATGTTCTGCAAAAAAGGCCTAAGGAAGCTGCTAGAGTATGCTGAAGGTGGCTATAAACTATCCTTCTGAGAACGGTTTCCTGACAGCTGGTCAAAATACCAACCAAAGAGTCACTGAAATATTCATCACAATTTTCTTTGCCTTCTTGAATGATGTTACTCATATTGAAATAGCCATGCTGTTACGAGGTATCATGAGGGCAGAATTCAAACTCTCCTCTCCAGCACACATTCCCTGGACACCAGGGCTCCTATCAGCATTTTGGCAAGTTCATGTCAAGAAATTATGTGCCCCTGACTAAAAGTTAGTTATTTAAGAGAGCTACTAAAAATTGGGATCTCTTTCTTTAAACGCTTGACCCTGAATGGGAAGAGGAGGAGGAGGGGAGAGAGAAGGAGATTATGATAATTGCTTTATTGCATTGATAATATGATAGGTTGCTAACAACCTGAGTCATGGTAATAGCAGCCTAATTGCTATCCAAGTGCTTGCAGCAGGAAACAGGCACACCTAGAGAGGCACCTGTGCACAGCAAGATTAGGTGTAAATGGCAAAATGACTGAGATATAAATGCACTTCCATCTGAGTATAGTGGAAAGTAAGGAATAGTGTTTATGTAGAAACTGCCTGAAATTCAAGAGCTGCTTCAGATAATGGGATATGGCTGGTATGGAATTCATGTGAGAAACAGGCACACTACAGGACTCAAAGTGAAATGGGCATTTATATTTAGGCAGAGAAGAGAAAACAACATATGTGGGGAAGAAGTGGCTGATGCTGTCTTTCCAGAATAAATCAGCTTCTGCAATGATTTTGACCTTTTTATATAATAAAATTAGTAATGTCAGTCTGACAATACAAAATAAGATCTTTTCTTGAAAGTCAGTATGACTGCAGTAAGTGATTTGCCTGGAAGAAAGCTGCCTGAGAGTGGAACTGTTGATTGATAAATATCAAACATACCCTTCATACGCATGAGCCTGCTTTTGCACATTTAAGATTAGTTGTTCTTCTCCGCTGCTGCTCCCTGAGCAGTGCCCCTGGCTCTGGCTGCAGCTGTGGGAGGTTTGCATCAGGTTTGGGCAGAGCTCTTGGCCCCTGCTCTCCAGCTGCCCTCTCTCTCTCCTGCTTCAGTTGTGAGAAAGAGGACATGGTCACCAAGCGCTGCCCACACATCTGGGGGGGAAATGAAGCTTGGGATTTCTGAGTAAGAGATGATAAAATGCTGTTTTGTTTGTGCAGGACGAGGTCTGTGGAGCAGGGAGAGCTGAGTGCAGGAATTGATTCTGTCCTCTGATGGAGGAGTCAGATCTTCCAGCAAGAGTATTGATTTACACATTCAACTCTGCAAGTTGCTTTCCACTACATCTTTTGCAACTGAAACTCAGTGATGTGAATGTCAATAGGCATGAACAAAAGCCTTGTGTTTTGAAAAGCCTGGATGTTCTGTATCTGTAGGATGTAAAAACCGCTACATTTTCATTCTTTTGCTCTCCTCTGGAAGTCATTTTCCAGGTTGTTGGTAATGGATGTTGCATGCAGAATGTATGTGTGAGCCTATGCATTACCATGACTGTTATTTCCCCCTAAAAATAGCCTTTTTTCTTTTGTATTTGTAAATAGCATTTGATCACAGTCTAGAAATATTGCATGCCAGAAATTATCTGTCTTGAATTGCTGAACACTAGTATTTGGGTAGGCTGTTATGGCAGCCCTCTGGATTTAAGCATCACAGGGTCTCATGGCAACTTTTTTTTGTATACCTGCACACTTAGGAAAATATACTGAGCTATTCCAATAGTCTCTGGAAAAACAGCAGCAACAGAATACACTGACATGTTTATCACCTTACATTTGTTTTTGAAATATACATAAAAGCCTGCCTTAAATAAAATACATAAATAAATCGGTCATGGGGGGGAAAAGCATACAAAGGCCAAAACAACACTGTGGAAACAATAACATGAAATAATTTTATGAATATATAGTATAAATAAGTACTTATGTTATACTGATACTCAGAACTTCAACCAATGGTGGATTGGATTGTCAATACATTATACATTATGAACACTCAGAGTAGGTAATAACCAACCAAGTAACCAACCCTTGCAGCTCTGCTTATTGTTTTTCTTCTTCTTTTTTAAGACTGTGAAATTTTACAAAATAGGACCTTCTATCAGAAGGTTCAAATGACTTATGATACAACAATCCTAGCAAAAGAAGTGTTCAGCCATGGTGTCAAATGCTCCATTTCAGCTTTTCTGCATTCCAGGGCACTACTTACATTAATCCAACTGACCTTGGAGTAGCCCTTTTTTCTTCAACATGTACAGTAATTTCGCAATTATAAGCCGCACCTTTTTCATTGAAGAATCCAGCCTACCCCAGTAGTGCGGCTAATCATCAGGTGCGGCTTATTTATGGACAAATCCCAGTGAAATGCCAACCCAGAAGTGAGAGCCGGCCGGGGAGGGTACCTGGGGCTGCCTTTAAAGGCTTCACTGGTCTATGAAAACTGTTTGCAACTTGAGCACCTGACATCAAACCCCACGTTGGCGCGATTCTGTTACTAACTCGTTACTTTGTCGCACATGGATCCTCGCTTAAAAAAAAAAAAAAAAATAATGCAGCTTATATTCAGGTGCAGCTTATATATGGACATATCCCATGGTCTACCCAGCTCCCCAGATGTGCAGCTTATAATTGTGAAATTACTGTAATTCTCACAACAAAGGTGAATTCTCCTTCCTGTTTTCCCTTTATTACTACTGCTGTCCCCACATGAGCCCTCCACAGTGTCAGGTAGCTGGCAAAGATGGTGTCTGTCTGTGATCTGTGTCGGTCTGTCCCCAGTGCTCATTGTGAGGGTCCAAAGCACAAAGGTTTACACACACACTCCAGAGGATGCTGTCTGTTTGGAAACACAGCTTATGCTTCACAAAAAGGGATGGCAACTCTTGAACAGGAAGACACCAATTAAATAATTAGGGTTAGTGTAGAAAGAGCTGTAGACTGCCTAACCCTGAATATCTTTAAGAACAAATGATAAAACCTGTGAGGGATATCCTAAGTCCTTAAGGGCAGGGAGGTGAACTGAATGGCATCCTACATTCTGTATTTCTGTGGCTGTGCCACCACTGTTCTTACTTGGCCTCACATGAGTGAAAGCTGCGCAAGCACAGACCTAGAGGCAGGACGGCAAATGCCAGGGAGAGGAAATTTGAAATTATACATCAAGTATGCTGGGAAGAAAGCAAACACCTGAGCAAGTGGAAGAGTTTCATATGCTCCTAGTCATTTTTCTGTGAAAATTTTTAATGTCTGAGGTTCGTTAAAAACACTTAAAAGAAAAAAAACTTACTGGTTGGCAATAGGAGCTGCACAGCATTCTAGTAAAGGTAATTTTATTTATTTACTGTGTACTGAAAGGTTTTATATAAGTGGTGGATGGTAAATGCATTTATATTAAGCAGGAAGTATCTTTAAAAAAAAATTTAAAACTGACTCTGAAGAACTTAAACCTTTCTAACATTCAAACACTAAGCATTAATGTGACTATATTGGGAAATATGCAGAGTAGGTGTGCTCATTTCTGAAGAAATCTTCCCACTGGCTATTTGTAAGAAGCGGGTAATGACAATGTCTTTGGCCTTGACAGTCTCCATGTTCCTCTCCCGTGATATCTGCATGCTGATTTGATCCACGTTGGTCATGATCAGCTCCGAGGCCAGGATCTGGGTGGGGGATGCCCTGTTTGCTGTGCTGTCCATGATGTACTGCTTGTACAGTTCCACCAGCTTCTGCTCCAGGTAGTCGTTGAGGGCAGAGTCGGAGAGGGGCTGCAGGTGGGGCCCCAGGCTGGCCAGGCGCCAGCACGAGGAGTGGCCCTGGACTGGCCTGCGGATGGTGTCACTCGTGGGGACAGCCTTCACCGACTCCATGGGGGGAGGAATCTCTGAGGACTCCAAGAAGGGGCCTATGCCGCTGTCACAAGCAAAATCTGTCGTCACTGAGCTGATTGGCACCACATAGTCCCCAGCTATGTGCAGATCATTGTAGTTCTTGCAAATGCTCTTGCAGGAAGGTGGAACCAGGTAGGTGACTTTTTTTGTCAGCTCCTCACAGACGTGCGTAGCTGGAGGTGGCTGTCCTGTGGGGGTTGGGTGCTGGACAGGCTGTGGGAGATTATCCTTCTGCCTTCTGCTGTGCTTGCTACCTCTAGAGCAGGCCGAGGAAATGCACTTGCCAGCAGATCTGCATCTCTGAAGGAAGCTTCTTCTTTGTGCTTCACTTGTGGAAGAATAACTAATGGGTCTCATTTCGTATACCCCTTCATCAGGCAAACTCTTGTAGAGCGCAGGGTTGAGGTCCTCACACAGGTAGGTGATTCTGTGAAGGTAACCTTCTGACAGCATCCTTCTCCCAGGGAAAGGAACTGCCAGCAGACACAAAAATGATAAGAAGTTAATTACAAAAAGTTCATTTTAAACTCACTGAGCTGTGATTACACTCTCCAGTCTGTTACTAGCTGCAAAGAGATGTCTCTAATTTGGACATGAATGAGTGTGTCTCTGCCTCACTAGGGGACTTGAGTCAGTGAGCGATCATCCAGTCTCCCTGTTGTGCTGAATCTCACCAAATCATATCCTGTATGACATAACATATGGCATCCAATGCATCCAATGGCAAGTGGGCTGTGAAATAGCTGCTGCAATAGCTTGTACTTAAATACATCTAATTTTTGCCCTGGAGCTCTTTTAGAAGCCTGGGGTTTCCCCCTTTTTCTCCTATGTTTCTAGAAGCCTGGGGTTTCCCCCTTTTTCTCTTATGTTTTTAAGAAGCCAGGGGTTTCCCCCTTTTCCTCATATCATTTGAAGCAACTTTTGCTGTGTGTGGTTTTTCAGCTGCCTCTGAACTATGATGACTTGAGATTCATATTGAGAGTATTACCCCTTCTGTTCCAGACTAATTAACAACTGTAGGTGTGGAACCTTTTTCATTTAAAAATCTCAGACCACGAAATTTGCATTTTACACTTCTGCAGTACAATCAGGATAGAATTAATTGTCTCTACTTTTTATACATGAAAATGTCAGTGGAAAAAGCAAAACTTTTTGGGGGCATGATTCATCTGGCCTGGTTTAGACACCAAAATCAAAATGAAATGAATTGTGCCCTAGATTGGCTTATCGCTCTCCAGTTGTTTTAAGAGGATTTTAAGCTAGATCCCAGATATAGATATCTGCAGGGTACTTTTAAAGAGACAGATTTCAGTGCAATGCATGGGAAAGTGCACATTTCAGAAGTACTCCAGCTCGGTCTTTCCCTGGGGATTAGTGGTACCACAGCTCTAGAATCGGTTTTCATTGCATTTCTGCAAAGGCACAGTCAGGTTCCAGCAGTCACTAACTCTCTCCACTCTCTAGCAGGGAGCTCAGCCCCAAAAGCTGCACAGAAATGTTAGTAATTAAAGACAGGATTTGCCAGCAAGGACACACATGCTGCACATCAATAAATGTTCTGCCCAAGCTTTAGCAGCTCCACTACCAAAAAAATTATTTTAAATAGGTGGTTTTTGTTTTTTCCAACAGTTATCAAGGATATAATAAATGAGAAAGATGTTCTAAAGAAATGTTTTGTTCTCAGCAAAGAGAAAGTAGATTTAAAGTAGAAATAAATTAAAATTTAAATTATTAAAATAATTTCTTTCTTTATATACTACAAATGGTCTTTTCCAAGAGTGAAGGGATTTTCACTTCTTAGTAAAGTTTTCATGTGTCACAGGTGTTAGTGCAAAATTCTGCACTAATAATGGTTGGCTAAATCCTGTCTAAGCATGTAGATAGACTTTGCACAGATGTTAGGGAGGAGACAGTGTGAGAAAATACTTTCCCCAGGGGGAAGGAATCACTTCCACACCATGAAGAAGGTTGAAGAGAGAGTTGAAAATAACCTTCCTTCAGGCAGAAATATTAATGGGAATTAGATGTGTCCAAACACTTGCTTTGGTGACCCCGGATTCTCTTTGTTGCTGCCAGTTGTGTGAGATTTCCTACAGGCAATAGCATTTAATTAAAAGTGACCTATTTACACAGAAGAGGGAAAAATCATGTTTGGGGCTTGGCAGTCCTTGCAGTAAGCTGCTGTTGTCTTGCTTTGGCTTTTTGCTGTAATTAAGGTGCCCCCACAGAAATCTTAGCCAAATGCCAGAGCTGCTCAGGTTATCAACTCACACTTCTGCTTCTGTTCCACACTTTTACAAAGTCTGTTCCCTTCCCCCAACCATCCATGGCCCAGATGTCTTTATTGCACCACTAACCGTGGCTAGTTTGAATCTGGAACTGTTACACATTTATTCCTGTGTTATTTTTAATGTGGATTCGGAGAAATGAGTGAAAATGTAACATATGGCCTGTCCACTGCTCAACCAACACAGGCAAAGGCAGTTGTGTTCAGGTAGCATGTGACACTTTGGTCTTTCCTGGTCCCCAGATGTGAGTTGTTTCTGCCATGAGGGGCTACTCAAGAGAAATGAAACCATTGGTTTCATTTCTTTGCACTGAGCTCTGCTATGCTTATTTTAAGAGTGTTGGAGCATGCGGAGACAAGAGTGGAAACAAAAGAATTGTCAAATTCAGAAATATAAGGGTCCCATTGTGCTTAGAGTTGTGGGTTCGGCTGAATGAGTTACATGCTTACCCTGTGAAGCTGGCAAAGCTGCCAAACTAATCTGGCTCTTGCCAGCTCTGCAAGCAAATCTGACTGAAGTTTTGATAGGCTGAGAGCATGAATGCAAAGGGAGGTGTATGTATCTGTGATCTTTCTTGTCCTAGTACTTAATCTAATATACACCTCTGTCAAATTATCATCCCATCACTCCATCCGTCAAGTAACTGTGTCACTTTCAGTTTTTGCATTTTAAATCTGATAAGGATTGCAGTTTCCATTTATTCTGCTTTCTTGTGCATTTTTTCTTCATCCTCTCTTTGTGCCACAGACACACATACACCAGGATTCCAAGGGCACAGACATTATATCTAATGTCTTTCAGTATTTGTGTTTCATGCTCCTTAAATCCAGATTTCACTTACATCTACCTGAAAATAATTATGTAACTTTTTATTGCACAAGGAAAACCAGAACCTTTTACAATTTTGATCTGGCACATTTCGCATGTAAGATGAACAAAAAGAATTTTCCTTGTGCTTCTGCTGCCCTGGCAGTGGGCACTGACTACATTCTGTCTATGCTCAGTGGAGACAGAGGGAGAAGATTGTCTGGTTTACACTGTCTCTCCTATCTGACATAGTCTTTATTACAGTCAGAGGATCTTAAAAATGTTATGCTCGAGGTTTTTGTTCAGTTCTTCAGCAGAAGAAAACCCTGAAGGCAGGATGAATGTTTAAAGTCACATGGAGAATCCAGGGATATGACCAGTGTGTGGCAGCAAATTTGCTAGGTTGTAATGCTTGTAGGCAGTGCCAATGTTTGCATACAGACCTCAGATTACTGTCTGAGAGCAGGAAAACAGAATGGGATAAGCAAAACACTTACAGGAAGCCTGAGAAGGGTGCACAAAGAAATCGTGTCCTGTTCAAAAACTTAAGCAAGATGTAAAGTTGCTAGAGAGAATGGAGAGAACATGGTGTCAGCTGGGATCAGAGTTCAGTGGGGAAAGGGATATTCTTCTGCATTGCAACAGGAGGGGATGGAAACTCATAGAAGAGAAAAGCTTGTGTTTGGTATGTCTGGCTTTCAGATCCCTGACCAGAGCTCTGAATGGCTTTAAAGTTGTGCCGCTGGGGATTGGAGCTTGACTCTTATAACAGGGTATACTTTGAGTTCTAGCTGATTTACTAGATGGGATCCCAGGAGGCAGTCTCCCTGTCTTGAGAGAACTCAAATCCTATGGCTCTGTCTGTAGTATTTTTTCCCTAATTTTAGAGTCATTTTTCCAGTTTGTGGAGATACAGACAGTGAGGTGTGGGATCTACCTCAGATTGCCAGACACACATGCAAGAGTCCTGGCAAGCAGGAGAGTCTGTAGAGCAAGCTTACATGAATTGCAGGACCCATATCTCACCCTCCCTGGGAACAGCTCCCAGGAAGCCTCAGCACAGCCAGGGTGGGGAAACCAGGACAGTGAAGGCATCATAAGCTGTGCACATGGGTAAGTAGAACCTCTCCTTAATTCCTGAAACCTACAGCTCTTTGGTATCTGAACCTCCTTTGGCTTGGGTAAAGGTAATGCTGATGACACCAAACTGTGTGCTGACATGCACACATTTTACAGGGAGACCTGCACAGGCTGGAAAGTGGGCCAGCAATAACAGCCTCCGGTTTAACC
Source organism: Sialia sialis (assembly GCA_009812075.1). Classification (NCBI taxonomy): domain Eukaryota; kingdom Metazoa; phylum Chordata; class Aves; order Passeriformes; family Turdidae; genus Sialia; species Sialia sialis. The sequence continues at coordinate 82,003,903 of VRYO01002772.1, forward strand.
AAGGCAAGTGGCAGCTCCTGCACTGGGAGACACAACCAAGGAGCCCAGCACAGGAGCTGTGTGCCTGGGGAGCCTTGCCGTGACCCCTGGTGCACAACAAGGTGACCCTGAGCCAGCAGGGCAGGGCTGTAGAAATGAGGAAAATCAGATCCTGGTCTGCACCCACCAGAGCACGGCTGGCTGAGACAGAGGCAGGATCTTCCCACTCAGCATTTGTCAGGCTGCCCCCGGAGCATCCAAGTGCTAGTCCCAAAAAATTCAAACCAGATGTGGACAGGCTAGAGAGGGTCTAATGGAGGGCCAAGAAGATGATCAAAGGGCTGGAAAAGCCACCTTGTGAGGAAAGTTTGAAGGAGTTGGGACTCCTCCCTGGAGAAAAGAAGATCTGGGGAAGGGGACAGCTCATCACAGTATTCCAATATCTGCAGCTGCAAAAAAGACAAAGGCTCTCTTCACAAGCAGCAGCATGGAGAAGGCAAATGGCAATGAGCATGAGTTGCATTGGAAGAGAATCACAGAATCACGTAGGTTGGAAAAGATCATTAAGTCCAACCTTTAACCCAGTGCTGCCACGTTCACTGCTAAACCATGATCCCAAGTGCCACATCCACATGTTTTTTGAGTGCTCCCAAAGAGAAGGGAGAAGAGGTTTCATATCAATGTGAGAAGGAAATTTTTTGCAGTGCAAACAATCAATGTCTGGAACCTCCCAGGAGACATAATGGAATCCCATTCACTGGATGTTTTCAAGATGGGATTGGACAAGGTCCTACATAATCTCAGCTAGGCTGCCTTTCCCATGAAACATTGGACCAGATAATATTTCCAGGTCCTTTCCAACTTATGCTGCTCTCTGGCTATAATTCCACAATAGCAGTGGCTGCTGTTTGATGTAGGAGTGCCTCACTTTGCGCACAGCAGAGGAGAAGATAAATAGCCAGAGGGTGGTTTTGCACAAGTACCCAGACGCTGCCCACTGCATTTGTCACTTCCTCTCCCTGCTGCTGCTGCTCTGGAAGATCTGGGGTGCACAGAGCTGCACAATGATGCTCTTTAAGAAGTCACCATGAGCCAGACCACTCTTGTTCCCCTCCTCATAGCTCTCTTCACTCTGATACTTTTATCTTCCCGCAGGAGAAAATATAAGTCCTGTTTATCTTCTTTATTCACATGTCAGCAGTTAAAGAGATGCAGAAAACTTGGAGTACATGACCCATGGGGGAATGTGGGCTGGGTCATGGGGAACAAGCAGGTTTAGAGAATAATAATCCTGTACATCAAGAGTATGAGGGTACCTGCTGGAGGACCAGGCGAAAGAAAGCAAAGAGGAGACATCTACCCCAAGAAGTCTGCTATACTGTTAAATGCCCTTGTTAGACAAATGCTTACCAATTTTTAATAGTGCTAAATGGACAGCAATGAGTTTCAGGAGCATTCAGCTTTTTACATTTAGAAACAAATCCATTCTCAGTTGTATCTTTAATTTGGGTTCGGTTGACATGCTTCCATAAAAATACAACAAACATTGTATGATGGTAAATACACCTTCTTGAGCTCTCGAAGTTTTCCACCCAAGTTTGTTTTAGCAGTTCAAGTTCCTTGAAACTTCATACAGACCAAGCCTGGCTCATCATTCTCCACACTTTTCTTCATCATCTATGCCCGTACAAAGTTGGTTTAGGACCCCATCAATCTGGTTGGATAGCATTTTACATCTCATATCCCCAGCTGTAAACAACAGCATGAAATCTGAGGCAGGAAAGAATCAGATTCCACATGCATAAGGAAGACTTGACTACATAATATTTCTACCCTGTATCTTTATCATTTTCTTCCTGGCTGGAAATAATTTCATGTCTCTGGATGTCTGTGTTAATTTCACCAAGTTTTAAGTGCTATTACTGAACTACGTGTACTGCAACATTTTGAATTTAAGCATTTGACGTAAAGAGGCAACAAATCCACGTGAGCTCTTACAGAAGAGAATACATTTTCTAGAAATGAAAAGAATAAATGGCAAAACAAGAAAGACAGAAAACACTGAAGGTGTTTCCCAGAAGGAGTGAAGGAAATGGTCCACAAAAAGGCATTGAAATGTGAGTTACATTTGCTGTGGAGCATAAAAAAGAGGGGAGAGGAGACATGCATCTGTACCCCTGTCAAGCTGTGAATTTGCAGCAAACCAGGAAATTCACTGAGAATCAGGAAAATGTAATCATAAAGTTTATTTGTTTATGATTTTTAACATCAGTGTGTTTTCAGAGAAGTCTCATCTTTCTTTTTATGAACTTTTTAAAAAATATGATGCCCATATTAATCTATTTTGGTGCCTATCTTTATTTAGGCACTAAAATACTCTAGCTGGACTACTCCAGTTGGAGGACATTTATTAGACAGCACAGTAACATGCACAGAAATTTCAACAACAATACCTTAATTATGATAGAAGCAACACAGCTAGCAAGACCTGTTTAGTCTGATTTTATGGAAGTCTTTAGAAGTATCAGAGGAAAAAAAAATTGTTTTGAAGTCTCATTCCAACCACAGTTGGTCACAATTTTGAAGATGGCACCTTATAAATATTCTCATCACTTCTTAAGGCAGCAGAAACTGCCTGTGGATGGAGGCTGAGACTCTGCAAACACATGTGCATTCAAAACAGAAAAAGTGCATCCTTACTTTACCAGCTATCAGCTGTGGTGCCACACAAACAGCCACTTTGATAAGCAAAGGCAACATTTTCATACATTTATAAAATGCACAGTATATATTTTAGTTCTTACCTCCAAAGATATAGGAGCTGACCAGGTACAGAAGAATTGATGTCTTCTAACTACTTTGAAGCTTCCTGTGAGTCTGTCCTAACCCAAAATGCAATGCTCTGGTTTTATTTCCTTTTTAAGACACTTCTAAGATAACATCTGTTTTACTTCTAATCCTCTAGAGCAAAGAAGTATAGAAAGAAAGTCCCTTAGGAGATGAGGGGGTTTTATAACTGACTGAACTGCAACACGCTGAACTTGCTTCCTCTTTTATGTCCAAACTAAACTTCATTGTGAAACTGTGTACTGTTAAAATAGCTGATTGCAACACACTCAGTCCAGGCAGATGGACTGTTGCAAGAAAAAAAAGCCCTGGTGAGTCAAATGCTCAGAACAATCTCAGAGAAACTGTTCATCCATGAGCAGTTTACAGTGCCCCCCATCTCAGCCCTCACTCTCCTCTTAGCTGACATGAGATATCTTGACATGTCAATCCTGTCATGCAAATGCGTTGGAAGAGGGAGGTGTCAAAGCAAAAAGGCACTGCACAGCAGGCCTACTTTGTTGTCTGCAGAACCTTGAACATACAATTTTCCACCAAGCAGCACAGCACAGCTGCCTTCTCAGGTTTTGCTTTGGCAAACTTGACAGCCCTTGTCAGGACAAAAGTTAGACCTGAAAGTTAAGCCTCTTTGTTTTAGCACTCTGTACCATACCCAGGAAATTTGTTTAGGAGGGGCAGTGGATGAAGATACCTGGGGCAAGGAGGAACTCATCCTCCAAACATAAAGTGTATGAACAGTGAATATGGCTTTGAGACTGGTGTTGGGAGTATTCCTTAGGGGAAGAACACAAATACTGTTAGAAACATATAATGGGACTGTTTGAATTGATCCCAACAGGACATACAGAACTTTCTTAAAAAGGCATCATTACTCATCCATATATTGCAATCATAAGAGAAATATATTAGAAATATATTTTTATTCTCAGGAAATTTTACTTCCTCATTTAGTATCGTGTGTTTTTCTCAGAAGCCTCCAACAGAAACAATACTTCTATTAATGTCATTTTCCTGAATATTCACTGTCATGCAACATATAACTGGAACTAATAGCAAAGACTTCTTCCAAAGTCTTCTTAGACATAGGCAGGGAAAATGTACAAGTGTCAGTCTGCCCCTACTTACACATTTGTAGCCAATTCATACAAGTACAGTAATTTCACGATTATAAGCTGCACCTTTTTCCATTGAAGAATCCAGCCTGCCCCAGTAGTGCAGCTTATATTCAGGT
>VRYO01002772.1:82029912-82073797 GCA_009812075.1 Sialia sialis
CCTCTGCCGTGCCCTTGGGGAAGGGCAGGGGAACAGGCCCGCAGGGCCGGGCTGCCCTGTCCCGCTGCAGCCTCCCGAGTCCCGGAGGAGCGGCGCCGCTCGGCCCGGCGTGCCGGGTCCGCCGTTGTCGGGAGCGGTCCCGGGGCGAGCCCGGCACCCGCGGCTGCCGCTGCTGCTCCCGGGGCCGCGCGACCCCGCCGCTCGGAGCGGCTGCGGCTGCAGTCCCGCAGGTTTGCAATCTGCCGGTGTCGCGCCCCGAACGGAATCAAATGGACACGGTGCTCAGGCGCTGGGGAAATAGATCCGTGCGAGTTCGGTGGCTGTGATTAGCTGCTGTTCAAACGATGCGATGGCTCCGCTCTGTTCCCCGCTAAAACCTGCCCAGGGCCTGCTGGAGTGACTGCTGCAGCTCCAGCCCTGATGTCAGTGCATCTTGTGAACTGTAGGCTGAACCTGCACACCTTGGGAAACACCTCTGTGTTTGACACGAGAGGAAGACTTAAGGATAGGAGAATTAATACATTAATCATATGTTTGACCCTTTAGTTGAAGGATCTAGTTATTTCTATATGATGCAATGGCCTGTAACTAACGTTGTTATGTATAAAACTTACTACGGATACATTTGGCTTGCAAATCTCTGCAAATAGATTGTCTCCTAGTCAAGTAGTTAAGTCTCGGTAGTTTGTCTTAATTAAAGTTCTATGGCAATTTCCTCCATGAAAGAGGAATAGAGATAATTACTAGGTATAAAAGTTGTCAAATGTGCAAAGTATGAATTGGGAAGCTGAACTTTTTGGTTTGCATTTTTTTTTTTTTTTTTTTTTTTTTTTTCCAAAAATGTTTCCCCCATGTCAAACGTTCCTTCATGAAGCGGGAGACTAGAAAATCTTCTTGACCTATGTTACCATTATTACTCAATATCACGACCTTCATGGGATTGTCAAATGACAATCAGCTCTGGGGGTGGAGACAAACTCCAAACTGATAAATGACACCAGTGGACTGTCTTGGATGCCAATCAGGAGTCCTTTTTGGGAACGAACTTGAAGAAGGTCCCAGTAATACATTAAGATAAATTCTATCTGCTTTTATGTATATGCCAAACTAACTTTTTTCTTATCCTAAAAGGATAACACTAGTAGAAGTAAAACTTAACTCTTCTTAAAAGTATTTTTGGAAATTCCTTTTAGGGGAAATTTCTTACACTATATACATTCACCAATGGCTTTTATGCAGTTGAGGAGATTTTGCCTGTCTGCAAGAGGATTCAGATAATTTCTAATTATTTCAGAAAGTGTATTGTGTCTGTTACTTTTGAATTCTTCTTGTATCCATCTCAGTGTCTCTCAATTAATGTCAAAATACAGCATTGTCTTAAACTTGGCAGTGTGATCATTATGATAATAAAGCTACATGTGCTTGAGCAGATAAAATACATGATCACTGAGTTAAATCAGAGCACAGAGAGGGAAAGAAGAGGGCAAAATGTGCAGGGATCTGCTTCAACTCACCTCAGTCACTCAGATAACACATCTATCTGGCGAATTATGTACTGGAAGGGGATTGCTGCAGTTGGAAGAGAGATTTTTGCCTTGAAATGTTTAAACCAGAATGTAATGTATTGTTGTCTGTGCCCAAATTATTTCCTTGGCTCTGTTGGTCTTTTGCTTGTAAGTGTTTGGTTATATTTCTCACTGATCTCTCTACATTTTTTTTTTAACACAGTGTTTCCAAAAGTTTTTGTCTTCACCAAGTCACAGGTTAAAATCAACTTGCTGCTTACTTTGCACTTGTGTATTCAGTAGTTCAGTGCAACTGTCACCTAATTTTTTAAGTGGCAGACACATGATTTTGGCCAGGTTAAAGAGTTCTTCTGGATGAAAAGCTGGTCCAATGGGGCCAAAGAGTAGTGTCAACAGTTCAGAGTGTAAATTTACGATTACAAGTGGCAGATTTACCAGAGGTGTCCATAGCAGTCAGTAGCGAGGGCTGATACCTCGTAGTATTTTCATCAACAGCCCTGGGGATGGCCTGGGATGTTCTCTCACAGGGGGTGACCAGCTGACTGAAATTCCAGTCGGAGAAGGGGCCTGCTGGAATATTCATAAAGCTTAACAAAGTTTAGCACTTGAGACAGAATGCTAAGAAGCTGCTTAGTGAAAAAAGACACACTCCCGCTGGACATCAAGTCGGATAGATGTGAACAATGCGTTCTTGTGGTGGTGCACATCATGAAAAGTTCAGGAAGTGATTATTGCCATCTGTGTAGTACTTGGGAGGCAGCATCTGTAACACCGCCTCTGATGTTGGACCCTGAGGAGGACGAGAGCCTGAAGAGCTGGATTTCATCCAATCAAAAAAATCCCTGTGCTGCAGGACAGGACAGGAAGGATGGTTTGGGAAATCAGGGGTTCTTTCTTCACATGAGAGGCTAAAGGCTGTCCTCAGCTATCTAAGCACAGTTTGTGGAGAGTACAGAGCCAGCTTTTTCTCAGATGTGCACAGGAAAAGACAACGGGCAGTGAACACAAGCTGCAGCAAATGAAATATCCAATAGATGTAAAAAAAAAAAAAAGTTTCACTATGGGGGCTCCGGATCTGGGGCTGAGAAGGTGTGTGGAATCTCCATACTCAGTGGCTGACTAACAAAGGCCTGAACAGCCTGGTTTTAAATTTAGGTTTAACTGAGCAGCGAGTTAGGCTAAGTGACCTCCTGAGATTCAGAGTAAATCATCCTGTGCGCAGACACAAGTTTTGTTTCTCCTGCTTGTGTGGATGAGAGACTATGAGAACAGAGGTTAAAGAAGCACCAGAACTCAGGTGCATTTCTGTCACTGTCACTCCTTATTTAGCCTTGCCTCTCACACAGCACACAGACAGTAGTAGTTCCATGCTGTAGCTTTATCCTCCACATTCTGTTCAGATGGGAATCCATTTTACCCCTCTGCTGAAGCAACACGAGAAAAACTTGATTGTATAACTAGCAAGAAGGGTTAAAAGTATTGTAAATATGGTTTTCCCCCTAGCTCTTAGCATTTAAAATGCAGTGTAGTTTTACTTTTAAATCCCATAATTGTAAGCATCTCCTAGATGGTGAGGGACATCTGTTCATCACAAGCCTTCTAAGAAAGGTAATTTCTAGGAGACTCGTTGAAATGCACTTATTAACGAATTCTGACTGTGCTACTCCTACTTAAATACTAGAGAGAGAATTATTGTTTGTGTCTTATCCTTGCTCCAGCTGTGTTGATTTCAATGCAATTTCAGAACTCCAGCCTGTTTGCCTGCAAAGCCATGGCTGTTCCAGCTTGACAGAAACTCATGAAGATGCAGCGTAGAATAACAGAAGTTGCTTTTCTGCAGGCAGTTCTGACAAAGCTCGAGAGATGTGAAAAGTTACTTCTAAACTGTGTTTTTATTGTTGTCTTTTCATCTGTGCACCTTGTTGCATCACTTCCATGAGCCTTTCTGTTCATTCCTTCAAAATTGTTACAATTGATTGACATTAATTCTTTTCTACAAAACATGAACATAATACACAATAATATGTAACAATATGTAACTGTACCCCTTCATGAGGTGTGATGCATTATATTCAAGACCCTATAAAAAGCTTGAATTAAGTGGTCAGCCCCTGTGCCTCTCTGGCCGTTCACACACAGGACTAAGTCTTTCTTCTCTGCAGTCCTGAGACTCAAGGCTCAAGCTCTTAATTCTCTGTTGGGAGTAGAGGGAGGATATTGTTTATTCCTTGTCTTTAATCTCCCACTAGAGAACTCAGAACGTATCTGGTGGCTTTCGCTTTTATCTCTGTTCAAGACAGCTGTTCAAGTCCAAATAACCTGGACAATTCTTCATGACTACTGCTGATAAAATTAGGGCAAAACTGACTTTGGTTTTCTGCCACCACCCCCCGCCCCCACCGAGTAGCATAAATTGGAATCAGTTCTTAATGAATATGAATGGATTGAAAGCCTCTAGTCCCAGCAAAATACAGAAATGCACTTCAAACCTGTTTGTCAGGGATGTATTGGCCTTATCTGAATTATTTGTACTTATTGTCTCTTATTTTTCTATCTCTCCACTTTCAAACAAGGACTGTGTAGGGGATTTTTTTTTTTTTTACAACAGAAGTGGTTTTTTGGAAGGAGTGGGAAAGGAAGGCTTTGAAGTCTCATTTGTTCTATTTATTCCCTATGTTATTTATAATTTTGTAGGTTTAAGTTTAGTGACTCATGTCTGGCATCTTTCCTCACACAGTTCTGTTTATCAGAGTAGTAGTCATAGAGGCAGAGAATGATTTTGGTCAGGAGGGACCTTAAAGATTACCGAGTTCCAACCCCCACCCTGGGCAGGGGCAGCTTCCACTAGACCAGAGTGCACAGGGCCCCATTCAACCTGGCCTCAAACAGGGATTGCTCCCAGTGAAACTTTTTAATCCCTTCCCCTGAATAACAGGGAGTGGCTGCTGCTTTTGTTGAGAAGGTCAGAAGCTTGTGGGTTTGTTTGGGATGGATTAGCAAAGTGTGTTTGCTAGTTCTTCTCTATGGGTATGAACAAATCAGTGCATTTATAGTGTTATTGCTTCAGTTGAAAATCTATTCCTGTCGCAGTTCATTGATGTGTCTGCAAGTCACACACTCCACATTCGCTTAATGACTTTGTCTAATTGAATCTGTACTTCCCGCTATCAATAGAATCCTTTGCATTATCTTCTGTTTCAAGAAGTACTGAATGACTAGTAGTGAATGATTACCACACGATATTTACCATTGTTAGTATGTCAGATATATACATACAGGTCAAATAACAAGTCTTCTGTCTTTCTGTCTTTACTCTAAAAACCTCATAAATGTGAATATGCTTTTGGCAGAAAGGCAATTTCAAGTACAGAAATCTTACTGCATACATGCAAAACAACTTCTATTAACTATGTTGTGTAGCATTTTGAGACCCATATCCCATTATGCAAGTGCTTCCAAATGTGTAGTACTGATAGAGTACTGCTTGTACTATTCTCTTTTATTAGAACAGATCCATGTCAAGCCTGAGCTGGTAGATGAAACACAGATAAATAAATAAAGTAAAAATAATTCAGTGGTGCTCTTTCTATGTAATCTTTCCAGCTGATAGAAGAAAAGAATGATCAGGTACCGTTTTATGACTTTTCTAGGCAGTGGAGCTTTCAGTGTTTTCCAGAGTTTTGCTGTTTTCATCCTTGGAGCTTTTCAAGACTTGCTTAGAAGAGTTCTTGAGCAACCTGATCAAATCTCATTGCTGATCCTGCTTTGAGCAGGAGGTTGTACTAGAGATCTCTCAAAGTCCCTTTCAGCCTGAATTTTCCTGCAATTCTAAATATATAAGTAGAATATTTGTAAACTTCCAAGTTTCACTCTAAAGATACCCTTTAAAGTTCTAAAGTAACTGGAGAATCATAACTTCATCTCCTTTCTGTCAGAGTTGTTCTAATAGTTTCAGAGTAAAGTACAGTAATTTCACGATTATAAGCTGCACCTTTTCCATTGGAGAATCCAGCCTACCCCAGTAGTGTGGCTAATCATCAGGTGTGGCTTATTTATGGACAAATCCCAGTGAAATGCCAGCCTGGAAGTGAGAGCCGGCCGGGGAGGGTGCCTGGGGCTGCCTTTAAAGGCTTGGCTGGTCTATGGAAACTGTTGCAACTTGAGCACCTGATACCAATTTGTGTCTGTTACTTATTTGTTGCTTTGTTACACATGGATCCTCACTTTAAAAAAAAAAAAAAAGTGCGGCTTATATTCAGGTGCAGCTTATAATTGTGAAGTTACTGTATATTGTGTAGATGATGTATGGGTTTATGGATTAAAAGCTTTAAGAGAAATTGTGGACTGAGAAGAGAGCATTAACAAGTATAGAAAAGATTCAGTTGTATCCTAGAGGGTAGATGGGTATAACTGAATTTTGTTTCTTTAGCATGCATGTGGTTTCTAAATCTGGCTCAGCTCTGCTTGCCTTAAAAAGGTAGGATGGTGTCATACTGGCATGTTCTGCAGTTCACCTGAAGCTGCTGCTAGATTTTGCTTTCTGGGTCTCAGAACATTTTTCACACAGAAGGTTCTGCTGGGGAGAAAGAGCCATTCGCACAGGATTGACTCCCCTGCCAGCCAGGCGCTCTGGCTCACTCACTGTACACTTCAGTTGAATGTTTCACCCATGTCCCTCAGCTTGGCCTTGGCAGAGGTTCCTTTTGGGAGCAGGCCACTGCTGGTCAATGAGGGTTGTGCATTCTCAGGGAGCTTCTACTGCGAGGCAGAACCCCAGCTTGTGATTCCTCAAGAACACCATAGATAGAGTCCTTGTGATTCCCTACTCTGCTGGTTTTTATTGCAGTGTGTCCAAATTTGTTTTGCATGCTCTTCTCTTTCTTGATGTGTTGTGTTGCTGCAGTTACATTCTTGTCAGGTTGTTCATCAGCTCTGTACTTGTAGTTTGTTTTGAAACAAAATGGGTTTTGCCTAGGTACTTTCTTGTTGTTCAGTTTGGTCCCTGCTATCTTTTGTCACAGATTTTCACTCTTCCTAAAAGTGAGCTAACCCAAGAAAACTTGCAGATAACCCCAGCAATAGAATGGCACAGCAAGAGCTAAAGAAATGTTATTATCAACAACAGTGGGTATTTAACTGAGAGATATTCTAAAATGCATCAAAATTTAACTTCTATAACCACCACAAGAAAAAATCTGGTTCTTTTACAACCCATCAAGGAAAAAAAAAAGCAGTTAAAATTGACAGAGTGACAGCAAAGTTTGCCAAAATAACCTTTGCCTACCGTAATTTTAAAAGTGAATATATCTCAATCCTTGTTATATAGATATTGGGATTGATAATGAAAATTACTATCTGTTGTCACAGCACTGCATTTGTTTAAAAGAAAAAAATGATAATTATTGTCATTTAAACATCTGTAATTTATTTGCAGGTTTTTAATGCAGAAACAGCCGAGCTCTTGAGTCACCATCAAGTGGAAATAAACCAAGAGTTCCCTAGAGAAGGGTATGATTTTTTTTTTAATTTATTTTTTCATTTGTGTACAGTTTGGTAGAGTTTATGTATTTTTATCTGAGTCATCGTAACTGAAGCTGATGAATAATTCTTAGTAGCACAGTAAGTGCTATTAAAGACTGGGCAGAAAAAATGGCATAAAATAGCTCCCACTGGGTGTCCGGAATGTGCCTGAGTTACGGAAACTAAAAGTACTTGGGGTTTGGCTCTGATCACTCATTTACATATTCAACATCTAAACCCTGGAGTTTAAAGTTTAAATGAAATTTAAACATCTCATTTAAGGTGATAAAGCTGCTAATTTTTACATTTGAAGCACCTGATGAATCACTTGGTCTTCAGCTTGGTGCATAGAAATATCTTGGTTAGTTCTCTGAGGTTTTGTTTGCTTGTTTGTTCCTGACTGACCTACCATTTGCTGCCAATGCCCTCTGAATGGAATAAAGCAAAACAAAACTCTTCATTGTAGATATGTAAAACATGTTGTGTAGCTATAATTGTGTTAAAATGCTCAGCTTGTTTTCCATACTAGTATTCTTTTTTTTCTTTTTATGTAATTTTTTTTATTTACTGGTGTTTTCTGTTTGTTAAAGATGGGTGGAACAAGATCCAAAGGAGATATTAAACTCTGTCTATGAATGTGTGGAAAAGACCTGTGAGAAAATGAAACAACTGAACATAGACATCAGTAACATAAAAGGTACTTATGGGGCTTTAGCATGCTTATGGTTGAGCAATTCAGATACCATAGTTGTTAAGTTAATAAATAGAAAGGTGGCAGCATGTGCCATCTTTAAACAAAATGTTAAATTGTATTTGAAAGCAGTTTTTTTGGGAGGAATAATGAGAAAATAAGTCCCTTGTGTATATTAGCAATGCAGAATCTACAAAGTAGGCTTAATCTAAGCTTGTAAAATCACAGAGACAAGTGATGAAGAAATTCTGAAATTTAGTTTAGGAGTTAATTTAGGAAAGCTATTTTCCCTGTTAGTGTTCTTGCTGTCTCAGTTTGTGGCCAAAAAAGAGAGAGGTTTAGAGCATATAGGTTAATCAGAAAAGATGAGTTCTTAGAAGTAATATTTCTATATTATACCTTGAAAAAGTTGGAAGCTTTTTATTTCCCATTTACTTTCCTCTTCTCCTCACCTGTTCCTCCCTCCTCTCCACCTCTCCGTTCCCTCCCTCACCCCTCCAAAAGGGGAAAACAAACCTTCTGAAAAGGATACTTTCTATTTTGTCCTGAAGCCATTGGAGTCACCAATCAGAGAGAAACAACAGTGGTTTGGGACAAGACAACTGGAGAACCTCTTTATAATGCTATTGGTAACTATGATACTTTCTAAATATGCAATGTCATAATATGAACGTCTTATGAAAAAAATGTTTTTGTAGTTTCCTGTGCAGATCTGGTTGTGGCCTAGCCTAGTAATTTCTTGGGTTTTTTGATATCTGTGTTGTAAAATGTGTGTTTGTATACACACCAGTGCAGTTTAAAAAAGCCTATTCCATAAAAATTATTACTTCAGAAATCACTTTATTGGTTTTTCAAAAGAAACCCCCAATGTTCCTGAGCGGTTCCTGGCACAAAATGCTCTGACTTGCACCAATCACTTCCTTTGAAATTTTCAGGATGCTGTTGATCTAACTTTAAAGGAAAATCATGTTAAGTAGGTTTAATGAATACTTATTGATTAGTTAATAAATATTTATTAATACTCAGAGGTTTTTTCAAACTAACCTTAGCTTTTCAGCTACTGTCTGCTGTAAAATGGTAATTGTCTAGAATTGGTTTTTAGGTCATGTCAAGTGCCTGATATAGTTTGGCATGGTACTACTGTAAAACTAGGACTCTTCTGTAGTCAAATATATCAAGTTAACAGCTTTATCTAAAACCCAGTAAAACCCTGATAACTCCAACATAGTCTTGTAGTTGAAAGTTTACATAGAAATAGTAAATAATCAACCTATTTGTTTTAACCTCTTAATTTAGTCACAGTCATCTGCTGCAAAAGAGCATTAGTCACTTGCTTATATTCTGATGAAGTATATATCCTATATGTGGAAAATCCTGTTTGTTTCTCAAATAGTTTGTTCTTCTAAATCAAATTACTTTATCTAACCATTTTAATTTTTACAACTGTACCTTTAAGATAAAATGACGATACAATATTCTTTCAGCTACATGAAAAGATCAAAATAGGACAGGAATTTAATGGGAAGAGCTTTGGTTTCATAGAAACAGGCTGAACATGTCGCTTTTTGTGTATTAAATAAATTGATCTGATTCTTTTATTCATATTTTTAGTGTGGCTTGACCTGAGAACCCAGTCAACGGTTGAAAATCTTCTTAAAAAAGTTCCAGGGAGAAACAAAACTTTTTCTAAGGTAGGAGATATTCCAGAACACTTAAATGGTAGCTGCTCCAATGTTTTGGATATGTGTGTTTAAAATGCCCCAAAACAAAGCAAGTTGTAGTTTCTAGTCCCTTCTTTGTCAAATAATAAAAAATGAGCTTAAGACTCCAATCTGAGACTAGAAAATTTTTAATTTCTTTAAAATAAATGTTTAACACTCCTTTAATTTCACACTAGAGAAGTTAAATGAGTAATAGTGAAACCTAATCCCGTGCTATCTAGCCAATATTAAATAAACAGTACACAGAAGAATTAAGGTGAAGTGGGAAAAAAACTGGGAAATAATTTATTGGTATGAAGTGTATTATCCATTCTCATGCCTTAATATTGAAATTAATTGCACCCAATCTGAGGACTAGGAAGATCATTCATAAAGAGCAAATTCATTTTTTCGTGAACATATATATAACAATTTGAAAACTAAATAATTGTAAAAAGGTGTCACAAATGTTTCATTAATGTTGTCCTTTACTGATTGTATAAGTATTATGTATTTTTTATATGTTTTTCTATAGGCAGGAAATGGATGTCAATGGGTATTTGATTTTCAGATTCTAGCAGAATGCAAATCTCGTCTTTCCTGTGTTGTCCTGCTCATTTTTGTTGTTGTTACTTATTGTCTAGTCATATGGAGCTATCCTAGATAAGACAGGCCTTCTGCAAACAACTTTTTCCACGTAGATGATCTTTGAACTGCATTTAGATCAGCTTTGATCTTTGTCCATTATTGCACTGGTTATTTGGTTTTGATGTTTTCAAACTTGTGTGTTGTATGCTTAGAACTTATTTAAATAACGAGTTTGTGTAATTTCTCTGAGTTTTGTATCTTTCTTTTCCCTTTCACCATTTTTACATGCAACTAGAGTATTTATGGAAAAGATACTTGCATGGTGTTTAAATTATTTTTTTGTATTTTACAGTTTAAGACTGGTCTTCCACTTAGCACTTATTTTAGTGCAGTGAAACTTCGGTGGCTTTTGGATAATGTGGAAGAGATCAGGAAAGCAGTTGCAGATCACAGAGCTATGTTTGGGACTATTGATTCATGGCTTATATGGGTATGTATTTGTGAGTTTATGATCACACATGAATTTCCATATCATATCAATCTCTGTGTGTGTGATACACCATGCCCACTGATAACACAGTGATGTCAATAAAAGCTATGACAGAAATTCCAATAAAGTTCCTTGCAAGATTAACTTTTGCTGTCCCTGTACCACTATATTTTTTATTAGATGCTTATGGATAGCTTACCATTATAGTTTGCTGTAAAACTTTGTTCACACTTTCAGAAAAATCTTGGACTTTAGAAAATATTAGGTCTACCTCTTCAGCTGTTGCAGAAATACCAGAGTTCCTAATCCCAAGGTGAAAACTTTGCGATTTTGAAATTTTTTTTGTAATTTGTTGAAGTACATCTATATCTCTCCTTGATGAATGCTGTGATATTTTTGTTCAGAGTTTGACAGGTGGAAAAAATGGAGGCATTCACTGTACAGATGTCACCAATGCCAGTAGAACGATGTTGTTCAACATTCATTCCTTGGAATGGGATCCTGAGCTGTGCAAGTAAGCTCAGTTTTTTCACTAATACTATTATTTAAATAGTTTCTACTCATTTAAAGGTAAGAATCTCTTATCTAAACTAAGATCAGCAGGTACTGTTCTATTCACTGTGGACATTAATAACTTAGATTCATTGTTCCCCACGTATCCAATCGACAACAGTCTGGAATAAACTAAAAGTAGTTGAACCTTTCTGTAGGTGGAGGCCTGGATCATGGGAACAATTTAGCTCAGTTGATTAGAGCATGATGCTTTTAATACCCAGGTTGAGGTTCAATCCCTGTATAGGCCATTCACTCAAGATCCTTGTGGATCTTTTTACTCAGAATATTGTGATTCAATAGTTTCAATAGTTCAATAGTTTCTTAACTTAGTGCTTAATCCAATTTCTACAGCAGTTGGAATGATAGTATCTCTGTTTGAAATTTGAATTTACTAACAAGTGTATTATTAAGATATTGTTGGAAGAAGCATGAATTTCTATGTAAAAGAGTTGGAGATGTCCTCAAAGATTGAAAGATATGCTGTTTTACTCCAAAATTTAATGTCCACTTTAACAAGAGGAAAACCACATAGCTATAGATTAAAACCTGGAAACAAAGTTCATTTTATAGTTGTTTTTTTTTTCTTTACAGCTTAAACTTATTTAAGAAATTAAATGTAAAATGCTTTTGGATTCAGCACTGACTATAAAGTATACATTATTTTTTGTTGTGTTCAGGTTCTTTGATATTCCTATGGAAATACTTCCAACCGTACGAAGCTCCTCTGAGATTTATGGCATTATGGTATGTTTTCCAGTGTTTGTGTGAAATTCATCTTGTGAAAATATAACTGTGTCCATTTGGATTTGACAAGAGTCCTTAGATCAGGACTAATGGCTTTTTCTAGACCAGTACTGTGTGGTTTGTGATTAGTATGCTGTTATCTACTGTTATATAATATTGTAGGAAGTTGAGTATTTGATTAATGCAGCACCAATTCTTCTGACACTGTGACATCTAATTAGTGAACTTCAAGATTGGATAAATGGGACATTCTGATTTTGCATTCTTTTTCCTGGTAATTTCAGCTATTGTTAAATAAGAATATGTGTATTTTGTAGAGAAGACAAGTTACAAGGTAGATTGTGTTTTTTTTTAAATAGAACTCTAACTTGCCTGAAATGTAAATATTTTTGCTAATGTGTTAAGGGAAATGCCACCAGAAGTCATTGCTGACATTTATTAATGTGAAGGTTGGATAAGAGTGAGTTATATTGAGCTAAATGAGCAAGGTAAATGGAAAAAGATGCCTGACCACCAGAACAGAATTGCTCATCACTTTAAATGTGAACTTCTGCTTCTCTTCCCCTTTCTTTCCTTTTTTTTTTTTTTTTTTTTTCTTTTTCATCCTTTTGCTGGCTGTAGAAAATGTGTCCTAGCCGGGTGAGTAGAGGCTTCCATTAGGCTGACCACCTGTATCTTACCCATTCTGCTCAGATGTTGTGCATTTTCATTGGTGTAAGGATTAGGAAAAGTGCACTTTCTAGAACAATACATTTACTGTGTGTTTCCAAATCTGAGATAACACAATTAGAGTTCTTGGCAAAATTATTTCTAAAATGTGATCTCAATTTATGTTTTTGTCTTAATTTCCACACTGTTGAATATTTCTTTTCATAGTGAGCTAAAAAATACAGCTACTGGCTAATAAATGCTAGCTATAGTATTTTATAAATGAGAAAAACTGTCCCTTCTGTCTAAAAATGTTAATTCTATGGTAGCTAAACCTCAGATTCATGTACAGCTTTTTACTGCATTAATAAACACAGTTATCTTAAAACCAGTTAATTAAAATGAGAACTAAAGAAAAAGAAATTCAGATTGGAAATACACTTGCATGGCTTTAAAATGCATTTTCACAATTGCACAAAAAAAAAACGATTTAAAGAAACAAGTAGAAATTGTCAGGAAACAGCTAAATAATTAAATAAAATTTTCAAGATACCCTCACTAAGTTTGCACATGACACTGATTTGGGCAGAAATGGTGATCTGCTGGAGGGCAGGAAGGATCTGTGAACAGATCTGGACAGGCTGGAGCAATGGGCAGAGACGAATTCTGTAAGGTTCAACAAGGCCAAATGCCAGGTCCTGTGGTCAGGTTAAAACAACCCCAGGCAGAGCTACAGGCTGGGGGAAGAGTGCCTGGAAATGTGTCTGGGGGAAAAGCACCTGGGGGTGCTGATCAACAGCAGCTGAACATGAGCCAGGTGTGCCCAGGGGGCCAGGAAGGCCAATGGCACCTGGCCTGGGTCAGCAATAGTGTGGCAGCAGGACCAGGGCAGGGATTGTCCCCTGTGCTCCACACTGGTGAGGCCACACCTCAAATCCTGTGTCCAGTTTTGGGCACCTCACTACAAGAGAGGCATTGAGGGGCTGGAGAGAGTCCAGAGAAGGGAAAAGGAGCTGGGGAAGGGTCTAGATCTCAAGTGTGATGAGGAGCAGCTGAGAGAGCTGGCATAACTCTTACACACCCTTACACACTCTCTACAACTGTCTAAAAGGAGGTCGTAGCCAGGTGGGGATCGGCCTCTTCTCCCAGGTAACAAATGATAAAACAAGAGCCTTCACAGATTGTCACATAGGCTGCCCAGAGAAGTGGTGGAGTCATCATCCTGGAGGTACTTAGAAGATTTATAAATGAGGCACTTAGGGACATGGGTTACTGGTGGACTTGGCAGTGCTGGGTTAACAGTTGGACATGATAATATAAGAGGTGTTTTAAATTTAAATGATTTTATGATTCTGTAACAGGAATGTAACTGAAAAACTCTGGTACTTTTCTTTGGAAGAAAGCCTATAGGAGACTTAAAACACTGTATCTTAAAATCAGGCGCCTGCCTTTGCTTAGGCTGTCACCACAGCCATGTTATTTTCCCTAATCACTTTATAATTTTGCTCTTTTGCATTTTACACTTGGCATTTACTGCACAGATTGCACTGAACTAGATTTTCTGCATTATTTCAAGAAAATTTTCAAGAACTTTTGAGGTCACAAAGTATTTTTGTAAACTTCCTGCTCTCCATTTCTTAGTGGTTGAGACACAAGCTGCATTGAGCTGAAACAAAGTGTGCACCTAAACTGAACCATGTTGCTTGCGTGACCCTTCTTTGTTTTCCTTTGAGTATTAGAAGTTTAGCTTATTTTTCATTGCCTTCAATTCTAGTCATGGAAAGCTAACGCAGTTTTTCTTTCTCTTTTGTAAAACAGGAATCTGGAGCTTTGACAGGTGTACCAATTTCTGGGGTAAGTCCTACTTCAACTTAGATTCTGGCCTGACAACCTGGAACTGCCCAAACATAGCTTCACAGCAAAAAGCTTTAAAGATGAGTGAATCCTACTATGAATTAAGTTTTTCGTTTTTTACTTCAGGTTACACAGGAAGTAGACTTTTGAAGATGAATCGCTATTTGGCTTTTTTTATTATTATTAAGGTCTGGCTGTGGAAATACAAATGAGAGCTTTAATGCATATGTGTAGTGCTGTTGGAAATTTGTCTCTAAGTAACTGAGTAACATTACAAAATGGAAGCAAGCTGTGCTTCATATATATATATAAAAGAAGTATATACATAATCCAGAAATGCTGGGCAAATTCTCAGTTTTTTCCAATAACATTTATAGAGATAGTAAATTTTAGTTTTTATTTCTTTAAATTGCTCACTGTAAGTAGCACAACACGTTTCATTTGCAGTTCCTATAGAGGGAAGAGTAATAAAAAGCATAGCTTTTCTCTGTAGGTTTTTTCAATTACCCATGTGCTACTAATCAGAGTTATAGTCAAATATATAATTCATGTGAGGACATTTGCTAAAGGAAAAAAAATCTCTCACTTTCAGTGCTTGGGTGACCAGTCTGCTGCTCTTGTTGGGCAAATGTGTTTTCAAGATGGGCAAGCAAAAAACACGTAAGTTATTAGGAAAGATAAACACACTGCTCTGTTTTGAATTTACTATTATGTTCTCTTTCTAGCAACTGCCAAATTCTTTTGTAGTTAAAGTGTAATTACAGATCTACCTTTGAGTGTCTTGACCCTTATATAAAGCGATGAAGATATTAAAGTTACAGTTGCAGTGCCATTTAAATGGTGACCCACGGTTAAGCAAATACAGGACAGTGAGTTAGATTGCAGAGACTTGAATGACACGGCTTTGCTAGATAGGAATGGTCCATTTCAGTTGCAGTGCTTGGTTTTGCTTCTCTGTCTAACTCAGAGTGGAGAATTTTACATTGGCTTTTTCCTGTTTCTCAGTGTCCTTTGTTTAAAATAGCTGATCAGTTAAATCAGGCAACCGGTATGATCAAACAATCATTGGAGGAAAAGCTGTCTGCTGAAATGACTCACTGTTCCATTTACAACCATTTACAACCTAAGCATGTAGGGACATACACAGTATGGGAGTTTCACAGGTATCGTTACATATTAGCCTATCTTGTTGTAATTCATTTCTGTTATTGCTTTACTTTTTCTTTTTCCAAATATAACTGAAGCCTATCTCAGTGCTAGCTTAAGCTCTTGATTGTGAGGGTTTTAAAAAGGTCAGGAATATTTTTCTCAAGAATAACTTCTTGGAGTAAGTTGAAGTGGTTTGTAGTATTTTGTACTCCTTGTATTAAACTATGTTGTTGTATGCATGTGTATGCAAACAAGTATATGATTTCATTTTCAAATAGGAAACGTCATTTTTTAGAAATTTTCAAATGGGATATGTCTAAAGAAAACTTTCTTTGTGACAGGAACAAAGTTTCTTAAAATTTCCCCTTTAATATTCTGAAATATTTATTTTATAAAATCGCTCTCATAATCAGCTTAAATTGAAGTAGGTAAACACTGCCACCAGAGAGGAATTTACACTTAGTTTTCAGCCAAATTTCTCCTTGATCAAGTGTTAGATAAAAAATAGCAAGAGGGAGAGAGCGAGAGAGACATGTGACTAGATTTATCAACTTTTTAAGGATAGTTTTGTCACCAGTTAATGGTGGCAAAAGCTTCAAGGGTCAAAAAGTGGTGTTTTGATTCTTCACAGGGGACTCATGGGTTGCAGTAACAGGTTATTCTTTAAACATTTTGGTTTTAGCTTTGCTTTGCTTTCATGCCAGGTACGGAACGGGTTGTTTCTTGCTGTGCAACACAGGTCAGAAGGTCAGTTGCATTTTTAAGTTGTTTGCCTTTTTTTTTTTTTTTTCCACAATCAATTTAAATTCTAAAACACAACTGTATGTCAGCCATTTTTGGACTTATGAATAACAGTTTTATTGCCAGACATAAGGAAAAGCACATACCGAGGTCTGAAAGAATAAAAGTAGCAATTTTTCAAGGTGTTTCTGTAAGACTCCATTTCCTACCTCCTTAAGTTTCCAAACAGAATTTTTCTTAACAAGTTTCTTGCTCCTCCTTTGTATATGTTTCTTGTTGTCACCTAGACAGGATTAGTGTTAAGTTATTTAACTGTGTGCTTTTTTCCTTGTCTTGGCTGTTTTATTTCTTCCCTTCATTTTCTCTCCTTGTTTCTTTGTACTTGAATAAATAGCACAAAACTGTGGCTTCCTTCTCATTTACATCTCCCTCTAAAGACCTCAATTCTTTTCTGTAAGGAAGATGGCAAGGTCTGCAGTAGCTTGTGGAAACAAGAATTAGCACCAGCAATCTGAGTGTTCTGTCTTAGGTGTTTATTTTACAGTGACTGATAATTTACTTTAAATTTGCATATTTCATCTGAAGGTTTTGCCCCTTGCTTATTATAATTCAAATGTTTTTATTTAAGAATTTTTTGCTGCTGTTCATGCTTTATCTTTTCTTTCCCCATTTAGTCCGTGTTTTCTGAACATGGTCTTCTCACCACAATAGCTTACAAAATGGGCAAAGACAAACCTACTTTTTATGCACTAGAGGTAAGTTCAGTAGTTTCTTCCTCTTTGTAATGATACATGTTCTTATTTACTTCTGTTATCTGGTATTTTTATGGTATCTTCAGCTGTGAGGAAATGAAAGTAACTCTATGTTATGCTTGTGTGCCTGAAGGCTTCTGTGTGGTTTTGGTTATCCCTGTCTCCAATCTGTATCATGTAATCTCATAAAAAATACTTCTTCATTGCATCATTTATACTTTCAGAGCTAGATGGCTAAAACATTTTTTCTTTTACTCAGTCTCCCAAATCTTAAAAAAATTTACATTTTTTTAAATTTATAGTATTTATTAATACTAAATTGGGTTTTAAAAAAGAGGAGAAAGCGCTAAAGTGTTTTCATTTTGTTTTAATGGATTTTACTTCTAACTTTTAAGAATGTGAATGAAATTTCTGGGGAAAAAAATCCTCTAACAATTTAGCTTTTTTACCTCTTTTATTTAGATACCTACTTACAGAATTCAGTTTCTCAGCTCTCCAAACAAATCTGAGGGCATCCAAAATCTGTAGAAAATTGTATTTATGCTTAAACTTCAGGATTCATTGTTCTAAAGCACAGAACAACTGAGCACCTATTTGGCACCAAAGCTTTGTTTAGAACAACAAAATGATTATTCTTCCATCTGTGCTGCTTAATGTGCTAAGTATTGTAATATAATAATTAGTCTCAAAACACATATACTGAATGCTGGTATCGAGCTTTTGTAGATACTGTGTTTTCCATGTGAAACAGACAACACAGGATATTCCTCACTGTGAGAGTAGTTTGTAGCTTATGGTACTTTATTAGGAAGTGGGAGGCTGTATTTATTTCCTTTTCCTTCCCTGAGGAAAGTAAATCTTGTATTTGCCATGACCTAGCAAACTCTGGGATTTTTATTTTGTGTGGGTGTGTGAGAGATTTGTTTTATTTTTAACCCACTGTCCTTAAAGCAAGAACTGAAACTGGCTTGAGAGTGATTTGAATTCCTCCTTGCTGAAACACCTGCACTTTGCTGCTTCTTCACCTCCAAGTCTTTAATGATAATGTCTGAAAGCATGGCTTGAACAGAAGCTGTTAAGTGTGCTTTGTCCTATATCCATGCTAGAATCATCTACATTCTGCTGGTTGAGACACTGCAAGAGGCGGAAAATATGGATCAGCCTTTTCCTTTAATCAGACTGGTATCTTGCAACTGTAATAGCCAGCTGCTTAGAAAACACTCCTGCCCCTTCTAGCAGTGGCTTTGAATGAAAATACAATGCTACTACTGTTTTACTTGAAGCTTAGTCTACTGGGCTTGGCCTTGGTGTTAGATGGGAGCCATGCCATCTCTCTGTGAAATGATGAAGCTATTCAGGGCCATTTGCTGAGGCAACAGAGCAATTTTCCTGGCAAATACACAGGTTTCTAAATTTTCTATCTTTCTGGATGTTTGTATTTGGGCTAGACATAATTACAGTAATTTGATGATTATAACCTGCACCTGAATATAAGCCACACCTCCTGGTAGCCGGGTAGACCACGGGATTTGTCCATATATAAGCCGCACCTGAATATAAGCCACATTTTTATGTTTTTTTTAAGCGAGGATCCATGTGTAAGGAAGTAACAAATTAGTAACAGAATCACTGCCAGCTGGGTTTGGTGTTAGGTGCTCAAGTTGCAAACAGTTTTCATAGACCAGCAAAGCCTTTAAAGGCAGCCCCAGGCGCCCTCCCCTGCCGCTCTCACTTCTGGGTTGGCATTTCACTGTGATTTGTCCATAAATAAGCTGCACCTGATGATTAGCCGCACTACTGGGGTAGGCTGGATTCTTCAATGAAAAAGGTGCGGCTTATAATTGTGAAATTACTGTAGTCTTGTTTTCTTAAATCAAAACATAAAATTATTAATGTGTCAGGAAAAGAAGTCTGAGGCTACTGAACTTTATAACTGTATATTCAGAAGATATAAATTAGAAAGAGGAGAATACTGCTTAGGAAATGTCATTCCACTCATAAAAAATATGCACCTTTCTACCTGGAGTGTGTGTAACAGCCTGCCCTTTTTACGTGGCAGTCTCCAGATGCTAAGTTTTCATTGCGGGCATGCTTGGGAGTGTGAGCCTGCAGGTGGAGGCCACAGCAACCTCTCCTCCCCAGGGATTTTAGAGGCAGCACAAAGCTACCAGTTGTTGTCTCCTAATGGAGTGACTGTTTCCTTCAGGGATCTGTTGCAATAGCTGGGGCTGTTGTTCGTTGGCTGAGGGACAATCTGGGTATTGCTAAGACTTCACAGGAAGTTGGTGAGTATGGATTGTTCTTTTTTTTTTTTTTTTGAGTTTACCAATGTCACAATATCTCTATTGTTGAATGAAAGCTCAAAATATTTAAGTTACAAAAAGTTGGAAGGTGCATATATTTTGCTGTTTAAACACGACAAAAATTCACTTTGCATCCATGAGCTCATTATTGTTGATATGTGTATTTCATGGAACCTATCAACACAGTCTTGGAAAGGCTTTGTCAGCATTGCTCTGTTGCAATCTGTACTTTTTAGTAGTTTCTCTGGTAAGCAGATATTCAGGAATATATACACTTAGAGAGTATCTCCTGGTTTTATACACTGTTGATGTTTCCAGAGCCAAGAGTATTTAAGTTTGTACTACAGAAACCAGCATATATTTGATCCCTAACCTACATGTTGTTGTCATAAACATGAGAAGCTGAGACCCTGCAAGTGCCAATATTTATGTAGAAGGCTTCACATCCATTGAGTTCAGGATCTCAGTTTGCAAAGTTGCCTCTTTAAGGAGATGTGGAGGAGGGTAGTCTGGTTTGGCTGAGAATGCAGCAATCAGCATTTGTGTAGCTGATGCTTTCTAATTCAGCTGGACTGAAGCAAGGTGGTTTGTAACATAAAAACTAGGAACACATCAAAATTTGGAAAATAAAAAAAATGTCAGTAGCGTGCAAAGGCAAAAATTTGAAAGTGATTTAATGAGATTTAGTATTGAAAAGAAATTCATTACATATTTTTAATAAATTGCTATCATATTCAAAGGTGGGAAAATTTAGAATTAAAATTTTATCTAGAACTTCAAAGATTTAGCAAAAACTTCAAGCATCAGTCCGTTTTTCTGAAAGAAAGCCTTGAAGATCATATAGAAGAATATAAACTGCTGTCACATCAGTTTGTTGAGAGTATGGTACCTCTTCAAAACCTTTGGAAGGTTTGAGTTTCAGGATCTTTAACCTTGTCGGTGTTGTTAAAGTCATGTAGGGATTCATCATCTTCTGTTTCACTGAACTTGTCCTTCCTCTTGCCTTCACTCCTGTTTTTAAGCAGAGCCTATATGAAAGAATCATTTTAGACAGACTTTTTGAAGATGTTTTTCTACTTCTTTCTGACTGCTGTGTTTCTCTGATCAATGCAAACAAAAGAAATTTGCAAATACAGGAAGAAAATGCTACTTTCTTGTTTTAGGAATGAGCTGTTCATTAGCATTATCTCTTTTGTCGTTCTAAACGTCTCAGTATAAATTTTTAAATTACAAATGTTTTGGTATTGAGGAGTCCATATATCCACAGTTATATCAAGAAATTTCAAATTTCCTTTTAGCTGGCCTTGTGATTAAATACATAAGCTGACAATTTGGAGCTCTAAATCCATTTGAAATTAATGGGAATTTAGTTCTTAATTCCCTTTGGTCTTGATCCAGTTTCACTTGCTTGCCTTGACTTAAATGAAAGTAAAGTGTGACCTTTTGGACTGCTTTGAAGGTTGCATTCTTTACCCACATGATAGATAACATTTGAAAACCTTACAAAATCTAGGTCAGAATACTGAGTACACAGTTTTGGGTTTCAGTTTTGATTTTTGATTTTGCATTTTACATTTCCCACAACTCCCTATTTTCCATCATTTGTTCATATTGTTGCAAAAGGAAAACTAGTTAACAAGGAGCTAGCATTAGTTGTATTTCTTAGTTGTATATATGGATGGATTATGGTGTAGCTACCCAAGGTATCCTGAATATTTCTCTTACTTTAAATAATAACACCTTTAAGTGCTATGTTTAAGTGTTGGTACAGTTGTGAAAAGCTAACTAAGTGTTTTGTGTGTGCATTAGAAAAACTAGCTGCAGAAGTGGGAACTTCCTATGGCTGCTACTTTGTGCCAGCATTTTCAGGACTGTATGCACCATACTGGGAACCCAGTGCAAGGGGGTAAGGATCTAACTGAATGCTGCATTTGCAGGGGTTTTAGTAATTTTACAAATACCATTCCTTCCAGGTATGTGAAATTCTCCTTTGTGTTGTTTTGATGTTTCTGGATACATCATTCTCTGTGGTATTTTCATGGCTACTGTGTTTCTGTTTTATATCTAACCTGTTCAAAACAGCAACTGCTGCAGGGAGGAGAGGAAGGATTGTCTAGCTCAGGTATTCATCCTCCTCTCCTCTCCTGGTCCCCCTGCTCAAAAAAAAAAAAAATAAAGTCTGGGGTAGCAGGGCAGGGAAAACAATTTCTGGTTTTGAAAGGGGTTTTATGTCACTAAAGTAAAAGAAGAGGTCTGTATTCCTGTAAACTGTCAGGCAAAAAAAGTAGTAAAGATGAATTTTCTAATTAGTGTTTTTGAGTTCAGTTTCAGGCTATTTAATTCCTTCCCACTTTGCCTCCTTGTATACAGCTTTCTTTCCAGTCTATTGAAAACTCTTTTCTACTTTTTTCCAGACCCTTTCCTGGTAGTTCAGAATCACACACCTGGTAATAGTTCAAACAATAGGTTTTCATTTGTCTTTTCTGCTGTTGTGAGCTTGCCTACTGTTGTTGGAATCACAGCATGCCATGGTAGTCATGAAAGCATAACCAATATAAAATAACTTTCCTAGAGTGGGAAAAGAAGTCTCAAAATCTAACTTGCTCCCAAGGTTTCAAGTAGTTGCATCTTTGGAATTCAGATGCTTCTTGTATGCATCTTTTTCTTTAAGAAAAGAAAAATCTCAGAGTTAGATGTTTTTACAGTCTTTCATATCACAGTGCTTAGCTTTTAAGTGGCTAAAAACTGATCTTTGGAATGGCAACAATGAAAAATATCCTTTAATATCTTTGAACTTGCATGTATCCAGCAGTATTTCTGTGTCGTGCTATGCTTTTTCTCAGCTGATGAAATAGAATAAAAGATGGTTATTTGCTCTGCCATTTGGAGTACATTGACAGAATTCAGCTCACTCATGGTTAGATGTAGCATAACTCCCATAACCAAAAATCTCTTTGAAGATACAGAAGCAACTAATGATCTGAAAACAATTTCAAACATTTAAAAACAGCACTGACCCATATGGGCTTTTCCTGAAGAACTGAAAGCATTAGAGAATTTATTAAGATTTTAGTAATAATTTATATTATTTTTAAAGAGAAATCAATCTCAATCATACTTTTTTTTATTTCTTTTTTCTTAAGGACAGGCTAGAATTTGTGGGGATGTTTGTGTGTGTGTTTACAGATGATTTATGGCAGCTGTATTGATTGGACCTTGAAAGCACCTTGTCAGGAAAATGAGAGTTTACATTAAAGAAAACCAAGCTTTTCAACATTAAAAAGTAGTCTTGATACAATGGAAATGAATGAGGTTTGAATTAGAAGACCTAGGTGTGAAGTATAAGTTTGTCTGATAAAGAGGAGTGTCTTAATTGGTTTTTTTTCTCTCTTCAACAGTATCATCTGTGGCCTTACTCAGTTTACAAATAAAAATCACATTGCCTTTGCTGCACTAGAAGCAGTCTGCTTTCAAACACGAGAGGTAAAGTCAAGTTAGGTCCTAAATTTATTGTAAATTAATGTGATAACAGGAACCATAGCTCTTCAGTAAAGAGAAGATATAAAAGATCTAATGAAGATAGTCACATGTTTTATATTGCACTTGGTTGCTGTTCTTGTCTTTACTTGTTGCTAATGTTGAAAAATTGCTCCTGCTGACTTAGCTAAAATTGAGTGGTACATTTTTTTTGGAGTGGTAATGCTGCTTTTTATCAGCATGTAAAATAAGGTGAACATACTTTGTGATTACTTTGAGGGGCAGAACATAAAATGTTTAAAATAGCAGGGCCAGTCACATAACTACAAAGTTTCATTAGTGTAGGAAACTACACTTTATTGTCTGCTGTGACCGAGATGGTTTATGGTGCCTTTGGTACACAAAAGCTAAAAGGAGTTAAAGCATGACAGCAGAGCAGCTAACATACCAAGGGAAGTTTGGCTTCACTGCCTGCCTGTTCCATCCTTCACTGCCTCAGCTGGCATTCAGTAACAGCCAACCAAAATTCTCACAGAGGAAATTAATCCCCTCAGCCAAATCAAAGGAGTTGATATCAGTCTGAGCATTGGATCACCATCTGCTCTTCTCTGTGTTTGCAATCCCTGGGTTCTGTGCAAATACAGGAGGAAATGAAATCCCTAAACCTTGCAGGATAAGAGTCAAGCCTTAATTTGATTACATGAATTAAAGTGCTGTTATTTAAACAATACTGATTTTTAAAATAGCAGCCTGCTCAAACCTTGTAAAATGGAGAAGCAGTGTGCTGTTTCTGTAGTGACATAGAATAAAGTATTCATTGAAAAAGATGGACAGAAATTTCACCCAGGCTTCTGCTTTTCAAGCTCTGCTGACAGCCTCTGAGTCCTCAGAAGGTTGTGAAGGAAATTGGAAGTGGCATTCTAATTTTCTAATTCTTGTACTAGAAGTCAGGGTAAAGTTACATGCAACTGAACTGATTTGTTGTCTGCTCCTCTTTCCTTGTCCATCCTCCCATCCTTTCCTTTTCATGTGACAGCTCAGTGAACTTTCCAGCAGAAAATTATCCCTTTTTTTTGCTGGGCTATTTTTCTGCTGGATTAATGACCTCAGCTGCCTCACAGAGGCATTCAGCAAATGTCAGAATGCAAGGTGGGACATGTGGCTGCGAGAAGGAGAGAGGGAAATGAAGCTGTCAGACTGAGTGAGGGTGAAGTTCGTTGTTTGAACAGATCTAACTCTTCCTCATACTTTAGTCACTCTGATTTTATCACAATGACAGGAGTGCCTGATCAGGCACTGGACACTCTTAAATGAACAGAGTAAGTCCTAGAGACACAGGTAAAATATATGAATGTTTTCTAAAGATACAATTATTAGTCTTCCTTATCAAAAACAAAGTTCTTTCAATTCCAGTGGAAATGGAAGTCTTCAGGAAAACCCTCAAATGTCACCTTCATTGGAGTTCTTGCCTGTTTGTGACATTCACTCCTTCTGAGTACCCTGTTATCCAAAGAGCTTCTTCTTTATGCAAACAGATTACACTTTCTACATTTTTTCTTCCAGAAGGCATTCTGGAAAAACCAAGCAATTTTTCAGTTCTAAGAGCTGTACAATGCTGTCATTAGGAAAAATCTGTGTGCTTGGATCCTTGCTCTTTATCCACCCTCAGTACAATAGAGATAGCAGCAGCATGACCATGATTTGTTTTGTTCCTTCATCCCTTCCTGGCTTCTAGCATTCTTTCATTATTTTAATCTCTGCTGAGTGCAGATCCAACATGCTCTTAAACAGTGATAAACAAACCTAGAGTCCCCAGTGGTGCTGAAGTTCTGAATGACAAAAAAGGCAGATATCACCTCAGAGAAATGTAAAATTATTTATGTGATATATGTAGTACAGCAAATTTTGTGCAAGGATCCTGGTTTTCAATTTATTTCTAGTGCACTGAACAGTGCAGGCCCATAGGCATGAAAACTGGCCTTACACTTCTTACATTGTGATTTTTAGCCTTTATTTATCCTGGGCAAATCCTTTAGTTCCTTTAAAGATTTTTCTGGTAAGGACCTTGCTGTCTTACTTTCTGGAAACTGGGAGAATCGCCTGGATAGTTCATCTCCATATAATTTTCACTATCTTGCAAACCTAGAATTTTTTTGTTCTTTTTTAAATTGCATGTTGACTTTTCCTGGTAAATATTGTATTACTGAGTACTTTGTGAGCTACAGAACAGAGCAGAATGCATTGTTGTTTTGGTCTTTTTTTGTGGTCTGTGTCACTTTGTCATTTAAAGCTGAGAAAAACACACCACTTTTTTTATTTAAATACACTGAAAAATTATAGAAATCATTCCGTACTTGTTAATGCCTAACTTGTCAACAAAAAATTATGCACTAGGCTTACAAAATTTAAATGAGGCATTTAATTGACTGTTTTACAAATCCTTAAAAAACCCACTGTTTTGTATTTAATGTTACTTGTGGGGAAATGCAGTGGTTGTTGCCAGCAGCTAAGATTTGAGGCAAGTCTTATGTGTTTAGGAAATGCTCTAAAAAGCATATTGAGAGGTATAAGTGAATTAAGTATTCCATCTTAGTTAAGTATCTCTTGCAAACACTTTTCAGCCAGAGACTGTGCCCAGAAGATGGAAACATAATTTTACAAAAACACTACACTAACAGTTTGTTTTTTCTGTCTGTCTTGTTTGATATAAAATTCTCAGTTTTCAACAACTAATTGAAAATATTTGAAGAGTCTGTTCTTTCAAAACATTTCAACATTCCTCAGTTCATATTGAAGAGTCTTCCAGATTGCCTGTTCAAATGTTTTAATTCTTCAGTACTTTAATCCATCAAATTAGAGAAAGTATCTAGACAAAGGATGATCAGCTGTTGCTTCCTTTGTTAGCTTTGATAAATTATCTGATCAGCTTTTCTTAAAATTCTTCTCAGGCCACATAAGCAACACATAGGCTACATCTAGAGCACCTGAGGGGAAAGCTGTCCTACACTAAGATTTCTGTAATTAAGAGAATACACGTGCTGTGTATTAAACAAAACTGTGTTGTCATTATGTTTGTTTGGCTTTTTAATATCTAGGGGACAGGAATTATCTGCTTAACCCTCTTCAGCAAATGCTGCAGTGTCAGTGTTTTACACTTGGAGGAGCATTTCTCCCCTATTAAATTGTAACATGTATTACTCTTCATCAAGATTCTAGATGCCATGAACAAGGACTGTGGGATTCCACTAAGTCAGTTACAAGTAGACGGAGGAATGACCAATAACAAAATCCTCATGCAACTCCAAGCAGACATTCTCTGTATTCCAGTAGGTAAGATTAATTTACAGCTGCTGCTTTCTATGGCTGAAAACAGCATTCATTTGTAAAGGCTGTTGAGAGCAGATTGGGTAACTTGCTTTGTTGCTGTATTTTAGTAGATATGTCAATCTTTAGTTCTGATGTCATCAAGGTGACTTCCATTAAAAATCATTGTGGTCTTCTCTGTTTTGCTTCAGTAAAGCCAGCAATGCCTGAAACAACAGCTTTAGGAGCTGCTATGGCAGCAGGAGCTGCAGAAGGTGTTGATGTTTGGAGTCTGAATCCTGGAGATTTGACAGCAGTGACATGGGAACGATTTGAACCACAGATCAACCCAGAGGGTAAAACCTTTTCATGCTATCTGAGGTGCAAACTTATTTTTTTCACAGATGTTGACAGGACTGGTTTTGGGTACTCTTCTTTTGAATTTAATAGCCTACATTAATTAGTGCTTTTTAGCTAGCTATCTTTCTCATCAGTTCTTAAGTGCTTGTAGAGATGGAAATTGTGTACTTGACATAATTCATCCCTGTGCAAGATAAACGCTTTTTTGTCTTTTCAATTATTTCTTAATTTTGGGTACATATTTTTTCTTACCATTTTGATTATAATTACTTCTAAAATCCCTACTTCATTTAAGGGTTTCTACATAAATATCAATTGCTTAATTTTGTCCTAGCTGTAAATCATTTTATTGGTGAACATGAAGAAAATTTCTTTTATTTCTTCTTATTGTGCATAACTATAGGGTTTGGGGTGGAGTTTTTTGTGTTCAAAAAAGGAATTTATATTTCTTTCTCTGTGCAAAGAAGTGATACTGTGTAAAAGAGTGAAAAACACATTGCTGCATCTGGTTCTTAAATACTTGTGGTTGTATTGCTATGTATTAGAGGCTTTTCTGATTTCTTCATTTCAGAAAGTGAATATCGCTATGCCAGATGGAAGAAAGCTGTGATGAAGTCTATGGGATGGGAGACATCTGACACTGCTTCAAATGGTAATCCACAATTTAATGGAGGTCAGGTATTATTAATTAGCCAGTTAGCTGAGGTAGCTCATCTTGCTTTTGTTGACCTTTTCTGTTCATACCATCTCTGGATTACGACAGTGATTTAAAGGTCATTTCTAAAATCCTCTGTGGAGACAAAGCAAGAAAATATATAGCTGGCTCCTGAAAGGAGGACACAAGCAATATCTTGTAGAACCAGCTGCAGGTTCTGCACAATGGCTCTGATTTACAAAGGAAAAAATCTCACCTATAAGGCAAGATGAGATACAGCACAATTCTAAGAGCACGGGGACTTTGTAAACTTTTTTATACCATAACCTCATGCTGCAAAGAAGAAAAGTTCCATCCTGTGGTTTTGCTTGTTGTATCTTGCCTTCATTCTGTGTAGGAAGGAGAGATTGATATCCACATCAAAATCTATTTGACCCATAAGGGTAAGGGCAAGGAGTTATCATAAAGTCAAGAATTACACAGACCTATTCTTCACATACAGAAAATATGAAAACACTTTTGAGGGACTGAACAAAATCTTTCTTCTGAAGGAGGGCTTTCTCATTTTGTCACATTTGAATTAAATTAAACCTGTGATCTGTAATTTGTATTTTTATTTTTATAGTATTTTAGGGTAAGTTTTTAGTCCTGAGTAATAATATAACATATAATTTATGAGTTGTATCTTAATTTAATTTCCCTTTCATTGGGAAAACTATTAAAACGAAAAGTATTAAGAAAAGAATCCTCAAAATTTAAACTCTCCCCTCAATCCAAAATCCACATTTGGAGCCCTCAAGCTGCATGTGGCGACTTCTTCCTTGAAAACCAAAATTTTTCTTTTGCCATCCTATATTTGGTTTAAATATTTTAATTAACACTGTGGTTTGCAAACAATTCTGTGAAGGCTATTGGAAAGGGAAACAGGTAACTTTAGTGATATGTTTTCTTTCAGTATAGACCTTTATGAGTCAGTACCCTTACATCTAACCTGATGATTGTTTTACTAGGATAAAAAATTCTGACTTGCAGTAAATAAATCTAGGGTTTTTTTCCTTCAGTTTATGCGAAGAGATGTGTTTATTAAAACTTACTTTAGTGATTTTTTCTGGTCTAACAGCTGGGGGAAAATGTTATTTTTCTTAGTTCTTTGGTACTTTAGGGGTAGGTTAGGATTAGAGAATACTAGAACCTAGATAGTGCTGACAGTGGAATTTGGACTTGAACTCTTAGAGAGAGAGCCTGATTTGAATTATTATGGGGCTTATTCATAATATTTTTAGTTCTTCTACAAATGTCACTACATTTATTACTTTTTGCTTTTCATATATATTTAACACATATATTGCAATTTAAATATATATTTCTCTTTTGATTTGCCTGACTGGAAACACCGTCCCCTGGATGCCATCAGGTGACATTATCTATAGTCTGCCTATGGTTTTTTTTGTTATGGCTAGCATGGTAATGTTAATCGGAGCAAAGTACGTCACAGGTTAGTTATTATTTGAATGAGATCACTTTAAAAACTATCTGCACTACTTTAAGTTTGGGGTTTCTTTGCATTCCAAGTGACTGATGCTTTTTGTTGTTCATGCACACAAAGCTTGGAGGGTGTGAATCAGGCAAAATGTACCTTGTGCCATTTAATTTGTAGTTGTTGGAGTCTCCCCTCCTTTAGTCTGTCTGTTCAGACTGCACACATTTTATCAAAGGGATGCAGGTGGGAGCAGACTAGCAGACTAGTGCATTGCCTGCTTTACAGTGTGCATGGCAGGTAGAAGTAGGTTCCATCCTTTATCTTGTATTTCTTCTTGCACTGTTTTTAATTATTTTGAGGATCTTGTTTAAGTTAAGTGAACTACTTCTGTCCCTGGAAGGCTTCATGCACCCATTTGATTTTTCTGGAGCCCTTGAAACTATTGTATTTTTAAAAGGCTTTGTCTACTAAATCTATAAAGCACTCTTCTTGTACTTTGCTCTTGATGAAAAAGTGAATTAATTTAGTCTAAAAAGGAGAGATCCTAGAAGGCTTAGCTGCAAAACTGGGAAGGAACTGTGTGCATATGCAATGAAGATGCATCTTCAACCTGTTAATATACAATTTATTTTAAAAGAAAACTCTTAATATAGATTAAAGTGTTAGTTAACTTATGCTGGAAGTAAGACATTTCATAAAGATAGTCTCACAGTAAGAAGAGGAAGTTTGAGTTTGTCATTTTTTCCTTGTCACAGAATTTCTTTCCAGAGAAAGTATTTTACTGTATAAGCATTGCTGCTGCTTAGCAAGCTGATTGGAGGTTGTTTAGTTTTCTGGTTTGGTTGTGGAGAGTTAGGCAGGGGGTGTTAATTAAATGGACAATTGAGGACCCTAGCATGCTGCTGCAGTGATGTGTTTGTATTTTGTTTCTACTCATTCAGCCTGAATTAACTATTCAATTGAATTTTCCTTGCATGGAAGAGATGGTTTCAGCTTGTAGGAGAACTAAAATCAAACTAAAGAAGTGCTAGGGAAAAATGAAAATGAACAAATGGATTGACAGTGATTTACTAACTCTGGAATGTATCTGTGAGTGAGAAAGATCTATATTATGAAGAATAAAATAAAACCAGCTGTGAATAAGTGGGTAAATTTTTAACAAGCTGAACAAAGTAGCATGACTATAAATTCCAGGTCAGGTCCTTTACCACATAGAGGGTACCTAAAATAATATGGAAAATCAATGATAAATGAGCAAATAAACAACTTAAATTCTGGGATTGCTTTTTAAAAACAACTAATCAGTAACTTGCATATTAAACTTGTAGTGCTGGAACTCATAAGAAAATATTTATTTTTCTCCCTTCTTTAAGCTTGTCAGTGCTTTTCTGACCCACAGTTGGGAAACATATTAATCTCAACTCACTGTGGCCTTTAGACCCCATTTTTGACCTTATTTTCAGAAAAGAGGAACTATCAATATGGTTACTGTTACTATGTGTATATACTTGCTATATATATATACCAGAATAATTACTTTATATATGAATATATTGCATTACTATTTACATTATTAGCTTGGGAAGAGAAGTTGTAAGAAATTTCCTGCTCTTTGTTTTAAAAATGGTGTGGTCTCAAAAGGACCAGCAACAGTGATATTACATTCAGGTTGTAGTTTTGCTCAGCTGTGCATTAGTGTATAACATGAGATACAGAATTTGCATTGTCAGCTGGAGTACGGCTGCCTTCTCTCATAGACACTTGCTATGGTAAATATCCTTTTATTTTTAAAAGCTAGAACTTGCTGAGCATGCTTTCCTACGAATTCAGTACAGAAACTCTATTTAATTAATTTGGTACATTTTATCTTTTAATGAAACACTGTAGCTCCAGTGCAGTCATCAAAGTAGTAGGTTTGAGGACTGAATTTAGGGAGGGTTGAATTCATCCTTCATGTGCTGAAACAGCAGTAAGTCTCACATAGCATCAGTGCTGATGTTGAACACGTCTCTCTAGGGCAGGGCCATGATTTTGCAGCTACTGAAATGGGAAGGAAAAATCTGCTGTGCCAGAATAGAGAACACTAGCATAGCAAAAGCCCGTTTACAGAACTGCTAAGCTGCCTTTTCATCTGGCACATGATGACTGAACAATACTCTATTTAATTATATCATTTCATAATTTCATCAAAATCAGGCCAATTACTTTTACCTTCTTTTATGATCTTCAGAGAGAAATGGATAGTATTATTTCATTATTGAAGCAAGCTGTGAATAACAATCGGAGTTCTTATGGAAAGGTTTTTTTAAGTTTTTCACACTTGTTTTGAAAATGGGCAACAGAGAGATTTCAATATATTCCACAGCTGTACCTTTCTCTTTTTTTTTTTTTTTTTTTTTTTTTTTCCCTCCTTCAGGGGGTGAGTAGGAGTAAACTGAAAACAATCCTATATTTAATTAGACTCAAATTTAAAGAAATGGCTTTGTGGGCTTAAATTGGCATCTCACCAGCGAGGTATAGTAGGGATTGGCTATATATGGGGTCTTTTGTGGCATCTGGGGTATAAAGTTCTTTAATTTTATTCTCACAGAATAAGACATCAGTGCTGATAGCAAAACTATATCCTCCCTGCTTAAATACCCTGTGGGTTTGTTTGTTTTTTTAAAGATTCTGTTTTTCATTTTTTAGTTTCTTGCATTTTGATTGGTACTACCAAATTGCATACTAATTTATATAGTCTGCAAGATCGTTGCAATAATATTTTCACAAATTTCTGAAAGCTGAGGTCATATTTAGAATAAAATAAGCTTCTTTCAATTCTTCTATTTGTTAAAAATTTACCCACCTTAATAGTGTGGTTTCTGCTCCCCTATTGTGCACATCCCACACACTTAAGAGCTGGCTTATCTGGTGTCACTTATCTAATTTAT
Source organism: Sialia sialis (assembly GCA_009812075.1). Taxonomy (NCBI): domain Eukaryota; kingdom Metazoa; phylum Chordata; class Aves; order Passeriformes; family Turdidae; genus Sialia; species Sialia sialis. The sequence goes on from VRYO01002772.1 coordinate 82,061,379, forward strand.
AATTGCAATAGCTGAAAACAAAAGTTGGCTTTACTGAATTCTTCCTATAGCTCAGCTGTATTATAGAGTGTTACTAATGTTTTAGAATAAATTCTGTCTTCCTAATGCACACCTTTTTTTATTTAAGGCAAATGAGGCTGCTAGTGGACTCACTGGATGAAGCTGATGTTTTTGTTTCGGTTTGTTTTGTTGTCCGAAGAGGTTCCACCACCAGCATGATTATGGTTCAGTCTATTAAAGAATCCATCTGTCACCAGTCCCTGCATAACTTCCTGGTGGTGCACTGAAAATTCAGTCTTCAGCCCTTTGTTACTCTGTTCCTTTACCCAAATCAGCTTCAAATGCACTGGAAGCCTTTGTGTGGACTATCTTAGATCATCCTCTAAAATTTCATAAGCCCTAGCTTTGTCTGAGAAAGTGGTATTTAAAAAGCCTGTAATCTCTGAGGTAATGATGGCAGATGTTTAGCTGTCCGTTTCAGGAATTTGGTACTTCATGCAACACACTTCAGAAAGTTAATGATGCACTATGGAACTTTGTAAACATCTTACAATTCTTCCAGCTGCTGTGAATTTCTTTTCATATGCCAATTGTTGCCAAAGATATTTTATTGTAGTTGCCACTGGTCTGAAACACCTTCCATGGTACAAACCTTTCAAACACTAGCCCAAGCTGGATTACCATAGCACACATTGCCACTGTTTTGGCAATGAGGGGTTTGCTGCTATGGTCCACTGAGTATTGCTGAAACATTCAGTTTTAAGGTTAAAAAGTTTGGTTTGGCTCTGGCACATGTAGTTGCTTGGCCCATCAGAAGTATTTATGACACTAAGTCCTGTAGTTGTACTTTTAAAGAGATATGAGAAAATAGTTTTTTGGCTAAGGCCATGTTTCATGTTGTGGTTTTGTGCTAGCTTGGAAAGACAAATTTGATGCAGCGTGCCTTTGACAGGACAGCTGCTTGGTCCTTAGCAACTGGTAAGTCTTCAAACTACTCTGTACAGTGTCCTTTTCTTGACCAATACTGCCTAGATCCTGTCATCCTGCTTCAGTGACTATTTGTTAAAATTTAGAAAATTGAAGCTAACTTAGTTTTCTTTAAAGTGGGTCCATTCCAAATGAAGTATCAGTGCTTTAGTTCTTGATTTCACTTAGTATATCTCAGGGACCACAATCTCCATTTCAGTTTCCATGTCCATAGTTTTAACTGCAAGTTGTTACAAAATATGCTGGGACAATCCAAAACTCTATCTTGGCAGAGTAAGTACTGGCACCTGAAATAGTCCACTGGAATTTACAGAAAATGGTGACAACTGAATCCCATCCACTTTGAAATCTTTTATTTTCCACATGGAAGGAATGAAGTCATAGCCTTATCTTCAGCTTTGCTGTTTGTACCAACAGCATCCCAAATGCCAGCCTTATTGGCTAGGTCAAGGAAAAGGTGTTCTTGTGATGTTGGATCAGTATGGAATAGCAGCAAGGTTACGTGTGGGAACAACACAGAGAATTTCAAAGATGTGTTTCAATGCACTAGGAGTTAAAGGGAGAGGTGTTTTGTGTGCATTTGCTCTTAAAGATTTTTGTCTTTAACAAAGTTTTTCTTTGATTAGAGGCTTAGTTTTTAAAAGGATGTTATATATGTCTGAAGCAATGAATTGCACAGAAGTTCAGGTCTGTACAATATATTTAATATCAAATACATATTAATTGCCTTTTTATTGTCAAGTGCAATGACTTTTGAAAATGTGACTTTTAACTTAAAAGATAGGAAAAAAACATTTTTCGTCCTGTGGTTACATGTATAACTTCAGCAGACAGAAGGGATTTTTTACACAAGTGAAAATGTAACAGCATAATTCAAATGCTGTCTCTCCTGTAAATACTCACGTGTGAAGAAGTGTGACAACCAAAATTTCTGGTGTTTCCAGCTTGTATTGGAGAGATAAAGAATGAAAAAGAATATGATCCCAAGAAAAGCTTTCATAGTCCTTTACCTTTCCTCTGAGCTGTTTCTGAACCCACTATACCCCGAGGAAGAGGAGTGGGGCAGCCTGTGGAGCACAGGGGGTAGGGACAGAACACACCTCAAACTCTGGACTTCTGAATATCACCTTTGATTCTTGCCAAAACCACTGAAGTGCTGAACCTGGGAACGAATAATACTGAAGTGTTGCCTTTGCCCATGATAAATGTGGCAGGAGGAAAGCTTGTACCTAACAAGTAGGAGAGGGAATTTTTGCTGCTTTTCTGACTTATCTTTTACTGGGAAACACAATTCTTATTAATTTTTCACTGAGTAAGGATCATTATTTTATTTTCAATTGCTGTTGCAAATGTTTTTTAAGAGTTTCACATCACTGTTAACTTTCTACCAACATAGTTGAAATATATTGTAAACTGCTTGTTGGCGGGGAGGGGACAAACTGTTAAAGTTAGCTTTTTGTGAAGCTGTGATTTTTTTTTTTTTTTTTTTTATGAATTACCAGTTTATAAATTCTTAATTGAGAAATGCGTTAACTTGGTATTAAAGTACCATAAATTAATTGATATAAGGTGTTGGTTTATTCTTGCACATCATCTTTCAGACACATTGTCACTGATATTTTTATATGAGGCACGAGTGTACTCTGATGCATGTGCTTTAAGTTGCTCAGATGTACAGGTGAAATACATGCAGTTCTTCATTCTGCTTCAGTGATGCAAGAACTCAAGAACTGGATTAGAAATCACAATTCCTCAAGTCCCTCCATGTTCAGGAAAAAGCAGGAAAACACAAGTAAAAGGACAGGAAGGAACATGGTTGTAGTACAGGTTTGATGCAAAGGTGGGGTGGGGCCAATACACAAAACAGGTTTTGGTCTTATACCACAGTCTGGCAATTGCTACAGATTCAAAGTCTGGAAACAAAAATACATTTAAATTTCACACCAGCACACAAAGCTGATGTAACACCTTGTCATTCAATATCAGGCTTCTCTCTGCTCTTGAGACTCCAGTGTCTTCCTTTCACACAGTGAAATTGCAACCTTGCCCTTAGCTGCCCTGCACAAGAGCGTACTCAAATTTCATGACTCACCAAGCTGGAATATTATGAGATTAGAATTTTATTAATTTAATCAGTTTCAGAAGCTTATAAATATTTTTTCAGTGAAAGCTAATACAATGTCTGTTACTGGAACTCTGTGCAGTATAAGCAAGCTTCTTAATATCCACGTCAGCATCCAAGCTGTAATCTTTCCAACTAAAGAGCCCTAGATCTGTATCAGCTGTTGGAATGCTGCCCCATTTGAGCTGTAGCTGGGCCCAGTATGATTGCTGTATGTACATGTGTGGTTTTCTAAGTACTACGTATATTGTATATAAACTACTGGAATTTATGGAAGTAGTACTCATCAGTCATGGAGATGAAGATGGGCAAATGAGCAGCAGCCCTTTAAAGCTGGGAAGTGGCACAGGAGCATTGCTGGAATGATTTGTCCAGAGGGCCCAGTGCTGGCCTGAGGGATTTCTACAGCCTGGAGAAATGGGCTGACAGGGCCCTGAGGGAGATCTGCCAGGGGAAGTGCCAAGTCCCACCCCAGGAGGGGCAAACCCCTGCACTGGGACAGGCCAGGGACCACCCCACTGGGAAGCAGCTCTGCAGGTCCAGGGGGTTCCTGGTGGACACAAGTTGAACCCTTGTTTCCAGCAACTGAGCAAAGGCAGCAAACAGCACCTGGGGCTGGGTCAGACAGAGTGTCAGCAGCAGGGCAGGGCAGGTGATCCTCCACTCAGCCCTGCTCAGACACACCTGTTGCCCACAGAAGCTGTGGATGCCCCACCTCCAGAAATGTTCAATATCAGGTTGGATGGGGTTTTGAGTGCATGGTCTCATGGAAAATGTCCTTGCCCAAGGCAGAGCAGTTGGAACTACAGTAATTTCACGATTATAAGCTGCACCATTTTCATTGAAGAATCCAGCCTACCCCAGTAGTGCAGCTAATCATCAGGTGCGGCTTATCTATGGACAATTCCCAGCAAAATGCCAACCAGGAAGTGAGAGCCGACCAGGAGGGCACCTGGGGCTGCCTTTAAAGGCTTGGCTGGTCTATGAAAACTGTTTGCAACTTGAGCACCTGACACCAAACCCTGCTCTGGCATGATTCTATTACTAACTCGTTACTTTGTTGCACATGGATCCTCCCTAAAAAAAAAAAAAAGCGGCTTATATTCAGGTGCGGCTTATATATGGACGAATCCTGTGGTCTGCCCGGCTACCCCGACGTGCGGCTTATAATCAGGTGTGGCTTATAATTGTGAAATTACTGTGCATATTTAAGATCCGTACCAGCCCAAAGCATTCCATGATTCTGTGATACCTGGAGTGCTGCATCTTGCTCTGGGATTGCCAGGATGAGAGAGATACAGAGGAAGACCTGTCATAGGCCACAAAGATGGATGAAGTGTTAGAGTTTTTGTCATGGGTGAGAAGTTGAGACACCTGGGAATAATCAAGTTGTAGAGAGCTCAGATATAAATTCCTGGCACAAGGACTAAAAGCCAGACCCTCCTCAGTGATGCCCAGAGACAGAACAAGAGACAAAGGACACAAATGAGCTCAGGAAACCTCATTCAAACAAAACAAAACATTGTTTTACTCTGAGGGTGGTCACACAAGGAAGCAGGCGGCTCAGAAAGGTGGGATCTCTATCCAAGATACTCAAAACCTGATGAGACACAGTCACTGACCCAGCTCTGAGCAGAGGGCTGGCCCAGACAGAGGTGCCTCCTGCCCTGGTCCATCTGTGGGGCTGGCTAGATCAGCCACAGCTCAACCCCAGCACAGGCTGAAGGCTTGAGCCAGCTCAGAACAAAGGCTAGGGAAAAGTCCATGCTGGTTTATTTGGACAAAACCAGTTCAGTTTGTATGAACCAGCTCTCACCCACTGTTGTATTTCAACATTCTTCAGCTGTGTTACTCTGTGTACGTATTTGCTTTGGAAGAGTCAGCCTGACTTTTGTGGGCTGATTGTCTTGCTTGGTTTAGTCCTGTGAGACATTCTCTTAAGCAGTGGCAGGGGGAGTTCAATTAAAATTATTCTTTTCCAGATTTCTGATTGCTTTAATCTAACACACAATTTTCATAGGGAATTACACCACCAATTGAATCAAAGGAAGGCAAGCTTGGGACAATGTGTTTCCAAAGACATCACAGTTAAATAGCAATTAGCAAAACCTAAAAGTATGGGTTCCTTAAGTTCTCGTAATGGCAAGACATCAGTTTGGGAGTACAGTAATTTCACACTGATAAGCCGCACCTATTTCACTGAAGAATTGATCCGATCCCAGAAGTGCGGCTAATCACCAGGTGCAGCTTATTTATGGACAAATTCCAGAGAATTGCCAACCTGGAAGTGTGAGCTGCGGGTGGAGCCGTGTTCCCCGCCCCTCAGCAGCCAGGTGGGGGAACAGGAACGGGCCCAGGTGGCAGGAGCGGGGGAGCAAGAACACACGGGTGCCACCAGCCCCTGGGTGTCAGGAACCGTGTCAGGGGAGCAGGGGGACAGGTCAGGGAGCGCTCCCTCTGCCGCAAAGCAAGGAAAAAAAAAAATAACCTGGTGCAGCTTATTTATGGACAAATTCCGTGGTCTTCCCGGCTACCTGGAAGTGCGGGGTTATAACCAGGTCGGCTTGTGAGTGTGAAATTACTGTAATTAAATATCTTTCTGTAGTGTTTTTTTCCCTTCAGATCTATGGGCTGCTGATCTAGGTGTTCCTTCTCTGGCTGTCCTTCAAAGTACATCCATGACAGCTGGAAGGGTTCTACACACTGCTCCTTTTCACTTCTGCAAGGATGGGGTGCTTCAAGGACTGAGGATCCAGCAGCTCCAGCTTCCTGATCACCTGACACACTTCCTAGGTCTTGTGCAACTAGAAAACAGACAGGATGGCACAGTTGTCTCTGTCTAGGACAAGCATTTTCCCTCTCACCACTAAAGCCAGTTGCAGTTGTATTCTGTTTGTTTTGGCAAGAGGATGAGTTAGCCTGCTCAACAGCACCCACATTTCCTTTGCTACTTCATAAACAGCTTCAGGAGTTGGGGTTTTATCACCTCAGCTACTTATTTTTACTAGGTTTTCAGTCCTATCTCTCCTTGCATATATGTTGGCTTGCAGGTGGAGCCATTGGTAAAAATTTGCCACAGAGGCTTTTGTTTGATACAGATTAATGAACTTTTTGCCTTTAGGTTTTAGGTGCACAGAAATCCCTTCATTCTTGCTACTCACTCTTCAACACCAGGAGCCAGTAGAGAGGATACATAACATAAATATTATTGCCTTTCCCTGCATAATGTTTCAGTATTAAAATCACTTTCTTCCACAAACACCAAAGCCGAGCAATATGAAGGAGGGTTACTTGAAAAACTATGTTAGCTGCTTTAACCTCTATCAGTTTATAACTAGAATCTAACGCCAAGTCTTCTATGGACAGCATTTTTGGGAAATGAATGTACCAGTGCTGCTTGTCAACCTTGATTTCTCAAGGGCAATTGATTCTTCAGTTGTACAATTCCAAAGAACCGACTCTTCAGCAGAGAAAGTACTTTAATAAAATAAAATGCTTTTCAAAATATCACAGTAGAAATACTGGAGGCATCAGATTATCTCCATTTTTGGATTTTTTTTTAAGGCAAAAGAGGCAAAGGGGGAATCTGGAACCTGCACGAATCATGCTGTCACTGTGAAGCAAAATACAAGATGGTAACTACAATATTGTTCTCAGCTAAACTTCAAGATGTATTTCTAGGTCTCTCCACTAGGAAATAGGTGTGTGTCACCAACACAAGCTATTTTTATGTGGACTCTAGCCCTCTAAAAAGTGCAGAGCAAGATGATGCCTCTATCCTGTGCCTCTAGTACATAAACCTGAAAGAAAACACAATGCACCTTGTCTTTCTTTGAATTTCAGCTCACTGATGAACTTGCAGCTCAAGTCAGGGGCTGCCATACCCAGTGACACATTTTGGACCATGCCATCATTACTTTGACTCTTAGCAGACTTTTTGTTTGACTTCTGGTATCACACCAACAAACAAGTGCACACAAGGCAGGGTTTGTCAAACTTTAAAATGTTAACTAATGTTGAGCAATGCTAAGCACAATTCATGTTAATATAATTAATGATTAAATTAAATGAAACATAATTGTGCTGAAAGATTTTATTTGCTAATCTTGAAATAGGTTATTTGCTTATTCATGAGGATGCGAAATACTGAGTCACAACTGATGTGCAGATGAGCTATGCTGTGTATTGGAATATGCAGGTAGGGTTTTATTATTCAGTGTCTGAGGTAAGCACTTAGGAAAGATAGAAAAAAACATACCTGAATTTTAGCAGTTCAAAACATAGTGGTAAATCAATATAACAAGCAGCAGGATGGCTGAAGGTCGTAACAGTAGGATGACACTGGTTTACAAAATATCCTTGATATAAGTGAAATTGTTGGAAGAGTTCATTATAACTCCATTAAAGAAAGCAAATCAGTTATTCTCACTTGCTTTTCAAAATCTGTTGAAACTATCATAGCAGCATTTGGCACAGTATTGTCAAAATGAAAATGTTGAAACCATAATTTAAATATTTATGCAGAAACATGAGTCACAGCTGTACTACCTTACAATAGAAACAAAGATAACATCAGCATGAGGGCAGCTCACTTACACACTGTAGACAAAAACTGCCAAACTAGTTTGCACTAAAAGTGCACTAAACACTTATGAGGAAAGACAGTGAGGTCTTTCATAATAATTAAATAAAAAATTAAAAAAAAAAAGTGGTGTGGTAATTCTTGTTTACAGATATTTCCTTAAGATTGTTCATATTATGAATTTCCACCTAAAAGTCAAGAAGTTTCAGCACCAAGGTTACACCCACATCTAGTAGTCCATATCCATTGAAGTGTAATTAGTAATTTCTTTCTCTCAATGGGCATTTCATTTTGGACACTGCCTAGACTTTGAAATGACTGATGCTCTATAAAGAAGAAAATAGGTACAAGACCCATGGGTCTCTTGTTTCTCTTTTATTTTGAAGTTTAGGTTTTGTAGCGCATAAGACATGGGACTGAAATTACACTGAGCCACAGCCTTAGCAGACACCTCCAAGGCACCTCTGGTCCCTCTGGCAGTGTAAACAACACAGACGTGTTCAGAAGGCTGCTAGCAGTTGTTGGTTTTTTACTTTGGATTTGCTTATCTACTCCATCACTCTGTCTGGACATGGCATCAGTAAAAGCATTCCTGTTTCAGAGCAGGAACAAGGAAATGGGGCTTCTCCATCTGTCCCCTCACCCTGCTACTGCACGGACACAATGTGTGCCAGCCTTAGGGCACATGGAATCACACACAGATGCCAGGTAACATACTACTTACAAAGCACATTTTCAGTACAGCAATTTCACAATTATAAGCACACCTGATTATAAGCCACACATCCGGGTAGCCGGGTAGACCACGGGATTTGTCCATATATAAGCCGCACCTGAATATAAGCCACACTTTTTTTTTTCCTTTTTTTTTTAAAGCGAGGATCCATCTGTGACAAAGTAACAAATTAGTAACAGAAACACGCCAGCGTGGGGTTTGGTGTCAGGTGCTCAAGTTGCAAACAGTTTCCATAGACCAGCCAAGCCTTTAAAGGCAGCCCCAGGTGTTCTCCCCGGCCGGCTCTCACTTCCGGGTTGGCATTTCGCTGGGATTTGTCCATAAATAAGCCGCACCTGATGATTAGCCGCACTACTGGGGTAGGCTGGATTCTTCAATGAAAAAGGTGTGGCTTATAATTGTGAAATTACTGTACTCCTTTTTCCTCCTTTGTCATATGTCCCTTCTCTTGCTGGATGGCTCCAATAGAAACACTGAGTGTTTGTTAGGGTCCAGGGCAGTATTTTGTGGATTTTTGACAGGTCTGGCTTACATCATGTCAAGAACAGACTACTGCTTCTGGAAAATAGCATCTGGGAGTGAAAAAAAACGAGTGCTTGATGCACTGCATTTGTGTAAGTAGAGCCACTCCCTTTCTTTCGCAGGCTCAGTGCTGAAACCAGGCCCACACAGCAGCCCCTGGCCAGCAGAGCTGTGCTGCCTGTGGCCAGAAGGATGCTCTGTTGGGCTGCCATGAGGTGCCTGCACACCCCACACATAATGGCCCTGCTGTGCTCTCACTGGCTTTGTGGGCACTGGGGTGCATCTAAAACCTCTGTATCAGCACCACACAATTGCTCTGCTGCTATCTTGTTTCTCTGCATTTAGAAAGGCTTTGGCAGAGCTCCCTTTGGCATCCTGGGCCTGAGCTAAACCAGGCTGTTATCAGAGTAATTGCAATAGCTCGTTTTTCAGGGCAAGTCACATAATGCTTCTCATTTAAACAAATAGAAACAAACAGACTCTATTCAAAACTAATCTGTCTTCAGTGAAGAAAAACTTCCAAATAGTGCAAGAAAATAATTAATAGTGAGCATTTACAAATGCCCCCAGTGACAGAATTCCTTCATTTTGGGTGTGTGCACAGGTAAGAACGACCAATTCCTCAGTCCCCTTTGTCCTTACATTGAGCTTGAGTAGCTTTCCACATGGTGGAAATTTTCCAAGGAACAAAAAGTAGATTTGTTGTTTTCTTACCAGAGCAGATGTTAAGGAAATGAGGTCCTCACTGTAAATATGAAAATACTGTTTGATCAGTCAATTAACTACATTCCTGACCCCATGTGTGAGGCTTATCATTTAGCATCAATATATATTTCATACATGGAAGTAATTTGCATATATATATTTATTATGTTTTTATGCTCATTCTCAACAAGCCTATATTAATTTTGCTTCTTTGACATTTTCATCATTTGTTAGTGCCACCTGGGTTAACATTCTGTTAATGCCATAAGTGACTTGGAATAGTAAATAATTCTGCAATTTATAAACTGCAATATAAACAAAACAAAACAAAACATGTCCACATGGTGATGCTAAGTTCTGCCTTGAATATGAAGCGTTTGATTGATTAAAAGTTTAAAGCACAAATTGTATTTTCTGAACAGAGGAGCTTTCTTAATTACATTTTGCCTTTGCTGAAAAGTACCATCTGTTTATAATTTAAGAAAAGACACTTGTTGACTGTGTTAATTTCTCAAGAAAGCTCAATTCACTCATAATTAAAGGCGCTCACTTGGCAGTTTGAGGAACAGAAGTCCTTTGTTTATTCACAAAGCCAGCCATGTGCAGGCAGCACACATACTCTTGCTCTCTTACCCTTGTGCATCACACACCAAGCAGATTCTTGCTGCCAATTAAATCTGGGCCATCTTTTTGGGCAGAGGATGTGTGGTGAGATCACACTTTGTCGCTGTGCGGGTCCTTGTTGGATGGACACGGAGCAGTGTTTAACACCATTGTCACAGGTGGGCAAACACCCACTGGAGAGGTGTCAGTACCCTGGGGCTGGATCTGTCGGGCAACAACCCAGCATCACCCTGGATCCCTCCACTCCCCCTCCCTCTTTCATTTCTCTTCATTCACTGGCTGTTTTGATATGGGCACTCCCTGTTTAAATGACGCAAGATAAGACTAAGAGCAGTGGGACCAGGAACTGGCCCTGAACTTGTGCCCAGTTTGCACCACAGGCTGGTTCTTTGGGAGCACTTCAGTCTCTCTGAGGAGTGATTTTGGACCTTCAAAGGCAGCAAGGCTCTGGGTTTGGAATAGGACTGAATAATTCACCAGGGATCACACCAGGATTCTCTTGCTCAGGGCTGTTACTCTCAAATAGCAGGACCTAAACAGAGAGGTGTAGTCTGGTCAAAGTCCAAGTCCTTAGCCAGGATGGCAGCTCCCCCTCAGCCATTCACATCATGACAGCTTTGCCCAGGTGGCATTTAGAAACCTGCCAGGGTCTTTGACAAAAATTAATCCAATTTAAAAACCCAGAGTACTGCAATTACTCAGGTTTATCAAATTTATCAAATAAATTGTGTAAAGGAAGTGAACTTAAAGCACTACTAAAGTGTTAATTAAAATTTATTTCAGTATGTAAAAGGAAACCACCAACTTTTATAATTAAATCTTGGCAAAAGGATTTTAATGAAAATGCCAGTGCGTAAATTGCATTAATTGTGTAAAGCTACTCAATATGGCTTTCTCTGCTGCTCTGCTGATAGAGTAGGAAGAAGGATGAAAACAACATGCCAAAACCTCTCTGCACAAGCGTGGATATTAGTCACTTCAAATTCTTTCCTGTTTGATAGAATGCATTAGCTTAACTTTCAGAGGGAAGAAAGTAATAATCTCAGTGGTGAAAAACAGCTGGGTATCATTAATGGCTTGAAAGTGGAGGTGGTGCTTTCATCACTTCCATTTCACTTCCTCCTCCCTTCTGCCTCCTTTTCAGAGCCATAGCTTTATTTTCCCTGTTCTCACTTAACTGACTCCCAATTACAGCTTTCTGGCAAAATGAAGCTGGATTTTTGGAGGTTTGCTTCTATATTTTGTCAAGCAAAGCACTGATGCATAATGTTCAACAGATTTGCTTTTCCTCTGGTTTATGTCTCTTTTGTTGTCTGAACCACCTCACAAAAAATGTGAGAGAAGCTCTTCTGCATCACACGTGCTCAAACCCCCCTCACTCCTGACTCGCTCTAACTTTGATATCAAAAGGACAGACTTTTGTCATGTTGCCTCTGTCCATCAGTGACCCTTGTCTCCACAATGGTGGCTGCATTCTGCTCTGGAGAGCCCTTGCTCTCCCCTTGCCCTGCCCCAAAGCTGCAGCTGGAGCAGCAGTCAGGCTGTGTGCTGCACATCCAAGGGAACATTTTCCTCCTCTTATCCGAAATCTGTTTGGCTTCCTCTCTGTAATCCATCAGCAGGAAGAGAGACAAATAGAAATGCGTTTTATGTGGCCTAGTCTTTCTCTCCTACTTTTTTGTAGTCTTGAAAGTCAAAAAAGTCTTTCTACTTTTTTATGCTTGTCTATTCGGATAAAGAAATTTTGAGAGTTTCTGAGAAATAAGAAAGGCAAAGGCTCTGCCTTTTGCAGCAGCTGCTCCTTGTAGCTCTTCCCAGGAAAGGAATTATTGTCAGGCAGAGAGGAATTTCTTTGGGGCAGTCCAATGGCTGAAGACCAGGATTAGCTCCAATCAGAGACAAAACACCATCATTAAGGATAGTCTGGAAAAGATCATAAAACAGAATAATGGTCAGCCTGTGTCTATTTGTTCCCTCCTACGGCCGGGATCCAGTGTTATCTGGATATTACAGTGTTAATTTAAAGATGAACTTCCCTGCTTTCCCACACTCCTCCACCTGATACATGCTTTCCTCCTGATTACTGTTCATTCCCTTGGCAATAGGAGACCCTGCTGCTCTTTGTTTCCTGCATTGGGAAA
>VRYO01002772.1:82074797-82088990 GCA_009812075.1 Sialia sialis
TGAAATTACTGTAATTATTTACAGCTGTGCCCCAAGCAGGTTTCAGTGATACAGCTGTGGTTCTGTGGTGGAAGGTAAAGCTCTCAATTAATAAATTGCTCATCCCAGAGGGATGGGGGTGGATGTTTTTCACTGGCACCAGCTCCTCTGTTACCACCAACCTTTAATTGGTGAGGAGAGTCATGAGCTCTCACCGCTGTCCCAGGGATGGTGCATTTACCAAATAAAGTAGGTGCATATCCTAAGGAGTTGAAGCAGAATAAAGGGGTTTATTCCCTTCTCCAGGGGACTACACCTGGTATCTCAGCCACTGATGTTTTACTGTTCCACTTTCTTCCTCCCTAGGGATCACTTTTCCACTTAAGGGGATTACAATTGTTAATGTTAATTATTTTAATGCTAGTTTCTCAGAGCTTAGTGTTCAGTTGCAGGTATAGTTATGTATACATGTATGTATTTTATAGTTTCTAGTTTTTACCTCAAGCTTCAAGGAGAAGATAAATATAACTTTTTCAAATCATGTAGTGTTTGTGTTGTTGGACTTGGCAGCATGTTTGTGTCCTCTAATTGGACTTTGGAGACAGCTCTCAGATAGAAGGTCTGCTGGGTTTCAGGGGAGTATCCTCCCTTTAATGTATATTTTCTCTTTCTCTGTGATGTAGCGTGAGTATGTCAGGATTTTTCTACTTGAAGTTTATTGTTTTTCCCTTCCCTCCCTTTATGGAGTGTTGAAAAAGAATCTTAAGAGTTACAGTGCTTCATACAGTTGTCACATGTCAAATAGCTGATTTTTAATTTTGACTCCTTTTTAGAATTATATTGTATTTTTTGCTTTTTAGGATTTGATCTGTAACATGATGAATCACCAAAAATTTGTAGTTTGATTTTTTTCTTCTGATGGGGGCACAGAAAAGTGAATACAGCAGTTCATTATTAGAATGCAAGCAGTTCACTAATTATTCTAAAATCCAAATGTGAATAGGTAGATGAATACATAAACTCCTGGCAATTATTTTGCTTTCCAGACTGCACGGTAGGGCTTGTATTATTTATATTCTGTCACAGATCTATTACCGATTAACTGTGATGAGCCACCAGCTCCAGATTAAGTTTTGAGCCAGGGTGCTTTTCCTTGCATGATCATTTTGGTTTCAAAATAACCTTCATTCTCTTCCTGCTGCTCCTGATGGTGATAATGAGCAAAGTTTGTCTAAAATACCCCAAAGGCAGTTAAAACCCCTGAACTTTATTGCTGGTTAGGAAAAGCTTTTGCTGAGAACATTTCTTTTCCAAGCCCTGAATAGTCATTTAAAATCACCCAAGTGATGTTTACGTAGCTCCTTCAGGATAAATATTTTGTAGTGAGCTGTTCATTGGGTCTCTAAACGTCTTTGGGGTTTGCTCAGGTCTTCTTTGCTCATGAATAACCAAATTTATGTCTGAATAAATTCTTTGTTCCTTTTCAAACACTGAAACTTCATTGGAGAAAGAGGGAGCAGGTGAGGAAGTTTTGGGGATGTGGGCACATGCCTTGGTTTTGGGTCATGAGCAGATCTAATGAAATGTTCACCCCTATAGTTACCAAGAGTATGAATTGGGATCAAGACAGGATGTTTTCTCCCTGCTTTCTTGGTAGTAAGAGCAGTTTGGCAGTGCCCAAGGACATATTTTTTTCTCCTTCCTGTAACTAATGTGCTGGTTTGAAAGTAAGCCAGTGGGAGAAATGGACCACATACCTAGAGGGAGATTTCAGGTCAGTGTCACAATATAATAGAACTACAAAAAATGCAATGATACAAGAAAAGCTGGTTTAGACCCACAAAGCCAGAGTACAGCCTGGCACACCGTTGATCAGGGTGGTGGTCACAGTTTGATCAAGCAGTGATTGCAGTCCTGGTGAAGTGATGTAATCTTGTTGAAAGCAGTGCTCCTGTGGAAGGACTGGTCCTCCTGTGGATCTCCTTGGATCTTCCTCTGGATCTGTCCAATGGTTGTGGCTGTCCAAGTCCCCAAAGCACCCAGATTATGCATGGTCAGATTCAGGCAGGAAGGTTCAGTACCTCCCCCAGGGCAGGGAATGTCACAGTGGAATGTGTCTGTGACTAGGATGATGTGATGTGATTTAGATCTCAATCTGTGCCCCCTCTCCCCCTGTGCCACCCCTCCCAGATCTGCTCCAGGATCTGCTCTGCTGCCATCTCAGGCTTTTGCTGTGGTGCCTCTCCCTGCACAGCGAGGGGCTGCTTCCCTTTGCAGACCTGAACCACACCACTGGAGACCTGCTGGGTTTGTCCAGGTCTGTACCTTCTCCAGCAGGGTCTTGGGATGGAATTCATTCCAGTTTTTCATCTTCCTCCTCCTCACTAGATTCTGCACCATCCATGTGTTCCTCCAGAGCATTAACACAGGTCTCCAGTAGCTCACCTTCCTCCAGAATGTTCTGCAGCTGAGGCAGGATGATATCACACATGTGTTCCTCATGGAGCAGCTCATCAATAAATTCATCCATGTGCATCAGCTCGAATTGCCCATTTCTGTCCTGAGGTTTTATTTTCTGACAGTCCCTGCAGTGGTTTCAGGCACTTGTAGCAGTCAATGGCAGTGCCTGTCAGCCTCGTGTACAGCACTCCAAGCATTTGGATGTACTTGAAGTCCTCATTCCTTATGAACTGACAAATGTGTCCTTCTCTGGTTGGATCTGCAGCATCTTCAGCACCAGGCACGAGAAGGGTGTGGGTTTTATGTTCCCTCCACAGACATCCCCAGGTACTTCAGCTCCATGGCCTTGTCCACCACCAGCTCAGCTGTGAGGCCACAACACTCCTCCCTCAGTACTGGGACTCATGGATGTGGTGTGGACGATTTTCTGCACCAGGTGCTGTGGGTGCCCCTCACCGTGCGCTTGGCCATGGTGGGTGCTGCACAGCCCTGCTCACAGCAGCTCCAGACTCTGCTCCCCTTCTGTGAGGAGCTCTGCTGCCTTCCTCCTCCTCCTCCTCAGTCACTGCGTGGGCTGGTCTACTCTTGGGTTGCCTCTTCAGCAGGGGTGACTTCTACCCCCTGAGGCAGTCCTGGCTCAGTGATGGTTTGTGTGGATTGTGGTGCCTGTTGCTTTGTTTCCTTTTCCCTCTGGCTTGGCTGGTTTGAAAGTAAACCAGCAGGAGAAATTATAATCAAGGTGGTGGCTGCAGAACTGCAGAAGTGATGGTTGCAGTCTTGCCAAAAGCAGTGGTGCTCTTGTGGAAGGTCTGGCTCTCCTCTGGATCTGTCCAGTGCTGTCTGTCCAAAGAGCCCAGATTATTATATATGGTCAAATTGAGGCAGGAAGGTTCAGTATCTCCCCAGTGCAGTGAATTTCCCAATGGAATGATGCAATCCTATGAGTCCCAGGATATTTTGGGGCTCCTTGATGTCCCATGTGGTTACAGCTGCCATCGGGGCCATAGAGCCATTATGGGCCATTGGCAGGGATCAGCCCCTTGGGCTGGGTGTAGCTCTCACAGCTGAATCAATTCCTGAGGACCAAGAAATGCTGTCCTGCCCAGGGTTTGCCTCCTTCCCTTGTCTGATACCTGTGTGCAGCCTGGGGTCTGCTGTGCCCGGGGCAGCTGCAGAAACACCCACCATGAAGAGTTCATCAGGAATAATGCCCTGGGGGCAGGAGCCATGGTTTGGTTACACCCCACGGTGTTACCCAGCACACTAAACAACAGATAAGCACAGGGAGTGGAAATAGAGGTGATAGGACTGCCCACTGGAGGTTTCAGTAGTTCTGGTGCCAGAAAATCCTTGTGGCCACAGGCACAAGAGTCATTGTGTGGCTTTTGTGCAGCACTGGGGTCACTCCTGGCCTGGACTGGGGAGCTGCTGAGCAGGCTGACCCTGGTGGCGCTTCCCCCTCCTGGCACCAGTGTCCAGTGATCCTACAGGCTTCAGCAGGCTAGGGAGTCACTGGTGGGGGTGTGTGCACACCCCATCCAGCATTTGCTTCAGGTCTGTTGGCAAAGCAGGGTTGGGGGCAGCTGGTGGGAGGATGATGATGGTCTAGTGATTGAAATGAAAAAGTGTCTTAGGTTGCAATACAAGACAATCAAAGTTATCTATTCTATCACCATCTGTTGAGGGTGGGGGCAGTGATCCTTATCTCCATGGGAGATATTCTGCTAATGGGCCATCCATTGAAACCAGGTGGGGCAGTGTTCTTTATCTTTTCACAACCCATCCTTCCTCCAGGGAGTTCTCTTCTGCCAATGGCCCATTGAGTCCCACTGTGAGACTGATAAAATTACTGCATCCCATTGGGAGATGCTCCAGCCAGGGGTAAGAGCCCAACATTTCTTACCAAGATAAAAACTGAGATTTTGGGACACTACAGAGCCTTTCTCCACTGGGCGTCCAGAGGAAAACCAGACTTCTCCACATCACCACTGGAACTTTGGAGGGAAAGTGCACCTTCTACAGGACCACTGCTTCAACTTGAACCACATCTGTCACTGCAAAAGGACTGAAGCCAGCATTTAATGGGACTGCTACCAACACCCTGCCTGACAGGGTGTCAGGTTGTACACTTTGTCAGTGTTCAGGGTTTGTTCTTTGTAGCACTGTATTTCCATTTTAATTTTCCTAGTAAATAATTGTTATTCCTTATTCCCATATCTTTGCCTGAGAGCCCCTTGATTTCAAAATTATAATAATTTGGAGGGAGGGAGTTTCCATTCTCCATTTCGAAGAGAGGCTCCTGCCTTTCTTAGCAGGCACCTGTCCTCCAAACCAGGACAAGAAGAAGATCTCAATCCCCCACTCCAGCCACCCTTTCTGCCTGACATGGACTTCCCAAAACAGTGGTGCACACAGGATTTACCCTGATCTTGCCTAAGCATGAGCCCCAAACAAATGCTCCAAATTTTGCATTTATAGGACAATAGTTCTACTCCTATATTAACTTAGGGAAACTTTCAACTCAGGTAAAAATTTTTCTTGTTTTGTTCTTGGTAAATGCAACTCAGAGTTTTACAGTAATTCACACTTATAAGGCATGCTGGAATATAAGGTGCACTTCCGGGTAGCCGGGAAGCACCAGTCCATATATAAGTCCATATATAAGACGCACTGCCGTATAAGGCACACTTTGTTTTGCAGCAAGGATCTGCCGCCAGCTCTCCCCGTGCGGCAGCCATGGCAGCCGGCTCCCCCACTGCTGTGGCTGCCGGCTGCGGCCACCCGCTCCCATTCCCTCTGCTCGACTCCTGCCGTACATTCCCGCTCCCGCCCCACAGTTCCTGCTGGCCGTGACCACCCGTTCCTGTTCTCCCCGTGTGGCGCCTGCCTGCTGGGGCTGCCAGCTCCCCCCGCGGCTCTCACAGCTGGCACTTCCTGGTTGGCAATTTTCTGAACTTTGTCCATATATAAGGCACACTGACCTATAAGGCACACTTCTGGGTTTGGATCGAAACTTCAGTCAAAAAGGTGCACATTATACGCATGAAATTACTGTACAGTAATTTCATGATTATAAGCCACACCCTTTTCATTGAAGAATCCAGCCTACCCCAGTAGTGCAGCTAATCATCAGGTGCGGCTTATTTATGGACAAATCCCAGCGAAATGCCAACCCGGAAGTGAGAGCCGGCCGGGGAGAACACCTGGGGCTGCCTTTAAAGGCTTGGCTGGTCTATGGAAACTGTTTGCAACTTGAGCACCTGACACCAAACCCCACGCTGGCGTGTTTCTGTTACTAATTTGTTACTTTGTCACAGATGGATCCTCGCTTTAAAAAAAAAAGGAAAAAAAAAAGTGTGGCTTATATTCAGGTGCGGCTTATATATGGACAAATCCCGTGGTCTACCCAGCTACCCCAAAGTGCGGCTTATAATCAGGTGCGGCTTATAATTGTGAAATAACTTAACTTTGATTTTAAGAGGAAGAAAGTTATTGGCTTTCCAGGCTGGAGAAGAAAAGGATCAGGGAGACTTCAGTGTGGCATTCCAGTATCTTAAGTGGGTTTATGAAAAGGAGAGGGAGGAACTTTTTATATGGGGACAGAGCGACAGAACAAAGGGCAATGGTTTCAAAGTGAAAAAGGGCAGGTTTAGAGCATATGTTCTAAATTCTTCAGTGTGAATGTGGTGAGGCCCTGGCACAGGTTGCTCAGAAAAGCTGTGGGTGCCCCATCCCTGGAAGTGTCCAAGGCCAGGCTGGATGGGGCTCTGAGCAGCCTGGGATAGTGAGTGGCATCCCTGCCCAGGGCAGGGGGGTTCGAAGTGGGTGACCTTTAAGTCCCATTCCTACCTAAACCATTCTGTGATTCCATGACTTAAAATTCTACAAGATCAATCAAAGATTTCCTGACAATTTATAAGCTCCTTTTCCCCAGCACTGAAATACTGATGCATCTTTTCTATGCAATGAAGCTGGAGTTTAAAGTAAAGGCATCTGTTTGTTGGTATCTGCTACTTCATCTCTATTTGAAATTTGATTTGACAACTAAACAAAACTATTGATGTCATTTGATAGCTTAAGAACATCATAAAAACCTATAAAGAAATAGATTATGATTATTTATAATTTAATCATGATTTAAGATACATATCTGTAAATCAAAAGATGTCTAGTTGTTACTTTTACTGTATTTCATCTTGTGCTTTTCCCATCTTTTAGCTGAAGGACAGGAAAGGATTTTAATTTTCCCTGACAGTGCATTTTTTCTTTAAGTACAAGCAAATGTCCTGGGTATTGTATATTTTTTTCAATGTGCTGGATGTAATAGCTCTGATCTAGGGAAATGTCTTAATTCAGAAAAGGATTTTAGCTGTATTTTAACATCATCATCAGCTTCAGTGAGAAAGAAGTAGGTGTGTGTTTGCAGAATAAAAAATCAGCTTTGAACAATTTGCATGCTTTGTCCTTCTCCAGGAGGTCTGAGCTCCTTGATGAATGAGGACAATGAATATGCAGATCCAGCACAGCAGCCTCTTAAGTCCTTTCAGGAGCCTTGGTAAAAATAGATGAAACAGAGGTAGAGGAAATCTCAGTGTGCCTCTCACATCACTGGCTCTCTGAAACACAGAGTGCCTGAAGCAAAGTGAAACCAGTAAATGTAAGGAGAGGATGGCAAAACTGGAGTAAGGATTTTTCAGGGAGAAAAAAGAAAAGGAAGTTTGAAAAACTAATAAATGTTTCATTGTCTTAAATTCTGAAAGGAGTTTAATCAATAATGGGAAAGGTACCAAAAATTTCTGTATCTCAGTATTGATTTTTATGCTATATTTATCCTCTGAAAGGCACAAGCAGGTCATTACTGAATCAGATAGAAGAGCCCTGAAAAGCTGAGGCTCAAAAGCTACATATTTGTCACTCAAGATCACAGTGAACATTTATTTTTGGAAAACCATTAGTTCCCCATGGTATGTAAGGGAGAACAGTCACAGCTGTCAGACAACAAGCCTGATGTTTCTGTTGCTGTCTGTGAGGTTCATACATCATCCTTTATGCTTGGAAAGAAGATTATTTCTCTAGCCTAACAAATAATTTATTAATTTACTTTGGCTTTTCAGTTGATCATTACCCAGCATTGCACCATTAGCAGATTTGTGTCCCTCTTTATTACAATTTTATGTAAAACCCATGGCATTTACATGTTGGACTTTGTATAAATGAACTCTGGACTAATCAGAGGCTCTGTAAAAGAAAACAAATGTCATCCCAATGGCTAAAAATTTCCCCCTCCCCACAGGAAACTTGACAAGCTCTGCATTTATGTGAAGTTTCCAGGACTTGGACTGTTCACTCCTGGGTTTCCCTCACAGATCCTCCTGCCAAAGGACAATGTGCAGCCCTGTTGTAGCCAAAATGCCCTGTTGTGCAATGTTTATTTTACAACTCCTTTATATTAGCTTTTCAGCCAGCCATCTGTTAAATTACAGTTTAAATTTAAATGCTTAAAAAAACCCAAACAACACTATCCCTTTTTCAGTATCTCATTTCAGTGCCCTCTCTGCTCTGAGTACTTTTTCTTAGCTCTCTTTTTCTTCTTTTGCTTCATGAGGAAGACAATATTTTCTTTGAATATTAAACACACAGTAGGACTTAAATAACATGGAAATCTCCAGGTTAAGCCTTCTATCTCATTTATACCTTCATTTCAGTTTTTTCCTCTAATATCCTACCAAGATCATGACAAACTGCTCCAGATAAGCCTTTTCCCTCAACAGAGATCAAATTATTATGTTGGGGTGAAAGCCAGGAATTGTTTAGGGAATGATAAATGAGCCCCATGACAGTTCATAGTAAATTTTCTGGGAAAGCTGACTGTGAATGAGATTAAGGGGAATGTGACATGAAGGGCTGGGCAGAACTGCAGTGGGTCAGACCCTAACTCAGCTTGGCTGGACCTGCTGAGGCACCAGCAAACAGCTCCACCTGGATCCTGTGGGAAAAGCAAGACTCAACTGGCTAAATTGATTCTGTGCTATTTTGGGGAGTTGTGAGGGTCAAAAAAAAGAAAAAAATAAAACCCCAAAACTCCTGCCCCCACTGGTTCTTCTTTTTTGCAGGTAAAAAATTATCAGGATGTTAAAAGTAGCATGGTGTCTATAATTTATTCAGTTGTTTTTATTTCAGGTTTTGGTGCCCCAGTTAATAAATACGGTATTCAGGCTTTCTTTTTAAAAAAAAATTCTGACTTTCCTGCAGATAGGGATTTTTTGACAAGGGCTTTGTGCTTTAATAATTCTGTGATCTGCAGTAAGAGTTACAGTGAACCTGAAACTCAACCCCAGCACCTTTTACATTCTTTCAGTGTCTAATGTCTGTAATTTACATAGAATCTCTTCTGAAGATTTTTTCTCTTTGTGAAAAAATTGCTTCTTTTGCTCTTTTAATCAGACAACTACTGCATCTTGCATTATTCACAGGTTTTGCCAGACAAAGTGGGGAAGATATAAGTTGTACAGCTTCACTTCTCAATTTTGAAAGATGTGATTATTCCTGTTGATTTTTTCTAAAGATTATAGGTCTTCAGGTAGAGAGCTTCCAACTGTAATTATTCCTGTCAGAATGAAAGGGGGAATGAATGGACTTGTAGGTATTTGCTATGTACATTGATGATATTCAACCTTGCTCTAAATATCTTGTCACTACATTTACAAGATAAAGTAGCCTCTGTGTTTTGGCACCAAATTTTGCTGTCTTGCTTAATGTACACAGTTCAAATTGTCAAAACAAGTAAAGAATGGAATGAAAAGGAAGCGCAGAAATCTGTAGAAGATGAGGACACAAAACTGTTTTTCTTATTGAAAAGATAACTGAGCACGTGAACCAAAGAGACTTTTTCTATTGATACTCTTCCCTGAATTTCCAGTATTGCAAAGGTGCTTTAGTGCTGAAAATCAGAACATGCATTAATATTAGAGCTGATTTATTCTGTTTTCCTGTTAAATGAAATTGGCTTCTGTAAATAAACAGGCCTGCGTGTTCCAGGCAAATACCTTTTAATTCTGTGTTGTAATCTCTGTAAGAGCTGCAGTTCAGATATTCCAGGAATGCACACAGAACACTGAGTGCTGGACACTGTGCTTATTGCATTCTCATAAATATTCCTGTAAAGCATGTTAGGAGTTGTCACACATCCAAATCAGCACTGGGTAGCTCTCAGTAAATGTTTTGCTTGTGTTCTAAGTCATTTCAGGCAAAATTACAGTAATTTCATGACTATAAGGTGCACCTTAAAGCCTAAAATTTTGATCGAAACCCGGAAGTGCGCCTTATATATGGAAAAGTTTGTGTTGAAGTGATCTCAAAACAATTTCTGTTTTACATTGTGCGGCAACAAACACGAAGCTCGCAATCAAATGACCATGAGCAGGGGAGGGATGCGAGCAGCAAGAGCTGTGCCAGCTGGTGCCGAGTGGGAGTGCCGGGGCCCGCGGCACAGGGAGGGCGCCTGGGGCTGTGTTTAAAGGCTACAGCAATCCATGAAAAATGTTTGCAAATTGAGCACCTGCCAGTAAACCCCACGATCCATGCGATTCTGTTACTAATTCCTTACTTTGTTGCACACGGATCCTCGCTGGAAAAAAAAGTGCTTCTTATAGGCCGGTGCGCCTTATAGTCGTGAAATTACTGTACATGTATATCCTAAATTCAGATATCTTCAGATAACATGAAACAAAACACCACTAAAGCCTGTGAGATTGTTGTTTTATTTACCCTAAGGACTAATGCCTGTGACAACCTGGATTCTTGCAGAAGTTTTGGAGGGAGGCAGATTTTTAATTTCCCTTTGTAGCTTGCTTTTGAAACTTTCTCCTCGTACCTTACCCTAAGAATTTTAATGAAATCAATTTTGTGCAGGAGGCTCTGTTTCAGTGTGAAAAATGCCATTGCAGGCTTGATACTGAAGACATGATTTCTTGTGAGTGTAAACTCATGCAATAATAAAGTAAGAGTTCAGCTGGGGCTGCTCTACACAGGCTCAGTCCCAGCATTTTCACAGCTGCTTTTGGCTGAGTTGATGCATATCCAGGGTGGGGATAACTCAGTTTGAATGACCTGAGGGCAAACATCTTTTACCTTGCTCTTCTGATTTATTAAAACTTTCCAATTCCCTATTTTAATTTAATGAAAAACGGTAATGATCAACTAGGCATATTTTATCTGTCCACAGAGGAGGTCACGTTTTCTTTTACCTCAGTATATTAACAATAGTATATTAGTATAATATAGTATATTAGTACAATAGTATATTAATGATTTTTTTTGCTTCTAGTTTTGATGTAGCAAAGGATGTTTTCCTTTATTTTCAAAGCTTTTCTTTAAAAAGTTAACCTATGTAAATCATAAGGAACTGGACTTGGGTGACCCTTGTGGTTCCCTTCCAACTCAGGATGTTCTATGACTCTGTAATTCCATAAAGGAGTTAATTCACATTATATTGGTGTTCATTAAAGTGGATTTTTCGAATAGCACATGAGTTGATTGTGAACTATGACTTGTTCACAATCATTTCCTTCACCAGCTGCCCAAAAGCTTGTAGTGAGATGTTGGTTCCTGTGGCCCACCCCTGACTTGGGGCAGCAGCAAGGCTCTGCTGGCAGAGGATATTGTGGGAATGCACTGGCCTCAATGCTGTGCTCCTGAAGGTCAGCTGCCTAACTGCTCAAAAACAGCTTCCTTCCCTTGTTTTGTTAGGAAAGTCAGTATTTTGTTATCCCAGCTCAGGATTAATGGAACTATTTGATGAGTCTGGTTGGGAGAGAGGGAAAGAAAAGCCTTCCAGCCGTTCCTTTAGTTTATGGCTTATCTCAGCTTTAAGTGACACAGCAGCACAGCGCTGACCTCCAGGGAAGCGTGCTGAGCATGTTTGTACTTGGTAATTTCACTGCAAAGAAAAGCACTGATGGTGTCAGCAGGATTGCTCAGCACAGGGGCTGTGGCATGTGGATCTTCATGAAACTCAGTAAAAATGCCCACTAAACCCCCAGAAAGACATCACCCTGAGACCCCCATACCTACTGACACAATGCCTGTCTCTGAATCTAAATTTATTCCATACAATTCCATGATCAAGGTGCCCTTTGTCATATTCTAGAAATCCATCCTTGTAATGTGTGCCTTTGCCAGGATTTGTAATGGAAAGCTTTGGCTGAGTGGCAGCCTTGGTGCTACAAGCAAATATTGGTGATTGCCTTAGCAGTGGCAGGGCATGGCTCACAGATTAATGCCCACTGCAGTCTCAGATGCTCAGAACACAAACAGTACACACACCAGAAGCACCAGAAGTCTATTCCCAGAAGACAAAATGTTGGTTTCTCTGCAGCTGGAACTGAACAAGAGGTTAAGAAGCACAGTTGCTGTATCCTCCTTTACCTGGCTTTTAGGCTGTTACACAAACATTGCAATGATCAGGTTTCTCTAGGCACTCACACCACCCTTTACCATTTTTTCCAGGCCATTCTGGTTCATTTGGATGTAGGATCAAGTGTTTGGGCACAAGTAGAAGTGCTGATTGATTTTAGACACCTTCAGAAGCTGGGAGATGCTGCAGAGCAGATTGTATGAGTTCATCTCTGAGGCTTCAATTCCTTTAAATTGCTTTGTTAAGGTAAATCTGTGGACTCTTGCCAGGCCTTTCCAATTCAAGAAATCTTTTCCTGATAGTTACTTAGGTCCTGCAGCTCACTGTGGACACTGACATGTCAGTGGAAATGGTTCACTGAGATTCAGACTGGGTGTTAGGAAGCCTTTCTTTACTGAAAGGGTGCGCAAAGCCTGGACCAGGGTTCCGGGAGATGTGGTGGATGCCTCAGGGCAGTCAGTGTTTCACAGGTGTTTGGACAATGCCCAAAGCAGTGTGCTTTAACCTGGTCAGCTCTGAGGTGGTCACTTCAGTGTGTGCAAGTGATCAGCCCCTCTGGGACCAGCTCAAAGCTACCACTTAACTGCAACATTTTATTTTTGTGTACACACGCATCTACACTCCCAAATAGCCTGCTAGCAGGGCAGGTAAAGATCAGGTAAAACTATCAATATCTTTTTATCAGATGAAAAGAAAACCAAAACAGATATGAGTACCCATCTTGGGGTTCATGTAATGGATACTCCCTTTGTAAGCAACTTCTCTTTGTTAAATTCAGTGATTTTGCTGCAGTGGAACACCACAGCAATTGCAAAACTCTGTATATTGGAAAATGAGAAACAAAAGAAAAAATTACCTTGGAGAGGCCAGTGCATCACACCAATGTAAATCAAGACTAATTCATATTGGTTTTGCTTTCAAGATCTGTCAGGGAAGATAAAACTGATGGATGCAGGTTTTAACTGCTCCCATGCCCACAGAGCTGGGGATCTTGCCTCCTACTCCTCTCATTTCTCCTCCTGGGAGGAACAGAACATTGTTTCAGTCATCAAGTAATGGCGTTGTTCTTTGTAGAGAATGTCTGAAACCTTAGAAAAGGTCTTTGGGATCAACCGGTCAGAAATCCTGAACTACTGCAGTGTGGGAATAAATGTGACCTGAAGACTAAGAAGTTTGTCTTGAAGGAATATTAGATTTTACCAGCATCTTCCCCTGTCAAAGCTGATGAGCAAAACCAAATCACATAGATTTAGTGCTACTAGTGTACCTTTCAGAATTAGTGCAGCACATCTGGCAGCCTTACCTTTAAAAAGACTCAAAAATAAGGAAAAAAGGAAAAAAGCAATAAGGTTTTCAGTGAAGGTGTGACATTTAGAACCTTAATCTAGATTGCATCTCTCCCTACAGAACATGAAAGGGCTTAATCTGCTGCAGATTTTTCATTCCTGATATTTGAAATGGCAAACTGAACATACTACATGGTAAAATGTTTATGTTGGTGCATTCCTGAGAATCATCCTTGAGCTATGAACTGCATTGTGCTGTGCATCCCCTTGAGTAGGAAAGAGGAAATCAGAGACAAAATTAGGCTGTTTAATTGCTATTTATTTATTACAAATAATATTGAAAGTATCATCTATATTTTATCTGACCCTTTTTTATGGCTTTTGGGAAGAGGGAAATAAGGACACTGTTGCCACAGTGACAATGATGGCAAACTTGGTGATCAAGTGCTCCCCAGCATGTGTGTAGATGACACCAAGCTGGGTGATGCAGGTGACACACCTGAAAGATGGGAGGACATCCAGAGGAACCTGGACAAGCTTGAGAAGTGGAACCATGGCACTGTCATGCAGTTTAACAAGACCAAGTGCTGGTGCTGCACCTGGCCTGGGCCATCCCAGGCAAACTGGGAGAGCTCAGTGAGAGCAGTGCTGCAGAGAAGGACTTGGGGGTGCTGCTGGATGAGAGGCTGGCACTTGTAGCCCAGGAAACAAAATGGTGTCCTGGGCTGTATCAGAGGAGTGGCCAGCAGGTCCCGGGAACTGTCTCCCTCTGCTCCATTTTCATAACACCTACCTGGAAACATAACCAGTGCCAGCAGAAGTTAATCTCAATGTCTTGAACATAGTATTTCATGTAAACAACTACACCAAGGTGCCAGCAGATCTTTCTCTTGCTGCTCGTCACTATCACCTTACTCTCCTCACACCTGAATATTATAAATAAAAATAGCACCTGGCTATACTTCTTCACAAATTCTGTCACTAAACTCTTCAAGTTTTGAAAGAAGTACAGTAATTTCACAATTATAAGCCGCACCTTTTTCATTGAAGAAT
>VRYO01002772.1:82089990-82122152 GCA_009812075.1 Sialia sialis
GTGCTGGGAGTTCTGAATCCTAATGGCCCAGCACAAGTGTTGACCTCTCCCTGTAAGAAAGTGGCATGACAGTGTGTCACACATCTCTGGGTCACACATGTGTGTGTCTGTCACACGGCAGGGGCCTGCAGGAGCCCGGAGACGCCTTCGCCTGCAGCTGGCAAAGGCAGATGGAAAAATGTGACAGCTGAAAAAGAGCATGACCTTCTCATGATCTGAACAGCTGCAGAAGATAGAACAATCCAGACAAGACAAAATTAATATCTGGGAGACAGAAAGTTATTCCTCTGGATATGGAAGAGCTCCCTCATTTGTCAGGGCAGAGAATTTCTTTCAATACAGTTTCTTTTCTAGAACAAATTTGATGCCAGAAGTTTGTGAGCTGAGAGATAAGCAAAGTGGTTATCTTTCATTTCCAGTTTTAAGGGACAGCTTTGAAAACTATTGGGAAACATTTACATTGCTGCAATAAACTCATTTTTAAAGCCAAATATCAGCATATGGGAATTCCACACACTTGGTGGTTTTTATAGCTCATGAAAACATCTGTATTTCCCTCCCTGGTGCAGAGATGATTTGAGACTCACCCAGAATACTTAAATAGTGTAGCCATATTTAGAGTAACTCCCTGCTATTGCTGTGCTGCCCTGGGTGTGATCCTTACACTGATCCTGCACAGTGGGAGCCCACAAACGCACCCAGTGAGGGTGTCCTGGCAGTAGAGCTGACACAGAGTCCCTCAGCGAGCAGCCCAGTCTCTCCCTTTCCCCAGCTGCTGGCACCTCTTCTTGGGTGCACTTGTGCTCTCCTCCAAAGCTTTCTGGCCTCCAGGACTCCACCCTGATCTAGAAATACAGCCTGGATCCCCATCATCTCATTTTCCACAGCCCCAGCAGTGCAGTAACAATCCCAGTTCATTCCCAGTGAGGGGGAGTTTATTTGGAGAGAGCACCAGGCCATGCAGTGCTCAGAGATGGAGGACCCAGGTGCCTGGAGTGAGTCTCGGCATAACCACTGATCTGGGCACATCAGAAAGCAAAAGGCAGAATGACCATGGCTTCTCAGAGAACACAGCTGGATTTGAAACAGTCACCCTCTCATGACAGAGAGCTGAATTCCTACTAAGAATTTATTAAAAAAAAAAATATAGAGAGAGACATCATAACAAATCAGAAATGCTAGGGCTTTGCACCTCAGCCTCACTGAAGGAAAAAAAACCCCAAATTAGGAATTAACTAGCAACCTAAGAAAGAGTCAAGCAATAAAGCACTTTGATACAGTTAACTCAATCTTTTCAAGTAATAAATTCAGAGAGCACTTGAAGTTCTACGTGAACAGTGAGCCTCGCACTGGGGTATAAACTACATTAGCTGCCATTCCAGATGACCATCTCAGAATGTTTCAATAAAGATTATTTTTCATGACATATCCTGCCTGCACACAGCTGTTCAACACTCAAGAGTTGACTTTAAATATTCATCTGCTTGGATTGTTTTCACTTCTAAGAGACTACTCCATTTACAGAAGTGCTTCTGGAGAGGTGATGCTCACCACGTGAACATTTGCACCAAGAACTGTTGTTAATTAGCAAAAATTTTTTTATCTATCAGATAACCTTGGTTAAAGAGGTATCAAATACATGGGGAGTCTCCTTGGCCAAAGTAGGATATATTTCATCTTGGCTTAGTGGTGTAAGGCAAGCAACTGGGAAAATATGACAGAACACTTATGGGCATGTGGTATTTTGTTTGCCAAGTTTAATAGTGCTGTAGTGGAAAATAAAAAGGATTTTGCTATCACTCTTGAATTATGGACCTCAGTCTTAACGTTGTGATATACAGACTGTTAGATCAATGCTGTCCATACAAATCACTAATCACATGACTGATTAAATAAAAAGCTACATCCAACTTATATATTTAAAACCCAAAATCTATTTCCCATATCTCACATCAGTGTACAACACAAGATAGCAAATTTTGCTGGCAGTTGCAGTTTCACTGGAGGTAAAAAGTTTTACTACCAGCATTGGCTTGACTTAAAAGGGGACAAGGATCAAGGCAGTCAGTCTGCTTCTCAGCTTCACTGAAAAGAACAGTACTCAATTTCAAAATGACATGTATTTTTTTTAAGATTTGCTTTATTAATTCATATTTATCCAGTTCTTTCTGTGTGATATAACACTGACCTGAGGTACCAGCATTGCGAGGAAGAGAGTGAACATAGACACAGCTTGTTACCTACGCACTGCAACTCTGAAATTTTCAGAGGTTGAAGGATCAGGGACCCAGCTTTAGGATCATACAATATCATCAATCAAAAAAAAAAGTAAAAAGATAAAAGGATATCTGCTTGGCTTACGAACAATCAGTTTTGAGACAAATGGAGGTTGGGGGAAATGTAAAATCAGTTACCTGGAACAGCAACCAAGCCATGAGGTTCAGGATCTGTGGTGATGAAAGTCACCCAGGCTCTCCACCACAAAACAAGGCAAGGCATTTACAGAAACCTAATGAGAGGGAAGGATTCACAAGCTCTCATAAAGCACAAGTCCTTCTCTGCCGTTTTCTCAGACCCTGCTTACTCCTGTCACCCACCTGCAAAGTGGGTTTGGCTGTCAGTCTCCCCGTCTTTGGGGGTCAGGGGGCTCCTCCACATGGATCTGACCCTGGGCAGTCACACCAGGCACTCTCCAGCAAACAGGGTATTGCCAAAAGCAAAATCATTAGATTTAACAGAATGGCTCAAAAGTAGAGAGTAGTAATTTCAGGTGAAATGAAATATAATCCTTCAAGCCTGAAATGTGCCAGACTGGTTCAGGATACTTTTGAACCATCTAGCAGAGAGCCATGGGAGTTTGGGATGAATATTTGAGTTGTAATTAATCTGTCACTGCAACCAATGCCAGAATTTCACATTCAAACCTATGAAAATCTTCCTCACCTAGCACTATTTTTTGTGAAGTATTCAATATTTTCAAAAAACTTCTTCTAAAACTCTTCCAAAAAACAAAAAAAACCCAAAAAACAAACAAACAAAACAAACAAAAGAAAAAAAGGAAGCCTTTAGTTAAAAGCAAAGCAGCACTTGAATTCCCACTTCTTTCATTCCCAGGCTTTGTGGTTTAGTTCCTAAAGCAGTAAAGGAACCATATTGATTTCATTTTTAAGCAAACCTGATGAGAGATTTTGCTAATTTCAAGAAGAAAGGACAATTAATTTGTATCTACAAAATAGAGCTTGCAAAAGCAGCAAATATACACAAGCTTGTACGTCTTGCCTAACTGGAAAATTACCTGCAGAGGGTTTTTTTGTCGGGTTTTTTGTTTGATCTTGGCTTCTTGAGGTATTTTTTGTGTTTAACTCAGTACATTACTGTTTTCTAGAGAAACAGTATTTTCTGAAGCAGAGTGGGACTCCTGAAAAGACACTTTTATAGGTCTGGCCTGGCTTTACTATCTTACTAGAACATACACAGACCCTTCAGCCAAAAACTAACAAAGACCCTTCTTTAACAACTTCACAAGGGTTCCACAAAAAAAATCAGGTGACCCTTAGACTATGTAACACTTTGTACCAACCACCTCCTTCAAAATGTGTGTTTACAACCAGAGGTGGTGCAATAAAGAACACCCAGCACCTCCCCATCACAGCATGCACTATCCTGACTAGAAGCAGCAGCACTGAATTCCAGGAGTACTTACCAGACACCAAGACAAACCATCTCTCAAAGAGCCACAGGTTTTAGACATGGTTCACTGCTGCCAAAACCAAGTAATTCTGAGGAATTTATCAACCAGTTTTATGCAACTTAGAGCCGTTCTTCCTCACGACTTCAGGGAAACAACAAAAATGGTGATCACTTGTTGTTAGACTGGTGTCTTTTGGCTCTCTATGGTTTCCATTAGCACATTATACAGTAATTTCACAATTATAAGCCACACCTGATTATAAGGCACACCTCCCGGTAGCTGGGTAGACCACGGGATTTGTCCATATATAAGCCGCACCCAAATATAAGCCGCACTTAAAAAAAAAAAAAAAAAGAAAAAAATTTAAAGCGAGGATCCATGTGCGACAAAGTAATATGTTAGTAACAGAATCACACCAGCGTGGGGTTTGGTGTCAGGTGCTCAAGTTGCAAACAGTTTTCATAGACCAGCAAAGCCTTTAAAGGCAGCCCCAGGCGCCCTCCCCAGCCGGCTCTCACTTCTGGGTTGGCATTTCACTGGGATTTGTCCATAGATAAGCCGCACCTGATGATTAGCCGCACTACTGGGGTAGGCTGGATTCTTCAATGGAAAAGGTGCGGCTTATAATCGTGAAATTACTGTACTTGACAGATAGCATAACTTCTGTACTTTTTAAAAAATTACTTTCAACTGCAATGATCTCTAAAGTGACAAACATCAAATGCTTAATTAAATACAAACGTCTCCTGCAAGTGTGGTAGCTTCAACTCAGCAAACGGATTGCAAAATGGAATTCTTACCTCTGTTTCCTGCCTGAAGTGGAGCTGAAGGACCTTCAGTGTGAACAGAACCCAGCAGGGACAGAGCTCTGGAACTCCAGGGAGCTGATGCCAGCGAGGCGATGGAGAACACAGCTCTAGAAAGTGCCTGCACTCGCATTTGAGCACTTGCAGCTCTCCACCCCCTCCCAGAGCAGTGCCTTTCCAAGAGGTTAAAGCAGCAGAGGGACTTATGTGATGCAGGCACTCTGGTAAGTACTGCTGATACGCAGGGATCCAGCCCATCATCCAGGCTACAGCAGGGAAGCTACTCCTTCAGAAGAAACCTTCTGTTCAAAGGGAAAGGAGAAGGGCTAACAACCTCACACTCTGAACATGCTATGTCCCGTTTCCACACCACAAGCTGCACAGAATATCCATCATCTAAATGGGATTCCTGCTCGTTCACATCCGTGGGAACAGGATTTGCATGTCAGTTCAATATTCAGCAAATACCTAATGATCACCAAAACAAAACCCCAAAAGACATGAAACAAACTTAGAGCTACAGGTCCAAGTGGGAGACCAGAAAGAATCAGGCTATGAAGGCCAAAAAAAGGCTGTCCTTTAAAACAGTTTCCTACTACATACAAGAACAAATGCAGGATGTGGTATTTGCTTAGTTTTATTAATTTATTTTTGCAGGAATCTGCAACTTGGAGTATGCACTTTCTGGAGGTACCATGCATGCATAGCCTCTGAATGCTTTTATACAATTTCATCTCTTAGTAATAAGTTCATTCACAGCATACACAAATCTAGAATGTAGACACCATATATACAGGATTAAACAAGATCGTGTCTTCTTTTTTTTTTTAATGAAAAAATTTAACAGGGTTTCACACAGCAGGAAGTATGGTTTAGATACACTGGTGCCACCATAAATAAATAAGTTTCAAGAACACAGTTTTTAAAAATTGGTTTCAAAGATACTGGAAATCCAGGATTATAATATTGCATTAACTCCATTGATTTCTGATTATTCCAAGAAAATTATTTGCATTTATGGACATAAACACCAATGAAAGCCCCAACTGAAGAAATGTGGCAAAACTCAGTCATGTCTGGGTTCATGTGAGATTTGACATTTTGAAACAAAAACAAATGCAGCTGCACACAGAGACAGGACTGACTGTGAGATGTGATACCTGTGCATGTCTTCCTTCCTGGTGAGATTTGGAGTCACTGCAGTATAGAGCACATCAATTCTCTGGTACCAAATTGGCTATTGAATTGTTTATGTCCAACCGTTCACTTCTCATCAGGATAGTCATGTTCACATTCTAGGGTACACCACTAGATTTTAAAAGAACTATCATCCTGATGACAAGCTTGTTTTTAACATATTTAATATTCTCACATTCTTTTTTAAAACATTCTTTATTGGTTTTATTTTGTCCCCATTTCAACTCAAGTATTTCTATTTCAGTTTCAAGGGATTTTACAATCAATATTAAATGTAAAAGTATTTAGAAATTGAAGTGAGAGATGTATAGCTGGGAGAGATAAAGTAACTGAGAGAAAACTTGGGTTTGAAAAAAAAAAACAAAACATGATTCAGTAGCATATCATAATCAGAAAGTACTGAGACCAGCTCTTTTAAGAATTATTACACCTTTTCACCACATCTCCCATTTTTCAAGGGAAACACACACATACCACAGACACACAGATACACAATTCAATCTGATCTAAGACTACATTTTACAAAGTACTTCCTTTTGCTTGACTTCCCACCCCTTTCTTCTTCGCTCAAACAAGACTAATAATTACATCAAATTAAAAATTCAGGATTTCTTTTGGTTTACTATGTTCTGAATAATTTTCCACAAGCTCCACTCTAAATAAACTTTTAAAGAACTACAGTAGTATGCTATAATTAAAGGGAATTCATCTTAATAGCACAGTAAATATAAAATAAGCTTTATAAAATTTCAATGAACAGTGAGATCATTTTGAATAACTGAATGTCCAAGTCAGTTACAAACTCTACCAATCTAGTAGCATGGTTGAGGGAAAGCTCAGTCATTAAGGAAAAAAGAAAACACAAGTAGTGCATTAACTCCAACAGCATCAGCATCCAAACATTCTCTCTCTCACACACACACACACACAAGTTTTATACAATACAGTGCATTTTGTATGCCAGCTGACATTAGGGTTTTATGTGCATTCAATAAATATTCCATAAACCAATCTTTTTGGTATAATCTACAATTCAGTTGGGGTTTGAATGGCATCACTTGTTTTCAGAAGGAAAACGGATCTTCCAATATTCAAAATACAATGACATTCTAACAAACTAGAAATATTCAAGCACCATGTCAAGTCTTTACTATTAATGTTTGAGTATGGGCATTTACAAGTAAAAGAATAAAACGGAAGGGTGTGGTGGTTTTGTTTGTTTGTACAAGCAACAAATGAGAGTAATTGAAAAAACCAAGTAAAATCATTGGTACAAAGGACTTATTTTTCAGTTTAATGGCGCTCACTCACTCTTCCAGTAAGTATCTTGCTGTGGTGGCAGCCTTCCTTCTCTTCCTCTGGTGAAGCTGGGACTAAGATTCACAAGTCTCCATGCATGGCTATTGCAGTTCAGGGCATTTTTGGACTGAATGCATATTTGCACCTCCTCCTTCAAAAGTAGCATCCATTCTGTCTGAAAATGGCACAACTGTATTTTTGCATGACACCCCTACTCTCATTTGCTGACTGTCACTTCAGTTGCTTTCTTTTTGTAATTCCAGCAAAAACAAATGCTTCTAGAACTTCACCAGA
This sequence comes from Sialia sialis, assembly GCA_009812075.1. Taxonomy (NCBI): domain Eukaryota; kingdom Metazoa; phylum Chordata; class Aves; order Passeriformes; family Turdidae; genus Sialia; species Sialia sialis. The sequence continues at coordinate 82,097,278 of VRYO01002772.1, forward strand.
AGTACAAAGGAACAGAAAATTGAAATAATACAATGGCAAAGGCATCAGGATAGAAAAGCCATGAAGTTACTAGTATTGTTTGGAGTCATTCATTATACAGCTGATAACAGCAATGCTTCTGCTCATCTGTTTTCTTGTTCTTAGCTTTGTCAAACTGTCCACTGACATACACATAATTAATATCTGTCTTTTAATTTCAGCTGACAGTAATTGACAGTAACTTTCTTACCCCATTCCACATGTGATGAGCTCCCCCCACAGCAGAGTAAACCACTAGGAAGGAAGGAAAACTATCTCTGATGCCTTTGACTTTGTTTTGCTCATCACTGGTGTACACTGACTGCTGGAGATGTCTTAGCTTATTTAAAATTATCCTGAAGATTTAGTTAGTGCAAGAACATATTGAAAAATGCCAGAAAAAATATTGGTTCCTCATTTAAGATCAACAGTTCAGTTCTTACTGTTGTCTTTATAAACTGTGGGGAGAGGAGACACCAGATTGAGCAATGCAGTCAAGATGAGGTTTTTTTCCACCCACCTCTTGCAAATGCTGCTTTATTTTAAATAAGGATTCAGACATATGATTGTTCTACCACAGCTTAGCATGTTATCACACATCAAGAGAACTGTGGTAATTGACAGTGGATGTGGCTGCCATGAGCTAAGAACAGCTTAAAATGAAGTGGTTCAAAACCCTCATGGTAGAGTTAATAGCAAATGTTGCTTTACCAAGTCAATTACCATAATTCAGCTGAAGTGCTTGGCTGCATCTCTGAATTGTGATGAAGTTATACCATAAAAACTCAAATACACTGTATCAGCCTCTGACCAGTACACAGAACACCCTACTCAGTCACACAGTTGTGTCACAGAATCATTCAGCTGCCCAAACCCAAGTTCGATCTCAAAGTATCGAGTGCTTTATTCCAGCAGCCTGAAGCATTCAGACAGATTGAAGATCACCTTTAAGAATACAGTGTATCATAGGCAGATAAGTACCAGCAGGATTTTCAATTGCAAGTCTTGTGTTCTTTAACCTATGACAAATACTTCCTGACCAAAATAGAAAGAATGCAGTGTGTAATTCTTCAGGATCTGGCATCTGCTATTTTGTACAGGCTGGTTTATTAATAATGTGCAAATAAACCTTTACTGAAGAGCTGATTAATTATTTTTCAGCTAACTTTGATCTGGGGCACAAAGTACCTTCTGTGCTGTAAACACCATGAAATCTTCACAAATTGGAAGCTGAAAAGGCCTAAGGAACTGGGTACAAACTCTTCTCAAACACAACCATGGCTGAGCCCAAGTCTCCCAAACAGAATTTGGAGTAGCCTGTGGTTGGCATATGTCACTGTGCTGCTGCACAGCACAGGCTCAGAAGGTTGTATAGAAAAGCATCCTTTGAGTTTGGAAACACGACGGCCCAATGAAAGCATGCAGCAGGATTTTCATCCGCAACGTGGTAGAATTCATTCTTGGTTTATTACCAGTGTTGACACAGCCAGGTGAGCACTGTACAAGCAAACTGGATTGTAAAAAATTACCTCTGATTACACTCTGTAACACTCACACAGTTCCTCATTTAGTCACCTCAGGTCACTATTTCAAACAGCAATTTTTTGTAGACATAAGTTACCCTGAAAAAAAGCAGCAATTACAAATACCCTTCTCCTTGTTTTTTTATACATTGCAAAATTTATCCTTGCATTTACCTGTCTTCTTTTTCAGTAGCTTACAATCTAGAAGCACAGGGAGCCTTTGTTTTCCAGCTAGCTGTGGCCAGGTTAAGTCAGCTCTGGCTCTTCAGTTTTTCTGATTAAGTGTAACACTTCACACCATTACTAAGAGTCCTATAATTTTCTTTTTAAAAACAGTAGTTTTGTTTGGGTTTTTTTAGAGCCACTAAGCAGTAACTATAACCACAGGAATAAACACCAGTAGTTATTTGCTTTCCTGCATACATTCTTCTCAAAATGAATCCTTTTACATTTTCAGGTTTCGTTTTCTGCTTTGCTCACTGCAATGGGAAGGATTTTCACCCTTAATTTATTGATTTTCTAGTGCAGCAGAAGCAGAAACATCCTAACACATTACTCCCACCCCTTAAAATATGAAGACTGTTGACTGGCAACGGCTGGGCAGATGGACTGAAAGGTTCCCCATGTTTCCTTGTCTTACAGCTGTTGGCTTGAGAGCCTGTGTTCAACCCAGTGCAGCCCCTTCCTGAATTTCAGGTGTATCGTGGCATTTCACACTGTTCACAGCGATTTAGTGCTGGGTGATTTAGAAAGGTGCAGCTCCCACAATTCCATGGGGCCCCTTCAAAGTCTTCATCTCTTGGCTGAGTCCGTGGAGTCTGTTTGGAGCTGTTTTGATGCTCTAAAGAGAAGTCAAAAGAAAACATTTTATTTCAGAAGAGAAAAATTAATAGTCAAGACCACACTATTAAGGTCACCTAATTAAACAGTTTATCTTAGAATGAACATGGAAACCTCTTCCTAGAGCACTTCTAATTCAGTTTGTGAAATCTGAATATTCAAAGTATTTCACTTCTGTAAAGAGTCACTTAACTGCAACACCTTAAAACCAAGAAGAGCACTCACCACTGATAGGTCACTGATACTGCTGAAAGTTTAATAGCTTAAAACATACAAGTTTGTTACTGGCACTGCAGCACCATCCTGTTAAAGCTTACACACAGCAGGCTATTTCCAAATTTTAAACTACAATAACCCTGGTTTACCCTGAGGGAGAAAACTACTTCTAACTTAATTGCTTCAAACAGTCTGACAAGACATCTTTTTCTAGCATTTATTCAGGCTGAAAAAGAATACAACCTAAAAATAAAATGACAGGCCTCTTTCAAAACAAGACAATTCTTCCTCATGCCTTTGAAGCGGGGATATATGTATGTGAAGAAGCATTTAAGTCTGCTTTTAGTCATAAAATCAGCATGTATGCAAATCACACTTAGGCCTTAACCCACAGAAACACTCATTTTTCCATGCCTCCTGACACTACCTCAACACCTCCGTTATAAGTAAGAAATACTCCCAGAAATACGTTAGAAAATGTTCATATTTATTAACATTGACACATACCTAGAAGATATGGCTAGAACACCCAGCTGCTAAACATCTGTGAACTTATGTCTAACAAAGGCCTGCAATTTGCAACTGCACACAAAGCAATTTACAGTCGCTGCCTCACCTGCTAAGAAATGCAGCAGACCACTGCGGACAACCTTAGTGCAAACAGAACTTAAGTCTTCAGAGACAAACAGAGGAAATAAAAGTAACCTCTTTGCTTAGATGCAAAGAGATTCCAGCCCAGAAGCTGCACAGTCACACCAGCAGTGCTTGACCTCAACAAATTCCTGGTAAGCCAGGCAGTGTGGGCACTTGACTGCGTTCCACTGACTGGCCAGATGGCAGCACAGAGCACACCCTTGTCTGCCCACAGCCGTCTGTCTGCCCACGCTTTCCACAGCTCCATATTAAACAATATTTGTTATTTAAGAAAAAAATTATGTTTTCATGTAAAAATCCAAGCTCTGAATACAGTACAGCAGCCCTACAACTGATCTCTTAATAAGTTGATGGACAAAACCTGGAAGCTGGTTGTATAAATCCTTACAAGGCACTATTTTCTTAATTGCCAAATAAAATAACTTATTTCACATGAATTTTGCACACTGTTTTGCTTTGAAACAATACATCAAATATGCTAGTGTAATTAAGAGAATGTCTTCAAGCACCACAAAGTTAACAATTCTTTAATCAACTGCAAGATCACTGCAATTTAAGGTGACCCCAGCCAGCTGCCTGCACACCACGGCTCACCTGATGCTACTGCTTTCCTGGACACTACCACCTAATGCAGGAACTCCTCCCAGTATTATTTTTTATTTTGAGTCACAAGCAGCAGTTCTAGGTCTTCTCTTTTAAACTTCCACACAGGAATAATTTTATTACATTGAGGGGTAAAACACTTGCTTCAAAAGAGGGGGGAAATTTCCTAATACGTATTCAAACTTCACCTACAGAAAGCTTTGTGGAGTGTTACCAGCAATGAGAACTCAATTACATACTTTGGAGTGTCAGGGAGACTGTAGGATTGCTGATTCAAAAGAGCTACTTCTTTTCCACTAACAAGTGCAGTACATGCTAGTTACAGCAAGAGGAGACAAAATACTATAAATCTTATCACACATAACATTTTCAGGGAAAAGCCCACTGTCTTTTCTATGCCAGAGCATAGGATCCCACACTGACTGTTACAGCCTTTTTTTCTAACAGGGAGTAACTACTTATATAATCAAGGTGGTATTAACAGATCATTCATTTGCAACAATCTGCCTGAGGAAGACAAGTTGCAGCCAGAATTACTGCACTTAAAGAAAAATGCTCTGGATTGAAATACAGAAAGAAAATTTAAATAAGTAGAGCTGCTTCCAGTCACCACAGGGATTGTTTAAAAAAGAAAAAAAAAAGCAGATGGTGATGATGCCTGTTTGTATGTATGTACCTTTTTTATATGGCTTTGGTGGCACAACAGGACCAGGCTCTATGTTATCATAGAAGTTACATGTGGCTTTCGGATCAAAGTTTCCTGTCAGAAAAGAAAAGAAAGTGTCACTTGAAGGTTATTTAAATGCCTATGCCAGCAATATGAACATCCAAAGGCTTCCTATTTTATACATCTTTCTATTATGACATTATATCTTAGATTTTTCACAAGATTTGTCACATATTTTTATTCTTCTGTCAATCATAGTAACTGTTAGCAGGGCAATCTCATAATGAAAAATGAGCTCCAGCTCAAGATTTTGTATCGCTCTGAAAACATGTGAAATGTATGTCTTCCTAGAGGATACCTCCTTGATAAAAAAGGACTGTGCATATCCTAATCTGTTTGATTCTATTTAAGACAAGTTTTTATTGCAAAAGAGACTTTTAAAAACCCCAGTAAATTTCTGTTTGCCAGCCTCTTGGTTGCAACCCGTTGTTCAGCTCTATATTACTTGGCCACAGCCTTTGTAACCAAAAAGTTAAAATTTTAAGTAAAGGATTTTCACAAAGGAGCAATTTCTTAAAAAATGCTCTTGACAAAGTTATTTTGTGTCACCACTTTCTTACTAAAGGAATTTAACATGGCCAACAGAAGTATTAGGAAGTCAAGTTTATTAGGTCGCAATCAAAAAACCACTTACCTTTTAGAGGTAAGCTGTCATTGCTAATACAAATTGAAGTCTAAAAACTCCAAATACTCACATTTAAGCACATGCCATATCAGAACCACAGGACCATTTGGGTTGGAAAAGACCTCAAAGATCATTGAGTCCAACCACCACCCCATGTTCCCAGGTGCCACATCTACAGGTTTTTTGAATACCTCCAGGGATGGCAACTCCACCACTTCCCTAAGCAGCCTGTTCCTACACTTGACAACTCTTGCCCAGAAGGCACTTTCCCTAACATCAACTCTAAACCTGCTCCGGTGCAACTTGATGCTTTTTCCTCTCATCTGTCACTTGTTACCTGGGAAAAGAGACTCCACCTTGCCACAGCCTCCTTTCCACATTATTGTAAAGAGCTATAAGGTTCCCCCTGAGCCTCCTTTTCTCCAGGCTGAGCACCCCCAACTGCTCCTCATCACTTGAGCTCCAGACCCTTCCCCAGCTCCTTTTCCCTTCTCTGGACTCTCTCCAGCCCCTCAATGCCTCTCTTGTAGTGAGGTGCCCAAAACTGGACACAGGATTTGAGGTGTGGCCTCACCAGTGTGGAGCACAGGGGACAATTGCTGACCCAGGCCAGGTGCCATTGGCCTTCCTGGCCCCCTGGGCACACCTGGCTCATGTTCAGCTGCTGTTGATCAGCACCCCCAGGTGCTTTTCCCCCAGGCACATTTCCAGGCATTCTTCTTCCAGCCTGCAGTTCTGCATGGGGTTGTTGAGATACAAGGGCAGGACCCAACACTTGGCCTTGTTGAACCTCATAAAACTGACCTTGTCCTATTGATCCAAGCTGTCCAGAGCCCTCTGCAGGGCCTTCCTAACCTCCAGCCAAGTAACATTCGTGACCGTATCCAAATAATAGTTTTTTTTAAAATATCAATTCAATACCTCTAGATTGAAGGAGATCAACTTCTTTCAGTGTACAGTCAACATTTATCTGGAGTTGTCTGTTGAGGCTTCTCAATCTGGTCATTTCCTCAGGCTAGAAAGAAACATGCCAAAATAGTAATTGAGGGAAAGTGAGCATCTTATCTGAAATAGAAATAACATTGCTATATCTTTGTTAACAGCTTTATTAAAAACTGAGTATAGATACAGCACTGAAAGAAGCCAAACTGGCCCACTACTCCTAACTCATCTACCCTCAGAAAACATTCTTCTCTTGGAATGTGAGGAGTAAAACAGATAAGTTACTTAATATTAAAATTTGTTAGTAAGATGACATAGGTGAGCTCAAGTTTATTAAACCACACACGTTACTATATTCCGTATAAATGGGTGACTTGCTACCTGAGTTTGCATTGTGATAATCAAAAACAGAATACAATCTGCAGCCCACATTAACTATTACTTGATTATAACTGAACGAGGTTGATTTATTCATTTGCATCAACCCAAGGAGCTCCAAGAAGCCAAACCTTCTAGCCCAGTATATTTAAATCATTCAATGATGGAAGATTGTAATTATTCTTAACAGCATAATCAGTTATTTAGGTGCATATATTTGCATATCATTAAGAAACCCTGTTACGGGAATGCAAAGCTTTCTTAATGCTAGCAGCATCAATCCCCAACACATTTTATCCCAGGATGCATTCCAGCATCACAGTCACAAAATCACAGAATATTCAAGGTCGCAAGGAACCTCTGGAGTCATCTGGTCCACGTCCTCTGCCGAGCCTCCAACCAGACCTTGTGCCACTGATTTGCCACACCCTTGGCCTGGCTATTCATCCAGTTTTCATTGAACCTAAATGCTCATCCAGCCCATACTTCATTACCTTTTCTATGAAGATCTTACAGAAGACAATGCTGAAAGTCTTGCCAAAATCTACGCAGACAATCACCACTGTCTAGGTTACCAGGACAGACCTTGCATCCTAGAAGTCTACCAAACTGGTCAAGCTTGGCTTCCCCTTGGTCAATCTATGTGACTACTGCTGACCACTTTCTTGTCCTTCACATGCCTGGAAATGGTCAGCAGCACTAGCTGCTCAGTCACTTTTCCAAGGATCAAGGTGAGGCTGACCAGCCAGTAGTTCCCTGTGACCTCCTGTTCTTGAAGACAGCAGTGATATTTGCTGTCCTGTAGTCTTTGGGAACTTTCCCAAATGCCATTAATCAACTGAAGATTATCTGGAGTGGCCTTGCAATGACACCTGCCAGCTCCCTCAGCACTCACAGGGGCATCTCATCCAGGATTATGCCCTCGTGTGTGCCTGCTTTGCCTAAGCATTCCCTGACCTGGTTCTCTTCCACTGAGGGTGTACCTTCCCTGCTTTTCCCAGATACTTTTCCCAGGGTCTACAGGACCTGGGATTCCTGAAGGTAAAGACTGAACCAAGAAGCTCATTCAGTATCTCAAGCCTTCTTCATGTCCTGCATAACCACATCCCCCAATCTGCTGAGCCCACATTCTCACTAATTTTCCCACTGCCACCTAGGTGCAACAGAATCCTTTCTTTTTTTTTGGTCTTTGAAATTCTCTGCCAGATTCACCTCCAGTTGGTCCCTGGCTTTCCTAACCTCATCCTGGCACACTCAGTGCCTCTGTATGTCTCCCAGGTACATCTTTGCCAAAGGCTGCCCTGAAACAGGTGAGAGGTAGAACAGCCATAGTAGCTAAGCAGCCAAAGGCCCTTCTGTGCCTTCCAGGCTACACCTGTGTGCATTGTTTGTCAATACAGCCAGTAAGGCTGAGCTGATTTGCTTAACAACTGCACACAGTGGAAGATATTTTTCAGCCAGATGAATTCCCTTATCAGAGCCACACACATGTCTGGGCTAGAGTCACTTGCAGGTGGAAGTCACACAGATAAGAAGAATCAACAAGGAAAAAGGAGAGTTCCAACTATTTCAGGCAACACTGCCACTGAAAAGTTATTTGGCACATCTTGCACATACTAAATGAGAAATACTGTCTATGAGAAGCAATACAATAAAACAATAAAATACCTCAAACAATAAAATACCTTTTTAAAAACAAAAGTTAAACCTTCTTGCATGAACACAAGCTCTGTATGGCTGAGGCTTATTGAACTGATTTGGACATAATTTTATTGGCTGTCAGGAAACCAAGTATATTCAGTTCTGTGGTCCACAAAAGCACGTGCATACAACTTTCTGAAGTTTTGCTGGGAACACTAAGAAAACTGGACACATATCCATTTCATAAACTACAAGAATTAGCTTATGACAAGTCAAGTACTTAAAGTGTCTCCAAAGACTGAAGATTTTATACTGAGAAGTATTTTTGGAACAGTACTTTAGTTTCATCAAAACACAAAAGATAAATGTGTATGTTGAATTAAAATACTAACAAATTGCTTACTGTTGGAATTGCAGTTGTACAGCTGACTCTTCGAAGCCGCCTCTGCATCAGATCATGCTCCATCCCGTTGACTTCAGTCTTCAGGCGTTCAAGCTCTTCTTTTTCAAGCTTCAGCTCCTTTGCTAATCTCTCCATCCTTGCTCGTTGATGTAACAGCAAGGCTGATGTTTTACATAGAAGAAATTGTTACTAGTACATAAAAACCTGCAACACTGAATTCTTAACTTATGTGTAAGATTCATGAGTGACCTTTCTGGAAAAAAAAAGGTGATCATAGACATGCAGCCAAATATCAGTGTGGAGATGCTTTCATGCCAAATGAACTACAATTCAGAAGTAAGATCTTTCAGAATAAAAACACATTTTACACAGTAACTTGAAGTTGTTATTACCATTTTGGTCAAAGCTTCTTTTTTTGCATTTGGTCTTTCTCGTCTCAAAAATACAAAGGCACCTGTACAAGGAGACAGCTTCTCAGGATGAAACAGCAACCTAGTTATACTAATACTCTACTGACAAAAAAACCCGCAAAAAACAAAAAAAAACAACCCCAGAGGTAAGATCAGAAGGTAACACACACTTCATACCTGCTGTTCAACAGCAGCCTTGGGACTTTAGCCAAATGTCAGTCCCAAATCGTTTTTTTTTCACTGCTATTACAAATGTGGTATAACTTAAGTAGTCTTAGCTTTCCAGGGAACATTGTAATCCTCAATACTGCAAGTTCCCCAGGGTTCAGAGGTAAAACTATAGAGCTTCAACAAAATAAACTAGAGAATCCAGAAAATAAAAAGTTGAGTCAGCTCAGGTGCTTCAGACTCTTAATTTTACAAGAGATTGATTTCTCCAACCTCTCTCTGCCGTTAAGTCACTCCCTCATTTTCTTCATGGTACTGAAATTTATGACTCTCAGTCACAAGCTGCCAGAGAACCAAAGAAAAGAATTTTGACTAGCTAGAAGACGATATTCAGTTTCCTAAAGAAGAGCATTTCTCAGTATTTCACCATGATGCTAAGCTGGTAAGTCAGTGTGATGCTTAATCCTTTTTGATCAGGCTGGTTTTACCTGAATGAAGTCTGCTAGGACAGAGAAAAATCAGACATTTGATGTGGGTACTCAGACAAATATGCTGCTCATGTAACAATGTTCCAGCACACTGTTCAAAGCAAGGACGCTGTGGAACCTGCAAAATGCTACTTCATGAGAAGCCCCAGCCAGGACTTGCCTTTTCTTCACTGCATCCAACAAAGGCAAAGGAAAAGCACATAATTTTGAAAAATATTAACATATGAGCTAGGAAGAATTAGAAAAATAAATAACATGACAACTTATTGCAAAAGCAGAACATCTCAACCTGTCAGAAGCCGGTATCAGTATTCCACACAAAAATGTAACACTGTAATTTGGGTTTTGTACAGATTCAGCAATTCATGGCCAAAGAACAAACACCAAAAAGCCTAGTCAAGAATAACATCTGGTGTTTCTACACTACAGGCACCAAAATTATTGAGCAGAACTGTTTCCTACTTTTTCAAGCAGCATAAGTCATGTAAGCAGAATTTAATAAAAAAGTACAGATACCGGACAGAATGATTTTCCACTATTGTTACCAAACCCTGTCTCTGTGTGACTCCTTCAACTTAAAGCAGTGTGACTACATTTCAGAGCTTCACATTATACTCCAGTACAACTCACCAAATATGACTTATATTACAAAGAAGCAAAGTACAGACACCTGAATGGATTTCTGGTAACACTTTTTACAATAGCTTACATTCCAGCAAAAATTAAATAAACTTGTTCCCTAAATTCAGCTGTTAAATGCACTCTTTTCTAGGACTCCTTTGTAGTAAAGAATAAAATGTTGATTCTTCTACAATTTATTTCTATCAAGAGTTCAGGGTGCAGCAATAAAAAAAAGCTCTGATAGGTATTGCCACAAATGCAAAAAAACATATACTAATTAGTTTCATTTGCTTTTCAGAGACACAAATCTAGTGGAAAGCACAAAGGCAAAGCCATGTTTTACATTTCAGAACGTTTTTCACAGCTATGTGAAGCTACTCGTATTTTTCTCACATAAATGACAGCCTTTACTGAAGCTGTAATAGGAACACTACAAAAAAAAAAGCACAAGACCTCAGTTACAGACCTACTGACATCCTTTTTTACTAAAGAATTGGGTCTACAAAATTTCCAGTTGGGTCTGTGAGGTACTAAATAGCTTTGCTGATGAGTTAGAAGAGTTCGAAATGCAGTAAGTGAAATAAGAAATCAAGAAATACAGAGCAGCACTATAAGATCTTCTCACTTCAGCTATCTGAAGTAAAACAAAAAAAAAAGCTAGAGGGAACAACAGACAAATAGAACCTTCCTTCCAAACACAAATCCCGAAAATACCTGTTGCAGGTTATCATTCTGTCATGACCCAAATGACTGGTTTGAATGCTTGCAGATTGGTTCACTTGCTCAACTTTAAATATTTCAAATCCATACAGCAGATGACTCCAAGAAAAGTAATTTTCAGCTTAGGGTTTAATTTCACACTTCTTTTCTTTACCGAATTACCAAATTCTTCATTTGTATATGTCATTAAAACTATGTTTTATCCCTATACAGCAGAATGTATCCTAAAATTTGTCTTCCAATCTCTTCTTCCTCTTTGAAAACTCTAAGTGGAAGAAGTAAACTTCTGATTTAAGTTCTTCAAAATAATTATTTTATTACCTTTAAAACACATTTGTATTGAAATTTTTTTTAGCTGCATTCTTATCTCTCTCTTCTCTTTCACTTAATATTCTTCAATCTAAAACAAACGCAGAAGCCATTGCTTCAGGTGTTCTAAAGCACTTGAATACAGAACAAATACAAAACATTATAAAAATCCACATGTAAATTTATGACTTAGTTCTTCAATGCAGAATTGACAAAACTGACACACAGTATATATGAACAAGCTACTTATGATTCTTAACTGCAGTGCTTTGAGAAAGTTCCTTGACATCAAAAGCACAGTAATGTTAAGACCCTTCGAAATTCTTTATGCATTAGACCAAAATTTGGCAGTATTAAAAAAAAAAAAAAATCAGAAAAAACTGTCTGATTTTTGACACAGTTTCTATTTTTCTCTATACAAGTTCAAACATTCTCACTAAGCAGCAAAATCAAGCTGAAAATGCATTTTAGAACACCATAATTTGAGGGGTGAAACATTTACCTTGAGTGTAAGCATAGTCGTCTGATCCAGAACTAGAACTTCTCTGATACTTATGGCTTCCTTTTTCTGCTCCAGATCCTGGGATTACAGAAATAGGCTGAATAGGTTCTGGTGCTGCAGAACGCTCTTCTTGGTCCACTAAATTTAAAAGATTCTCAGTCGGTGCTCGACCTACTGTGATTTTAAAAATGGTTGGGTTTGGCTGAGAAGATACCATTACCCGAGGAGACTGTGTTGGTGCACCTGCAGGTCCAGTTGGCTGAGTGTAGGTAATATATACTGGATTAACACTAAATGGAGGTTTGGGTTGTCCCGACATACCTCTGGATGGAGAACTTGAAGGAGGAGTAGTGGGTGCGTACAGCGGGTGCTGGTTTCGTTGAGATGGTTGATTGCTTATTGGTGAAGGGCTTCTGTTCATTGCAGTCCCAGGTCTTTGTGGTGGCTCAACTGTAATTTCTATTTTATTCATGGAACCTTTGGATATACTAGGTCCAGCAAAAGGAGGAAGGTACGATACAGAGTGACCACCTTGCTTTTGAAAAGTCTGGGATGCTTGCTGATATGGATGGGGTGGGACAGTGGAAGGACTAGGAGGCATGAAAACATGTGAACTCTGGTGACTCAACTGAGGAGGCTGAACTTGGTGTTGAGGAGAGCCAAAGGGAGAGGGACACTGGGATGCCGGTGGTGATCGAAAAGCCGACTGAGGGATCTGGGGTTGTTTTGGAGAATATTGAGAAGGTTGGTAGTTCTGTTGATGTGGATATACAGGTAGAGGACGAGGAGTATAATGTGGAACTGGGCCCTGTGGCGATGAATGCCACTGTGTATTCTGAGGAGTCTGTCGTCCTGAAGAACTTTGAGATGTTTGTCTAATATAAATAGAGCCAGGAGTCCCATAAAGATTGCTTGGAATCTGTGGAAGAATTTGTAGAGCTCTGGGTACACTCTGTCCAGAGGGGAGGTTTTGTGATACTGTAACAGTAATGGGATTTGTACTGTACCGAGGTATGTGCATATACGTGGGAGGGCCTTGCATAGCAGACGTGTTCATTCCTGGTTGTATGGAAGATGGCTGTGGAGGTGGCTGTGGAGGAGGAGTAGCTGCATTTCTATTCTGGTCATTCATGAAAAATGGATTGTAACTAGGAGAAGCTGCCACCACGGCGGGAGCAGAATGCGGTTCTTGAACTAAGCAAATCAGCTGTTTACCTGCCGTGCGCTGCGGGTCAATGTGTCCATCGCTTGAGCTGTGTACCAGTGTACGACCACCATTAAGTTGAGCTCCATCCCCCGCATGATAGCTGGTATGAGGATGAATACCCAGATTAATGTGCAAAAGGCTATTTCTATTCATTCTGCTGTCATCAGGGCTGTGGTACTCCATATACAAGTACTTGCTGCTCTCCTGTGCCAGGGCTCGACAGCAGGCATCGAGGTTGTTGTTGTTCTGGGAGCAAGAAGAGACACCTGTTACTGCCACAGAGCACAGGAGAGAGCCATCGCTCCCTTCAACATTCAGCTGAGGCCACAACCAGGCTGGCCAGGACACAACTAGGTATTGTGAAATAAAGATGATACTTGCTACAGGATATGCAATACATAGCTCACATTGCATCTGGCAAAATGCTCTAGTTACACTATGTAACACTAGTTACACTATGACACATGGAAAAAAAGGCAAGTCCAGTTTTAGAAAAGCAGTAGTTACAACTCTCCGTATGTTCTTCAAGGAACAAGTCTGTATAATTAACTGCTTCTAGTAACAGCACAAATCAAATTAAACTAGATCAGAATTGCAAACTCTGGAAAAGCAACACAAAAATGCAGATAACATTTCAATGCTTATCACAGTTTTCACTGTTTTCACTTTCAGTTTACTCTTTACCTGATTACATCTCTTCACCTGGAAGTAAAAAAAACACAGCTTTTTATATACCTTAACAATAAAGTCTAAGTATTGCTTGAAGAAGAAGAGGGGATTCCATAAAGAATATTACAACTCCAATCAAATATAAACTGTCTTTAAGAATTTCTAGTTTCAGGCTAAAAAAAGTTTATTCATCATGAGAAACCAAATAACCCTTTTGAATGTTTGATTTCTTCTGTGGTGTTGGCAGTTGAAACTATACAGACAAATTATGAATCAAGTGAGAAATATAATGGGGAATTCCTTTTCCCTTCTTGTCCTCTCCACTCTTTTTAGCTTAATGTGGTCTGTTAAAAGAACAACACAAATGATGACTTTTCCAAATGAGTAAAATCCCTAGAAAGCGTTCCAGATGGTGGACTTCTTGTTCTCCCCACTTCATCATATAACAACCTCCATCACCTGTGGTTCAGGTTTTAATTTAAATGGTGGCTAAAGAAAACAAATTTCACTTTAAGTTCAACTAAATCTGGCCCTTAGCACCTCAAATTTGTTAAACATGACCCAAGACTAGAAGCTTTTGTGACAGAGAACACTCTTTCCACAGCAAGTGTGTACATATTTATACCTGCACATACACCCCTGCCTTCCTCAGTGAGCTAAAATCAGCATTCTAAGGAACATACATTAATAACAGCTGCACTTTTATTTTAAACACTATCAATATGTAAATTTGTATGCATACATTACAAATATACACATATTGCCTTGCAATACAATTTTCAACAGCCACTGGCTGAAAAGTCACGTTACATTTCTTTTCTCATGTACTGACACAGTCTTAATACCAGAGTGAAGATGATTTTCCCAAAATTCCATATGATTTCACTATCATATGAACTCATCATATGAACATATTCTGTATCTTCTCCTATGAAGAGTTACCACCCAACACGAGAGTCCAGCACTTAAATAGGAACAGGACACTTCTCCCTGACAACTTCCCTTCATGCTGAGCTCTTCTTCCACACATCAGTGGTCAGTGGGAACATCCAGACATATCACCAAAAATTTAACACCAGAATACATGGGAATCAGACCTTGTAATAACAACCAGCACCACAATGCCAAGACAGCAGTCTCAAAAAAGTGAACCACTTGCCATCTAAACAGAACTTCATGAACACAACCTTCAGTTCCTTAGGTCAATTGGTCAGGGTGCAGATAAAGAGAACGGATATAGGACAGGCTCTGATCTGATTTTATCAGGGTATGGAATGTATTTGTAATTTCAAAGGACCCTCAATTTTTGACAGGTGTGAAACTCCAAAATTATTTAAATCTAGAGCACTTATTACAAATTGTTATTGCAAACCAGCTCACACATCTTTAAATATAGAGTGGGTTTGTATTTGTATTTTATATAGAAATCTATACTTAAAAACATAACAAGTTAATTTGCTGAGCAGAGTTAACTAGCTATCCAGAATGCCATATCATAGATACAGAACACCATATGCTTCTACAGTATTAGGGAGTTCTTTAATTTTTTCAGTTTAAAAATGTCTATGACAAACACATCATAAGGATTGTGTACTTAGCAGTACCAAAGATATGACCGTCAGGATAAGTAAAGCTTTAAACTGAAGGACTTCCCCTACTTTACATTTGTCTGAAAGTAATTAATTTTTATTTGTATAGTTTAGAAGACAAAATTACAACCCCTATTCTAAGTAAACCTACTCATGTGCCAGGGACAGGCAGGATGCAAGTACAGTTTTCCAACCTCAGCCATGGCAACAAAAGGCCAAACCAGATCCTGCATGCTGGTATTCCATTCCTGAGTCTTCCCATGAACTGAAGATATTCCCAGATGACCACTACTTATTACATGTGGTAATTTATTATCACGTCCAATTTCTGATTTTGGATGAAGGTGGAAGGATGAAATGGAAAGGGAGTGCAGGGAGAAGAACCACTAACTGACCTAGAAAGAAAGAAGTACAGCCAAACATCTGGAGATACCATGAAGAAAGAGATACCATGAAGAGGGAAAACAGTCAGATTGCTAGCTAAGCCCAGCTCCTTGTCTTGGAAGGATGAGTGAGTGCTTACTAAAATCTCCACCAGCATATGTACAGTAATTTCACTATTATAAGCCGCATCTTTTTCATCGAAGAATCCAGCCTGCCCCAGTAGTGCGGCTTATATTCAGCTGTGGCTTATTTATGGACAAATCCCAGTGAAATGCCAACCCGGAAATGAGAGCTGGCTGGGGAGGGCACCTGGGGCCACCTTTAAAGGCTTCTCTGGTCTATGAAAAGTGTTTGCAACTTGAGCACCTGACACCAAACCCAGCTGGCAGCAATTGTGTTACTAATTTGTTGCTTTGTTACACATGGATCCTTGCTTAAAAAAGAAAAAAAAAAAAGTGCGGCTTATATTCAGGTGTGGCTTATATATGGATAAATCCCGTGGTCTACCCAGCTACCGGGAGGTGCGGCTTATAATCAGGTGCAGCTTATAATCGTGAAATTACTGTATGTTATTTTTGTAGCTATCATCAATTACCATCTCATTAGCCACTTTCTTTATTATCCATATGCATACAGTCGCAGGTCACAAAGCCAATGAAAAAAATCAGTGTAAAATAATCTCCACAAATCTAAGTGAAGAATGACAAAATTTTGTACCTAAAGGACAAGACACAAATGCAAGTAGTAGAGTCTTCCAACCTTTTAAAATAAACCCAGGAGAATGAAAATCTATGTTCCATATGTACTCCTAGAAAAGGCTTTCAAACTAAACTTGTATTTCATGCCAAAATGAAATACACAGGCTCTTCACCATACCTGAAGCATGCACTGAGACACCACCCCTTCAGGTATCTCAGGGAAACGCTGCCGGAGATCATGGAGTACCTGCACGTCAAGCTGCTGGCTGCCCTGCGCCATGCCAGATGGATGATGTTCCAGATTACCAGAAAACGGAAGTCAACAGGCCTTCCAATGATTGTGGTCTTCTGAGGCTTCTGGCATTTTCTGTAAGAAAGAAAACACACTCCTTTAAGCCACTGCAACTTTTAATCCTTCCCAAACTGCTTGTGCAGAAAAACTACTGTAGTGCATTTTAACTACCAACAGAGGCAACAGCTTAAACATAAGGGTGGGAATAGTCACATTGCAAATAGTAACATTAAAACACCTAATATACCACAGGTATGTCTATAATATGGCTTTGCACTGGAATGTGCTGGTTCTGGTCTTTACTCAGTCCCACTGTGGCACCATGTGTAACTTTAATTAGTGTGACCTGCATAAAATAGAACTGTTATATATTTACTCCTGAACAGTCTGCAGAGAAGCCTGAAGTTATCACCAAGTACAGATATCTTATTCACAACATGCTAGAAATAATAGGCTGGAAAATCAAGTAGTGTAATTATCAAAAAATACTCCTGTGTTATTGGGGTTCAAGCTCTTTTGTCTTTACATCACTACAAATCAAAAAAGTCAGAAGCAATTTCTGTGAAACTGAACAAGAATTAAACAGAATTTCAAGAGCCCTTTCCAGGATTAGATAAGCATCTACATAAGATTTTTGCAAAATACCTGTTACATTCACACTACCACGAGTAACAAAAAACAAACCACACAAAATCCTCGAAGCCTCTTTCTATTTCAAAATTTTGTATTCAACAACAAAAAGATTCTGTCTGAACTTCCATACCCAAGGACTACTGGAAGGCAAATGCAGTGTGAGTCAACAACCGCTTTTTGCGCTTGTGGCTCATGAGCACAGCAGTAACCAAAAGGCAGCTGATGTCTAAGCAAAGATTCACAAAAACTTTTGAGGTGTGCATGACACAGCCCCCTGTTACACATCTATCACTGCTAAGCTACAAAAGCCTTTCCAACAATACTGCTCAGTGGAATTCTTAACTGTAGAGAATGCACTGCTGTGTTCAGAAAGGGAATGAAAATCAGATACCAGCAGAGCTGGTGTTTAATAATGTATTAGCTACCCAAAGTCTCAAGTTTAAATCATTCTTATCTTGACCTCAGTGCAACTGTGGGTGGCACATGGCACAGGTATTCCAGTCAGCTTTTCATTTGTTACTTTGACTTCCAGCAGCAGCCTCCAGCAAAGGCCACATACCTCTAGGCACTAAACTTCCAACAGCTTCCTCTGAAAGCTTCTTCATTTCCACAGGCAAGAAAAAAGAAAATGTATCTTCAAAGAAAAGGGAAGTGTCAGGTTTAAGGTAAAAAACCAACTTTGATTAAAGTTTTAGGGGTAAAGACAGCAGGAGTCCAGTCCACGATCTGTGGCTCTGCCTGTGGACAGCTCTCAGCTGCCATCAGCATTCACTGAACACCACTTGTGCTCACAGAAAGGGTCCCTCCCTGCCCCATCTCAATATTCCAGTGCCATATTCCACTGTGACACTTGCCACATCACACACTTACCCAGGATGAGACAAGTCTAAAGAACAGTGAGCTATGTGAATTATCTTGCTCTGACTTACTTATATTGTACATCACAATTCATTTCTGTCCACTGCAGTAATGTTTGGGTTTTTTAAAGGAAATGGAGCTTCCACCAGCATCCACCAGAAAATTTCAATCTACACTCACATCATACTCTGAAATGCAGAGCATCACATGAATACTCAAACAAAACCTGACAGCAACCAAGCTCTATGTGTTTCTAGACAATTATCCCAGGAAGCAAAATGCAGTAATGAAGGAGAACCCCAACAGAATAAATTGCAGTTAAAACCTCTGTGGAATAATAAATGATGGCATCTGAAACATTAGTTAATAATTATAAGAATTTCATTTGCACTGGCAAGATCCTTTGCATCACTTCTCTCTTCAAATAAAAATAACACAGGTGACTGTAAATGTAACAGGTGGACTGAGGAGCCATCATCAAGACATTCAATGTTTTCTACTGCTGTTTTAAAATATTAGATATCAATTTTTTGTTTTCTAACATTTCCTAAACCTGTGGAGAGTAGAGGTATAACACAAAGTAACTGGCAGTTACTGGCCAATAAGAATTTAATCAGACTTTAAGCATAATGGGTAACAAAGTTCCATTTTTATTTTGAGGAGTTGAAGCTTCCACAAGAAACCAAAATAACTGTTGGGAAACATGAACAAACACAATCATTCTGAAGTCCTTGGATTACGTAGCTAAGCTACTGTGGGAATTTGTTGGTTTTTCCCCCATCCCCAGCCAACACCACAAAATTTAATAATGTCATTATGTACAAGTTCAGCCTTTTGTCCCACCTATTGTCCAGCATTTTGTTCAGCTTATTGTACTTGACCTGACTGCACATTTTCCACTCTAAGCAGGCATGAACTGGCTGGAATACAATACCCACTTCCCATGTTGCTCCACAGCACAGGGCAGGCAGAGAAGCAAGTTATTCAGAGAGCCAGGGGCTTACAGCAAAGGCTACACAGCTGAGATGCTTAGACAAGAACTCCTGCTGAGCCACAACAGGCGAGGAAAGCGATCCTTCAAAGACTTTCTTCACAGCATTCACGGGCTTAGGGACACACTGAAGGACCTTACATGACCAGCCTTATAATTACTGAAAGTTCAACACATCAAACACCAACCCAAACTCAAAATGAAAACAAGGTGCTTCATCTGTAGCAGTCAGGAAGGAGCTGAGGGTACCCAAGGCCTGGATGAACAGTACCTCATGAAGATGGAATAAATTAGCAGCGCTAAATGTGTGGCAGTTCTCATGGTAAAGCCACAGCAAATTCTCACAGAATTGGTCCTGCTGTGTTTTAACACACGGAGCTGACCTCGGGAGCCACTCAGTGAATCCCAGGGATTATGTAAACCATGGCTCAAGTCCTAAAGAAATACAGTAATTTGCTTTTTCACATCTTTTGCATGCCCAAATGATAAGTAAATGAAAACAGTATCTTTACATTTTATCTTTTCCTTAAACCACTTGTATATATGACAAGTTGAGAAAACAACTAACAGTTTATCAAACAACTGATGCCTCATTTCTGAATGAAAAAATAAAAAGGCAGAACTACTTCAGTCTTGATCCTCCCCAAGATCTGTTCAAATTCATAGAGAAGGAAATCTACTCTGCTACCATCATTTTTGAAGCACTAAATCAATTAAAATGAGGACACCTAAATCACCAGGAATAAGATCCAATTGAAACTAAATTATGTCAATAAATACTAATTATTTCAATAAACACTATCTGAAAATGTATACATTGTGTACTGATGTGCACTTTTACAATTACTCTGTATGGAGCAAGTAAGTAATTCCTGAGTGAATTTTCAGAAAATAGGCTACCTGGAAGACAATTTTTTAGGCCTTAATAATTTAATTGTTAAGAGTTTTATAACAATAGCTGGGCATTGAAGTGAAAGAGGAAAAAAAAATCAAGAGGCAGAATATAATAATAACAAATCAGCTTACAGAATCATAAATATACTGGAGTCAGAAGTGAACCACAAGGAATATCAAAGTCCAGCTCCTTGCCCTGCACAGGACAACCCAAGAAGCACACCATGCCTGAAAGGCTTGTCCAAACACTTCTTGAACAGATACCAGGTCAGAACTGAAACTGCACTTTGAACTCCCCATCTTGCTCACCTTCCCAACAACACTAACACTCTCCTCTACAAAACGTCTTCCTGAAAACTATGACAGGAACTGATTACAGGCAGCAGCTCTTTATCAGTAGAATGATGACACCCCGAACTTCTCTGCTGATTCACTGGTTAAATGTTTCCAAAGGCCAGGATACTGTCCACATATTGCTTGCCAACAGCAACACATGAGAAGAGACTAATTAGCTCAGACAACATATTTAGAAAGCACTTTATTAGACTCAATATTAGTATCTTTGGGGTTTTAGCAACTATTGTAGTTTTAACAAATACATATGATTTCAGCTGTTCTGCATCATCACATCCCAATTCCACTTCTGTACTTCAGTACTCCAGTGGATGTTAAGGTGTGTAATTACTGTGGTACTTCCTACAGTAACAAACACACACTAGAAAAGCTGTTGAAGAGCAACATTTCTGTGAATCAGCTTATATAGAACCATGACATTTGAAGATAAAAAGTTGCTTCTCACAAAGGATTAACTATGCAAAAACATGGTTTTTAACATCCCATCCCACACACACCTATTATTTAACAGGCATGCATTACAGCCTGTAAACATGCCCAGAGTATGACCTGGCTGCAGATGCAATCATGTAATCCCACCTCTAATCCTTGAGCAGCCTCTAGAACCACTGCTACCTTAAATTCAAAGGTGCCTGCCTAGAGCAGAAAATTACATTGGCTGTAATTGTTAAAAATCATCACAAACTATTCATTCCAACATTGAAAAGAAAGACAACTGATTTGTACACTAAGTTTGCATTTATGCAACCATTCAAATAAGTAAAAACAGTTAACTCATCCTGCAAATACCACAAGACTCGCATCAATTCAGCTAAAACGTAGGATTGCTCTTGCAGCAAAGGCAGGCAAATGATTTTATGGAAATATGACACCTTCACAGACACTTGCTAGCTGGAAGACCTTGAAATCTCAGAAATATGAGAAACTAAAGTGTTGTAACAGTGCCAAGAGCAATTTTTCCTCACAGCCATATTCAGTCACACACTCACTGTATAAACATGATACATAAGAAAATCAAGAATAATTTTCCCCTGCAACTGTCCAGTTAAAATAATTTTTAGGATTATATATAGCTAAGCACAACTTTCCCACCTCAGAAATCAGAATGTTTATTTGTTAAGAGAAGTTTTCTTTATTTACAGGGTGATACATCCCACAGCTTTGGGACTTCACACAGTAGGAAAGACACAACAGAACTTAAAGACATTCTGTCAGTTCATACCGACTTATAAAGTTCAACAAAGTAAAATAAAAGCAGTCAGTGTTTAAAGTTCAGCTCAGCATGCTGCTGCCACTGCTCTGAACAGCTGGCTATGTCAGTAAAACCATGGTTTGGGAAGCTGTCTTCTGATGAACAGTCATTCACTTGAGTAAAAGATCAACAGATTCATAAACCCCCTGGATGGTAGAAAGGCATTATGAAGCACAAAAGAGAGGTATAGAGCAGAATGAAACTAAAAATAAAGCTGACAAGCTATCACTGTTGACCAATTGATCTCTTATAGTAAAGTTATACAAGCTCTCTGGACAATTCCATATCCCTGCTCAGATGTGTCATGTGATGGCCTGGAACAGCTCAGAGTACTGAAATGGAACGTAAATCATTAAAGTCAGCATGATTAGAATACTATCATCTCAGATGGATGAAAAAGGAGTGGAGAGCAAAAAAATCATTCCTTCACTTGTTTTTTCCCCCCAGTAGCTTAAACTTAAGCAGTGATCAGTTTTATCCATGTTTGAAACTCTTCCCACACACTCTATAAATGAGCAATACAGTGTGGTGTGTCTTTATCACACAAAAGCAATATAAAACTTGGTGATAACAGAAACCTGGACAGAGGAAACCCATTTTTGGCAGAACAGTGACACTGCCTAGAAACGTGACTCATGCACGAAAAGGTTTAATCTGTAATCCGTGTGCAAGCATGTTAGTTAAATAGGTTGTTACAAAAGTTCAAAAAATCATTATCGATCACTATTCCCTCTTAGGCATGTGTTTTGTGTGCTTTAGTATTTGCTTTGTTTTTCTGCCTTTAATTACAACTCTATGAACCAACAACATTGAAATGAACTACTGCTTAGTGTTACTCATTTACTGCTTTCTCTCTTCCATCTACATTACAGGATCATCAAGGTTGGAAAAGACTTCCAAGACCAAGTAACCTCTGACTGAATACCACCATGCCCACTAAATCACATCACCAAGTGCCACATCTGCTCATTTTCTTAACACTTACCGGGATGGTGTCTCCACCCTTCTCTGGGCAGCCTGTTCCCATGTTTAACCACTCTTCGAGCGAAAAATTTTTTCTGATATCCAACCTGAACCTCCCCTGGCACAACGTGAGGCCCAGCTGCCTTTGTTCCACCTCTCCTTATCCAGGAGAAGAGACAGACCTTACAGGAGGTGAAGCAAGCGGTAGGGTCACCCTTGAGTTCTCCTCTCCAGGTTAAACCTGGCTCCCACAGCTGCTCCTCAGGAGAATTGTGTTCCAGGCCCTTGACCATCTCCACTGCCCTTCTCTGGACATGCTCCAGCACCTCAATGTCCTTGCAATGAGAGATCCAAAACCTGTCTTTTCAAACTAAACATTTATATAGAGACATTATTTATTCCATTGCTTTGTAAGCAAAAGGAGTGAAACTCATCCCTATCCCATAGACAAGTCTAATCTCCACAAAGTAGAATTTAATTTTAGTACCTACTGTATTTTCATGACTATAAGGCGCACTGGACTATAAGGCGCACTTTATTTTTTTTTAATTTTTTTTTTAGGAATGTTGATCCGCACATAACTTTTACAACTTTTAGCGTAAAATCAGGAGGGACGGACCTGAGGGACGTGTGTGTGCCTGCTCGCGGTCATTTGATTGCGAGATTCATGTTTGTCGCTGGGCAATGTGAAATAGAAATGGTTTTAAGATCCCTTCAATACTCAAGGTTCGTGTATTAGGCGCACCGCCAGTTTCAGATCAAATTTTAGGATTTTCAGTGCGCCTTATAGGCCAGAAAATACAGTACATTAAACTGGGAAATAGCAAAAACTGAATGATAATGAGAAGACCACTTATCTGGAACTGTGATACTCCTTTTAACAGGCAGCTAAGAGGTTCTTGGCCAGTAATTCCTCTGCTAAGTCACAGCACAGTTTGGTTGGGACAAGACCTCCAAAGGCCATCCCAGTTCCAAAGCCCTGCTGAGGGGCCACTAGACCAGGCTGCCCTGTCCAGCAAGGCCCAGAACACTGCTAATGATGGGGCACCACTTGTCTGAGCAGACTGTTCCAGTGTCTCACCATCCTAATCTGAAATTCCCGATTCCTAATTCTTCCTTATGTCCAATCTAAACCTACTGTCTTTCCATTTAAAATCATTGCCCCTCACCCTGTCATGACAGACCTTGGTAAAAAGTCTTCCCTAATCTTTCCACTAAGCCTCTCATATAATGAGAGGCCACACCAGTAAATACAGTAATTTCATAATTATAAGCCGCACCTAATTATAAGCCGCACGTCGGCGTAGCCGGGCAGACCACCGGATTTGTCCATATATAAGCCGCACTGAATATAAGCCGCACTTTTTCTTTCTTTTTTTTTTTTTAAGCAAGGATCCACGTGTGACAAAGTAACAAATTAGTAACAGAATCGCGCCAGCACGGGGTTTGGGGTCAGGTGCTCAAGTTGCAAACAGTTTTCATAGACCAGTGAATCTTTAAAGGCAGCCCCAGGCGCCCTCCCCGGCCGGCTCCCACTTCCGGGTTGGCATTTCACTGGGATTTGTCCACAAATAAGCCGCACCTGATGATTAGTCACACTACTGGGGTAGGCTGGATTCTTCAATGAAGAAGGTGCAGCTTATAATCATGAAATTACTGTGCTTCAAAGGAACTGATGGTCCTCTCACTCCAGTGAGCAAGTAGAAGCAACTCTCATTACAGAGCAAAGTCACAAAAGAGAAAGTTTCCAAGGCAGGCAGATAGGTCAGGAATGATGCTACCACGCCACAAATACTACCTTCCAAGAGTGCTCTGCACAACACGAGGCACAACTACAAGATGCAAACTCAAGTGAGTTTGTACAACGCACAGATAATCCTGAGGTTACCACAAGCATCATGATGGCACTCAAAGCTATGAGAACAATGAACTGCCTTTCTTATGAGGAC
The DNA here is from genome assembly GCA_009812075.1 of Sialia sialis. NCBI lineage: Eukaryota > Metazoa > Chordata > Aves > Passeriformes > Turdidae > Sialia > Sialia sialis. The sequence goes on from VRYO01002772.1 coordinate 82,121,799, forward strand.
ATATGCTCTATGATTTCTGACTGAACATTTGTGAAATGATGCTGTGGCTGGGAAAAATCCTACAGGGAACAGTCCACTGTCAGATTTCCTAATTCATCAACTTCTGTGTTGGCCCTGATAAAAGCAGTTTTATGATGATGCCAAAAGTTTTTGGTAATGATATCCTATTCTGGGAATGAGCCAGAAAGGATATAAGAAAATGTAAGCAATTTCACGGCTATAAGGCGCACCCTTTTGACAGAAATTTTGATTGAAACCCGGAAGTGCACCCTATAAATCGGTGCGCCTTATAGTCGTGAGATTACTGTGTACAGTAATTTCACGAATATAAGCCGCACCTTTTTCATTGAAGAA
>VRYO01002772.1:82123152-82141601 GCA_009812075.1 Sialia sialis
AAGTGCAGCTTATATTCAGGTGCGGTTTATAATCGTGAAACTACTGTATACTATGAAGCACTGGAGAAGGTCTACTGCAAATCCATTGATCATAAATTTCAGCTTTTTCTTCATTTTTAAGTACGGTCTGCTATGCATTTTTCCAAACTTAGCAATTACTAGAAGCTGAGGCTTATACAAGAGAGAAACTGAGAAACAAAAAAAAAAGAAAGCACAAGCACTGGTCTATTGTTTCATATACAATCTGTTTGACAAAGTGAGCTTCCTTCTCAGAAGTTTGAGATTAATACTTCTCAAAGAAGCAATGTCTTCAAATATTGCTACAGACAGTGAGTTGTCTGCAGAGCACCAGTCTGAATCTTGACCAGCCCAACAGGAATTCAATATTGTTCCAGCCTGAGATGTTTGACAGCTCCTACACAAAGGTGATTCTCAGCATTAACTCCTACTCCTACATGACAAATTCACTGCTACTTACTGAATTCACCTGCAAAACATTCAAAACAGGCTTTGTTCTCAAGATGTATTTACAACAGTTAAAACACGAGTCTTTCCATAAGACACATGAACAAAATAAAACACTGCAAGTACCTTTGCAGGAGTTCAGATCAGTAAGAATTCACTAAGGACAGAAGTTGCAAAAAGTCTCAAGACAGAAGTCAGAATTTAAAAAAATACAACAAACAACCTACCCACCACATTTGGATTACTCACAATGAACTTATAAAATTTTTGAGTGTAGGTGTTACCTACAGTCATAAATTGGCTGTTACACATTTCAATGGTTAGTCACAAAATTTACCTTTTCACTTTGACTTGGGCTTCTCCTTATTAAAAATGACTGCTCCAAACAAACGAATTGCTATCAATAAATCTGAAAGACGCTCCATTTGCAGAGTAAAACCAACACAACCATGCTGATTGCCTGAGCCTGCAGATACTTCTGTCAAAGGCACATCACTGCACTTCACCCATTCAGGGCTACACCATTTGAATTGTTATCCAGTTTTTTACTTGGGTGGCTCAGAAAGCAATTAAGTCTCTGATGAGGTTTTCTATGACAGATCTTGAAAATACTCTATATTCAATACATTGAATCAAAGCTTTCTATTTTGTTGATAACTGCATATATTTTTTGCATATATGGAAATGCCAAGGAGTGTCTTGGTTTGAAGTGTCTGCTAGGGAAGGCAGGAGCCTCCCTTGGAATGGAGAATGTAAACCCCCTCCCTGTGACTTACTGTAATTTTGGAACTCAGGGGCTCTCAGATAAAGATATGAGAACAGGAATAACAGTTCTTTATTAGTATGTATAATAGAGCAAACAAAACAACAACTATGGCATTGACACCAACCAGAACAGAAGGGCCCCAGGGACACTTCTGGGCCGCAAGCACTTTCCCCTGGGTGCAGCTCTGGGCACAGCCAGCAGGGGCGCTGTGGGCTCACAGCAAGCAGGGCCCGTGAGGTGATTCCTCCGCGCCTGCAGGGGCGCTGTGCGGCGGGCTGGGCACATGGTGATGGCAGCTGGGCCCGGATAGGAAGGGATGGAGGAGAGGCCTTAGTTCTAAAAACCTCCTGCGGCAACCGATCTCAGTGCCCAGATGTGACAGGATGGAGAAGAGGTTTCACTTCACAAACCTTGGGGCAGCCATTCCTAGTGTCCCTGCAGGTCTCTGAGGAGATCCACGCTGGGATGGCAGGAATGAGCAAAGATTCCTGGGCTGGTGGACGAGATGTATCAAACTTTGGAGCTGCGGCTGGAACCGCCAGATGTCTTGGCAGGCACGGCATGCAGGGCTACAGTTCAGTGAAAGCTTGGAGCAGTGCTGAAGCAGCAGCAGGGCAGGGAGAGGCCAGCCCAAGATCCCAGGCACTCAAGCAGATGGGGACAGGTCCCTCTTTTAGTGAGGTGGGTGCTAATAAGATGTGTTCAACCCCCATCCTTTACCTGCTTCTATTCTCGTGGTATTTCCATCCTTCAAACCTCTCAGCATGAGAGAAATGCAATCAGACACCTTCCACCTGGGCTTCACCACTTTATCTTAAGCACCCATAAGTACCCAGTATTCAGTGTTTCTTAGTAACTTATGGGAAATATTCTATATGTAAAGAGGAACTAAAGAAAAGAAACCTAACCCCCAACAAGGATACAGACAATTTCTGTAACGCACCTTGTTTTAAACATTCACATTTTTCTGCATCAAGAAAATGATCACAGAGTATATTTACACCATCAAGTAGAAGTATAGCAATTTCACATCTATAAGGCGCACTTCTGGGTTGTCGGCAACTTCCCGAACTTTGCCCATATATAAGGCGCACCGGACTATAAGGCGCACTTTTTTTTTGCAGCGACAATCCACATACAACAAAGTAATGAATTAGCAACGGAATCACACAATCGCAGGGTTTACTGGCAGGTGCTCAATTTGCACGTTTCTCACGGATCGGCGTAGCCTTTAAACGCAGCCCTCCCCGTGCCGCGGACCCTAGCACTCCCGCCGGCCCCCGGTGCTGGCTGGCGCAGCTCTCGCAGCACGGCTTGGCTCGCACTTCCAGGTAGGCAAATTTCCAAACTTTGTCCATATATAAGGCACACCGGATTATAAGGCACACTTCTGGGATTCGATCAGAATTTTAGTCAAAATTACTGTATTCCTTTTCCTGCAGAGACAGAAGAGGCTGCAATTAGCACTAGTTTCAAGTTAAGAGACCTGTGTAAGTATTAGCAGCCCATGCAAGTGACAACTCTGCAAAAAGCAACATCAGTTGCAGACTGCCTACAGACTTTATTCCCTACATTTCTACATCCAAAATGGCCAGTGGAGAAAGGAGGAATTGATAATGGGAAGCACAACATTCAACACTCTCTGGCCTGATGGTCTGGTGGTCACCAGGCCCTCCTCACCTTGGCCATCTGAAACCAGAACAAAAACCCTGGACTGGAAGAAAGTGGAGTGAGGGGATAACAGAACCACCCAGGATCCCCAGCAAACACAAACTGATGAAGAACATGACTCTTCATGAAACTGAGGAGGGAAGCCGATAAGCACAAATAAACAGGAATAAAAAGTAAGAAACAGAAAGGGAGAAAGATGCCAGAGAAAAAAGAAACAGGAGTCAATACAGAACAACAGTACAGAAAGACATGAACCATACTCACTATGGCAGAAAACATCAACTTCACTGTTAAAGTTTTGAATTAAACTTTGGTGGCCTGTTTAAATTTCTTTGACAAGAATAATTGTTATAAAATACAATGAACAAGTTACATAGTGTGCCTGTCTTTTCTATCATTCCATACGAATTTGTTAACGTAAGGAAATCTAACATGGACCTTTTGCTGATTCTGTGGTATCTTCTGACAAGTCTTTGCACGAATACCTGCTCACGGGAGTGTTGCAAGACAGTCACATAAAGAGGTTACACACCACGTTAATGTTATTTATATTTATTGCAATATAACATATTGACACATTGATGTTATCCACAATCACACTTGTACACGTATAGGTGCTCGACCATGTGCCATAGTCAGGGAACTGCTGTGTCCAATACCCTCAGGCAAAGCAGGAGGCTCCTTAAACTAAAAAATTATCTGCCAACAACATGAATATATACAGACATGTATGTATAAACCACATATGTATATATACAGATATTACATACACGCTAGATTTTTTTTTTTTTTTTTTTTTTGGTTTTGTGGGCAGAGAGGGAAAAATGCCTTAAAATTAGATTGTTGTTTCTGCAATGTGAGACCACAACCATCTTCTATTAACATTATTTAATCTCATCTTAGCCCCAGATGGACTTTCTGGGGAGATGTGCCTTAGATACTACACAATGCAGGTATTTTGAAACACTTTCTAACTACAATGACTTCATTCTCTATTAAAAAATACTAATGAAATACAAAAAAAAAAAAACGTCTGGTGAAAGGAAAGCTGTGATTTCTCCCTCTCTCCATAAACTTTCCATATGTGACATCTGTTGCAGGAAGAAGCATTGTTATGTAAGGTAATGTTTAAACAATCAACACTCAGATAAAGCTGTAGCTGTCCTGTCTATGGAACTGCTCCAATAGCAAATCTCTAAAAAGGAAGTCTTATTATTATTTCAGATTCACTTGTTCCATCATCTTGGGTAGAAATGGGACAAGCCAAAAGAAATAATGGAAAGATTAGAATATGAGGGCAATTGTTAATCCTAAAAGGTACTGATGCATTCCTGCCAAAATTCTTGTACAGCTTCAAAGGCCTTGAAGAGTATCCAGTATCTTTACTTGATGAAAGCTTTAGAGTATTCTCTTGCTACAGAGAGTTCTAAACCAGGTGGGTTTAACACCTGAGAAACTACAGATAACAGCAGGAAAACTGCAACCACCTACACTAAACCTTTTCATGAACAAAAATAAATTTCTGCTTAGAACCACAGAATGGGTTGGGTTGGAAGGGATTTTAAAGATTACCTGAATCCAAACCCACTGCCATGGGCAGTGACCTCTTTTCACTATTTTAAATATGTGTGTGTATGTATACATGTTTGTCAACACATTTTTATTATTTGTATTTCTTGCATTTATTTCTTCTCCCAAATTAAAAATCTAATAGCTACTCAGTAAATTCTTCTGTTCCCAACTCAATGCAATACCGAAGTCCATACATTTCAAAAAATAATACTTATAGCTAGAATATTCTTTTCTAATAATGCAGCAGTCTTCATATGTCAAATAACTTTCATGCTCTTCTCTGAAACTCTGAGCACAATTTAAAACTGATTTTTCCTTAACATTTATTCTAATTTTTTCTTTTTTTTTTTTTTAATTAAATTGGAAGATTAATGAATTATGATCACTCTTGGGTCAGCTATAGTCACATAAAAGCACAGACTCCTAAAACTCACACATTAGCTCTCCAAGGCTTTAAGTCACGACTTGGGTAGGTTAATCAAAGCTGTGTTTGCAGTCTGGACATCCTAATTATTCAACTCAATGACACTGTCTGCAAAGGCAGGTTGGCAGTATTTGAGTCATCAGTCGTAACGTTTGCTTATTTTTGTTGGTCTGACACCAGGCCAGAAAATCTCAAATCCAAGTGATGAGATGAATGCAATTCCTGGCTGGAGCATGTGTAACTTTTTACATACAGCTGAGCATAAAAAGACCAATTTTGTGATGATGGAACTGGATGCTCTTTCACAGAACCTGTGACTGCAAGCTATAACAAGAACATGCTGAACAACCCTGTGGCTTTATAGAGTCAGCCCTGTGGTATACAAAGGAGAGGGAAAGAGGTCCTTTACTACTAGGCAGTCTTTCCACAGCTGACACTGCATGGTTGGCTGATGGTGAAGTTAAAAGTAAATGTTGCTTTCATCAAGTAGAGATACTGAAAAAAAATGGTATGACTCTGAATATGGGACAAAATTAATGAGGCACACTTTCTGGAACTTTCAGTATTAAGAAATATTTGACTTTTTAAAAGTATTTCACCCAAAAATCCCTATTCACAGTTTCAAGGGTATAATTTCAAGGTATTTTTACAATGCCTTACTCTACATGACAAATATCCTTCCAAATGTAAGTTACACATGTAAGTTAAATACTTTAAGCAATCAGCATCTCTCTAAAGGCAAATCATTTCCACACTGATCTGCCTTACTGTACTCCATTAAGGTTGGTAGGATAAACTGCACTGATTTCATTTCCCTTTTAGGAAGCTCTCCTCATAATCCTGCTTTAGAAGAAAAAAACCACTAGGGCTCAAAGGCAGCTTCAACCTAAAACAGTTACTAACTCATTCTACTCTTTGACAGGTTTGGATTATTTCACTCCTCAAAAACAAAAATATGCTGTCCAGCAGCTCAAGGTAGGTGCAGCTTCCAAAATCCACGTCCTTCCTTCTTTGTTTTAATAGACCTCTCTCTTCTTTTAGGATTCATGGAGTTTTGTGGGTAACTGAGCAAAGCAACAGGAGAAGAACTGTTGAAATATTCTCTACACCACACTGAGCTTGCTCTGTAGTTGTATGTGCTGTGCTCAGGGCTCTTCACTTCCATCAGAACAGAAGATTGAAACTGACACTCACCCAACAATTTGTCTCATGCACCACAAGAATGCAAAAGCCTTTCTTTCAGCTGATATGTCACAGTGGTTTCCTTTGCTTAGATTCTGCAGCAAAGGAAGAGATGTGGTATTTAGTGCTTTAACCTATCTCCCATTTTCTTTACTGTTAAGAAGTGGGAGTGTCCATATGGTTTGTAGAAAGCAACAAGGTGGAGCATGCCCAGATCTTCAATTAATAACTAAGAATCTCAACCTTTTCAAATCAGTCTTCTCATTTAACTCCCTTGAGTCTTAAGAGGGGCATCATCCATAGAAAACAGAGGGAAAGAATTAAAAAATCAAGGTCATATCTCACTACAAATCCAAAGCAGTCTTTTATACAACAGGAGGTTAGGCAGCAGAAAAATTTAAAGTTTAAAATAACCTGCTGTCTTCCTCCAGCCAGCCAAGCACAACTGCCACCAGAATATTCCCCTGAGGCCAGTAAGTGACACACAGTGCCTGTCCTGGACAAAGGAGCACAAAGTGAGAGATTTGTACATTTCTGAATTTTAAAAAATCTTAACCAGTTGAAAGCAAAAATATATTAAAATAACATTGCAATCTGATGCCTCGATTCCAAAATCATAGCTCAAGCAGTCACACCCTCTGCTTCACCAAACAGCCCAACGACTCCTTCAGAATTCTCACAACATTACTGCAAACAAACTTAGCTCTAAGCATTTACACAACCCAGACTCAAGTGTAAGCTTTGGGTTCTCTTTGCTTTTAAAGGAGAGGGAGGAGAAGGAAGGAGATGAAAACCTTTGGCATTTCTACTGCTGTTTAAGCACAAGCCTTATTCTATTTTGTTCTGTGTCATTCCTCCCCCACAGGAGGGAAAGCAATGCCACACAATTCAGTACGAGAATGGCCAGATGAGCTGAGCAACACCATAACAGACTTGTTAAGTTTGACTATAAATCATATGCAGATTCTCTGTTCTTTCCAACTGATGGAGAAATATGCAAATTAAGTAATTAGATACCTCTGAGAAGCCTGTTCTTTGATTCAGTATCAGCTTTAAAAAACAAAGGTAACTCATGCTTTAAAAAACTCCAGACAATACAAAAATAATTGATGCTTATTTTCATGACTATTTCACCAGTCTTCTATCATGGTGAACTAAACTCAATACTATATAAAGTTTGGGGGTTTTATTGGCTTAAAAATGATGAAATATTTTTTAAAAAAAACTACAGTAATGTCACAATTATAAGCCGCACCTTTTTCATTGAAGAATCCAGCCTACCCCAGCAGTGCAGCTTATTTATGGACAAATCCCAGTGAAATGCCAACCCGGAAGTGAGAGCCGGCTGGGGAGGGCGCCTGGGGCTGCCTTTAAAGGCTTGGCTGGTCTATGAAAACTGTTTGCAACTTGAGCACCTGACACCAAACCCCACGCTGGCATCGATTCTGTTACTAACTCATTACTTTGTTGCACATGGCTCCTTGCTCTATTAATAAAAAAAAAAAAAAAAAAAAAAAGTGTGTGGCTTATATTTGAGTGCGGCTTATATATGGACACAAATCCCATGGTCTACCCGGATGTGTGGCTTATAATTGTGAAATTACTGCATTTACCTGAGAACCATAATTAGAAGAATCCCCAGTTGCCAGATTTACCTTATACTACTATCACATGCAACCTTACTGATTCTCTATTTTAGCCACCTTCTGCCAAGAAGGGTTACTGGGCTTCCGGAAGGCCGGGAATGCACAAGACTTTGGATACCCAACACCCATTCATTCTCCATTACTGTCTGCACAGGTTAACCTACGGAGTTACTCTTAATTCAAATATCTTATTACATATTTTGTCTAATTTTCAAATGGATTAAAAGTAAATTTCACACAAATTTAAACATTTGCAGAAGACAATGCACATTGAACTCTGTACATATTTCCTCAAATACACAATCTCAATTACCGTAATTTCACAACTATAAGGTGCACCGGACTATAAGGCGCACTTTTTTTTTTTTTTTTTCAGTGAGGATCCAAGCACAACAAAGTAAGGAATTAGTAACAGAATCATGCAAATGCGGGGTTTAGTGGCAGGTGCTCAATTTGCAAACATTTTTTCGGATTGGTGTAGCATTTAAATGCAGCCCCAGGCGCCCTCCCCGTGCCGCCAGGGCTGCCGGCTCTCCTGGCTTGCACTTCCGGATTGGCAAATTTCTGAACTTTGTCCATATATAAGGCGCACTTCCGGGTTTCGATCAAAATTTTAGTCAAAAGGGTGCACCTTATAGGCATGAAATTACTGTACTTTGATTATTTGCCAGATTTCCAACCCAACCATTCACTTTGATGAGAAGAGCAACTTCCTACATGTTTAAAAAGTTAATGAACTACATGCAGTCCATACACAAAATAGCCTAATGAGAAACTGCCTTTATAAAACACATTTCCAAGTACGTGTAAGGACAAAGACATTCCTTCTGTAGTTATACATGCTCAATTCAACTGAATCAAGTCCAGAATAAATAGAAACTACACATAAAAAAAACCAAACGAGCACACAATTAAGCCACAGGTTCAAACACTGTAGTATTGACTTTCTACTTATTCACTATGTAAACTTTCAATGACATCATGAAAGAATCATATAAGCATGATAAAATTCTATTTTAAATTCTCAATCGGCATTATTTATTACAAAAAGCAACTTTTAAAATTCAAATTATTTTCAAATAACTAAATATTTAAAGGAAAATCTCATTACTAGAAATCAAAAGTATGTGTTCCAAATTTATAAAAGTTTTAATACAACTGTTTTTACATAAACAAAATGGAACTGCCAAATGCATTTTACATTTTAAAGCAGTGTTTAAATTAATAGCATAAAACAAACATATCTCTAACAAAGACCATGTAATGAACATATCCTAGACTGGTCTGAGAGTCAGTAGAAAGACAACTGAGCAGTAAATTCTGGAATATTAGAATTGCTGAATAAAATGCTATTGAATGTTACTTCCAGAAACAAAAATTAAAAACTTAATAAAAATTTTAAAACATCAACGTTGGAAAATAATTAACAGAAGGAAAAAACACACCAAAGATTACAAACATACTGCACTCAAACACCAAGCTTCTTACAAACTTCAACTGGCAACATAGGGCTGCAATCTAATTCCCTTCTATGGAGAGACGCAGAAATACAGTTGCAAGGGAAAAGCAATACTGAACATCCAAATCCATCAAGTATTAGGTACAAAAATCCTTTTACTTCAGGAAATAAGTTGGGATGGTGGTGGAGGAGGAATCTTTGTTTAGGGAAGTATTTATCACCATAAAATGCTCTCCAATAGCTGCGTGCCTCCACAAGAAAAACTGTCACAAAGGAAGTCTCATCTGTCTGTTTCATAATCACTTTAAACCAGTGAAAACACAATACTTCTGAAAAAAGAATTTGCTTCTCCTTTCCTTTCAATGCTTGCTCCTCTTGCTCCTCCCAACACACCACCACAAATCTAGAGACCACATGGTGACACGAACATCACTAAAGCTAAACTTTGATTTACAATCACTAAATAAAAATTGGATCAGCTCCCTGATTGCTCTCAAAACCCCACAGTACCTTGTGTCCTAGACAGACACAAAACTTTGAGACAGAAGCAGGAAGCCAGGGTGAGAGACAAAGAAGTGTTAGATGGAAGTGACCACAAAGACTTCAGAGCAGACTCACTTCAGATAAGGCAAAAAAACTTAGTAGAAATTAGACTTTCTCATTAAGAAAGCTGTCCAAGTTACAGTCTGAGACTCAATTCTTTGGTTCCATTTTGCAGTTTTTCTGTTACTCACAGGAACCTCATGGCTGCAAGGAACTATGCAACCAACAGTTCTGGTTGCAGCCAATGTATCTGGTTGGTCACACCCCATCCAGTGATTTAGACACTTAAATATGTAACATTTCTAAAAGTCTTATTTTCCGTGTTAAATGACAGAAAAATCAGCATCTCCTTGAAATCGAGATGATCTATATTCAAGCAATCCAGAAACCTAAACCTTGGAGAAGTGATTGTTCTCAACTGCCTGAAAACCTGCCTTCCTGAGAATTATTTTTTTTCGGAATTTGGAAGAACTGGGAAAAGTTCTTAGTCTTGAGCACAGGAAAAACAAAGCCATCAAACCAGATTAGTTATGAATTTCAGGGATTAGCAAATATGAATCGCAAAACAGAGAAAATAATCCAAAAACGATGGCAAATACAGTGATTGAAAAATGTTAGTATTTTGAGATATGTAGAAAACTGATATGAGTTTAATGCAGTATGATGCAAGAATTAAAACACATATCTAAAGACAAATTTGCAATCCTCACAGATCCCTCCTGAAAAGTTATTCTGCTGAAAGTCATAAAATCACAGTAATATACTCAGAAGTTCCTCGTCTTTGAGTATGTAATAAAACTAACAAAAATTTGATGTATTTAAATATATGTGTAATAAAAAACTATTATAATTCAACCTTGAGGTTTGCACCTTAGTAAACTCATTTAATGTTTAAGCAGTCCTTTTTCATAGCTAGTAAAATCATTAACCATTAAAGGAACTTAAATTAAATACTACTCACTACAAATGCAATACAGCTATTTAACCGCTTTTTAAGAATGCATTATTCAAATCATCACCAAAATACTTCCTGAATAGGAAAAAAAACGATAAATTCCAATTTTTGGTAGAGTATTTCTCTACTGGATAGTCTTCTAGTGGCATTCTGTCACACTGTACATGCTATTAGGTAACCAAACAACTAACATGTCCATAGTACAAGTATGGGATCATTAGCAGTACCGAACAAATGACCCCAATAATCATATTTTTCTCCTTGCTTGACTTTTATTATAGTTTAATAAAATTAAGATTATTTATGATTGTGTAACATGCTTACATAAGTCACAAATTCTACTATAAACATAAATTTGCCCTGCACGTCTAAGTACACCATACACTTGCTGGGAAAACAAAACAAACAGCACCCTCATGCCAGATAAAACCAAGTACAGTGACATAAACAAAACAAAACCAAACTTAGAAAAGCAGACAAAAGAAAGCCCTAAGCAAGTTTAAATGCATTCCTCCTAAGTATGTAGAGTGTTCATTTTCTGAACAGACTAAACAGCCTGTGCCATAAATAGTTTCACTTAAAAAACGAGCGCAGCTTACATAAGCATGTGGCAGTCAACCATTTTTACTGAGGGCACTACCACCAACAGTGGCAAAAAAGTTCAGAAACCAGCACTTAGGAATTAATTCAAAATATCTACAGTCCTTACTCCAAGGCTGACTAAGTAAGGCTACTGGCAAAGCTTAAACTCAAATATTCCATGAATTGTCAAGCGGATAGAGCAATTAAAGGATTATGCTCAAGAGAAGTTATTCAGAGGAGCCTCAAAGTAGAAATTTGCTACTGCCACAAGGACCCAACTTCTCCCATGAAATGCATCTGTTTTTTCTGGAATCTGTGCTCTAGCACATAATCAAAACCTAAGAACAAAATATATCAAAATGTCAATGTCATAACTACTTTCATCCCACCTGAATAATAAACATTCTAACGCTTACACCTATTTTGTTTTTTCCTCCTCTTCTAGCACCCACAAAAACCTTACCTTTCAAAACTTTCAACAAACAAGAGATATTTTAGAGACTTTAGAATCTCATTCTTTAAACTTCTTTACGGGAAGCTGGACAAAACAACGATCTATGGCATAGATTTTGACAGGATTCAGTGGTGGGGGAAGCACATAAGGACTGCTTGTTTATGTGGAGTCTTTCTAATCAATTCACAGAAGAGAGTCAAACTTCCTTTGATCCTTTCCTGTCAGCTCCCCAACACCAAACCCCCTTCAGCTAGCTCTCCAAGCCATCAAGTCCATGAACTGCAAGCCCACATGGATCACAGACTCACTGAGCCCAGGACTGGCAATAAGAAGCTTCCTCCACCTCATCCAACCACGAGGACAGGGACCAAAACCTCTTTCAGAAGATACGGATTTCTTAAAAGGCAAGAGAAGTAGGAGCTCTTCTTCCATCTCCTCTGTGTTTCCAGGACAGGAATCCTGCATCAGAGAGGAGACACCAGTCCACTACCACTGTGTTTCAACCTCTCAATAACAGATGGACATGAGAACAAACTGCACTGGGATTTCTGAAATCAAAACCCAAGAACTGAACGGTACAGCCAAGAGCCAAACAGCACAAGCCTCCGTGCCCTGATCACATCTTGGGTAACATATGCTCTTACAAGAAGTGTCATAAATTTTTGCTACAACTTTTACAGAAAAAAAGGTTTCAGTTAAGGAAAAGCAGCTTTCAAAGGACTGAGTGTTCCACCAGAAACAGAAGTACTGTTTATCACAGGACCAGAAACAGCTGTGCTGTTGGTACTAGTGCCTCCATGAGTAACACCAACAGATCACCTCAGTGTCCACATTACTCTAGAAAGATTTCACTCACCTGATGGAACTAAGAGCATCAAGACCTGCTGTACAGAGTTGCTGAGAGGATTCTTTCTTCTCTGTGGAAAACTTCAAGCTGTCCACTACAGAAGCCATATCCCTCTGACAGACCTCTTACTCCTAGATGAAGGAACTTTATTTCAACACTTTGATGATTTTTTTTACTCTTTTTCTCTTTTAATACAGTAGATTATAATTTCTAAAGACAGACCAAAATAGCTGATCTTACTCAGGCCTAAGGCTACCTTCAGCCTCACTTACCTGAACTCCCATATCTTGAAAAGGATTGACAGGTAGAACATTTACTTGACTTGGAACTTTCTTTAAAGCAAAAGAAGCATTTATGGCATCTAGAGGCTGGTTCAAAAGTAAAGAGGCAGATTTCATTTAAGAGAACCTACATTCTGCCATTTATTAACTTAATTCATCTGCAACAGATGTGGAACAAACTCTCTCTTCCCTTAAACTGGATATTCCAAAGAAAAAAGTAATTTAAAAATGTTCGTGGCAGAAAGTGCCGATGAACTCAAACCAACACAGAAGGAAGCTGGATGTGAGCAGGGATAATTCTCACTGTCACTGCCTACTACTGAAACCAGTACACAAACTGAAGAGTAACAGCTTCAGGGTAAGAGCTGCAGAAACTACAAACATACTCCTGAGCAATAATTCAAAAAATTCTTACAATACATGAAGCATTCAGTCCAACAATGAGATTTGCTGTGAAACACCTGTATAAAACATTGGTGCTCATCAAGTTGGAACAGCACGCAAACTTTTATAACCACATTTTCATGATGCTGCCCAAACAGCAGGAAACAAAGCATAGATAAAAAACTAAAATAGCTGTTCCCCTGTGCTATCCATTTGAAACTTGTTAGTGAGTTGAAAAAAATCCATGCTAATGTACAAAAGCACTGACAAAAGCATTAAAATGTAATTTTGTGTAAGTGTTCCAATTCACCTACAACACTTACTCAGCAATTACTGAAGTCACATTTGCAAATCTCCGCATCACCCAGCAGCTAAAACTTGATTTTTACCTGGAAGGAACATAAGCTTTTCAGCAGAACATCCAGAAAATAACTTAAAAGCTTTTAACATATTCTAATCAGCAGTGAGAAGATGGTATCTGATGTAATGCTCGGTAGTAGAAATTCAACCTATTTGTATTTTTTGGAGCCAATATGAAGCAACAGAAAAACTGTACCAAATTAACACTTTGTCTTGACCAAGACATGTCATTTCTGATCCAACATTAGCAGGATTACAGCAGGCATTACTGTTTCTTCAAGATAAGAATTTCGAGGAAAAAAGGCAGATACACTCCAGCAATGCTCGGCAACAGCCTAGTACCTGGCTTACTATTTCTACAAGCTGATCTTAAAGAACATCCACCCAAAAGACAAGTTCTAGATTTCTTTCATAACTTGCACAACATTTAGATTGGGGAAAAAAAAAAAAACAAACCAAAAACCAACCACCTCCTATTCAACTATTATTGACCCCATGCCCAATGTGAAAGAATAAAACAAATCTGTAACTCTTTCAAGTTAGAAAAAAAATGGCCACATCTTGAGTCAAGCCAAAGTATACAAAGTCCCCACTGAAGACAAAGAATTCCACTTGGGGATTTATATCAATATGACAAATAACGTACATAGAACAAACCAAGGCTTTTGCCAGCCATTTTCTAATGCAGCCATGACACTGTAAACCAGGAAGAGTTATTCAAACAGATGAGACTTGGGGGCAAATCCCCTCAGACTATAACCAAGGAATGGAAAAATGCTTAAGCTTAAAGCTACAAGATTAAAATATCAACACTGCTGTGGTTCTTTTTACCAAATCTGGTAAGAAGCAGCCATTACTGAGTGCAGTTTAATAAATCATACAGGTTTTTCCTAACACAACATCCAAGACAAATACTGAGAGTAACACTTTTTCTTTTCCCCCTAAAAACTCTCAGTTCATCCCTAGATCAATCATGATTTCACAGACATTGACTCACCTTTTAAGTTAATGTACACTTCAGTGGATATGCAATTTTATTTGAAAGAAAGTCTGGAACAAGACAGAATCTGGAAAAAGGTGCTTTCCAGAAAATACTCTTAATGATGCACCTGCAAGCCCAGATGCAGGTAGGAAAACATCTGTATTTGAGCTGTGACAGCCAGCCTGCTCAACACTACCATCACAGAATGACCTCTCTCTGTGACTTTGCTATTTGCTTAAAAGCCCCCTGCTTTAAACAACTCTCTGAAAAGAGCACTAATTTTCCTTGCAGTAGAGCCAGATTAGGACAAAACCTGGTAATTCAATGCTTTTAAAATACCACTACTTTGAATTCAGGCCCTTAATAAAATAAAGCCCACCAGGAACTGAAGGACTAATGCTTCTTAAAAACACAAAGCTGTATACAACCTCAACAGAGATGGCATTTTTCATTTTTACACCGTAGTGCTATTCCAGCTATTTTAAGACAATACTTGCAAAAGGAGAAACATTCAACATAGTAATCAATGGGGTGTAAGAATATTGAAATGTTACTAACCTGAGACACACATTATGATCTATCTGGTATTAATAACCTTCAAAAAGAAAGAAAGAACAAGAAAAATGCCGAACAAGAACTCACTGCACAACTTGAGATGTATCAGCAATACTGTGGCACTGTCTCGTCTTATCACCTACTGAATTTTGTGTCATGTATTTCAGCTTCTCAGGTCAATGATAATACCCCAGTGATGGTTTTTCTGCAAGTTGTGCACATAAGTCTCCTGGACACCAGTACTACGGTGCCACCTCCTAAACACTGACTGACACAGCAAAGAAGTTGCTGACCAACCACGCTCACACGGAACAGGAGACAGCCAGCAAGAATCTCCAGTACCACAGAACCACCCACACACTACCACCGTTTGTCTGGAGCTGCAGAGAGCGTGTTGCTGAAGTACTATGAGCACATTCCCAGTTTGAAAGCCTCTGAAAGGACAACTCTGACTGACACTTGAAGGTCTGGCACACTACAAAAACCTATTCTAGCAGTGATTTCAACCAACACCTTCAACATTTGCTCATGCGAGTCTAAACAAGTATTGCAAAACTCAGCTTTCCATTTACAGCAAGAGCTTCACACGTGAGAACTGGCACCATGACATCACCACACATTCTGCAGAATGGTTCCATATCTCTCACAAAAACAAGACAGCCAATATTGCCCTTCAGACAGTATTTTAGTCTACTATGCCCACAGAGAAATGAGCCTAGAGAAAATTTGTGTTACATGGAAAAAAAAGAGTTCCAACTTGGAGGGGGGAAAAAGACAATAACAGAGAACTTGTTTTGGTTTTCTAGTATCAGTTTACTGCACTAGATAGCGCCAACATTTTTCAGTTTGGCTTTATTTTTCTGTTTGAGTAAAGTCAGTACAGGGACAGGAAGAGATATTGCAAAACCACAAGTCACAGATATTTCTATCATGCACCTTGCAGTCCAAAGCAGTCCAAAAGGTGCTTGTGATATTGTTTCACGCTTTGTATGAGCCCTCTCAGTTTCACACTCCATTTGTCACCTGCCTTTTGACTATACCATGTAACAAAAAGAACTTCCCCTGCAAACACCTTTAGTTACCTTTACTTGCACTGATGTGGGCACTCACAGGCACTGCACTACTTCAGCTCACAGCAGTGGGAGCAGCAGCATCACAGATGCTCCCAGAGCAGAATGTGTCACAGCACAGTTGAGTTGGATGACTAAGCACACACAATGGACTTGATGTTACCCAAAATTTACTAGATTTGATCATTTACTCAATGACTCGATCATCACTAAAAAAACTTTGGTGTCAAAAAGGGAAATCAAAGGCTTTTGCTTGTGTTGGTGATTTTGCTGAAACACTGAAGCTGTGAAAGTAGGTATTTGAAAATCATCCCAGCTGAAGAAAAAGCGCTTTGAAAAATTATTCAATAAAACATCTTAGGTTTCCTATTTATTGTGTACCGCAGTACATACCCACGTAACTCTTGACCTAACCAAGAATACTTTTGCAGGACATACTTGAGGCTACTTATGCTGTTCATAAATACACAGAAAATTAATCAACACAGGTTTCAAGTCAGGAGAAAGCCTCTACAGACCAGTGCAACCAAAAAACTTCATTTAAGCCCCACATAATTCTTGAGAGGCGACACGGGAGAGTTCCCACCAGACAACCGAAGGAATCACATCAATGTATTCTCCTGAAGACTTTAAAGGAGTCTTTTTCCATCAGGATTACCTTTTACTCTGCAACTCAGAGACACCAGCACAGATATTACCAAAGCTGGCTGAAAGTCAGGTATGTTTTCACAACACCTATTCAACTCATCTAGTCTTCCTCAAGATGGAAAGTCATGGAAAGAAAAAGGAGCCTGAATGAGATTCAGGAAACAAGAATGGACACAGATCTCACAATACTCTCATTACATTTACCAACAATCATTATCTGTAAAGGTCATGACCCAAAATTTAAAAAAAAAAGGATCATAAAAGTATAATTTCATAGTAAGAATAGATCACACTTATCCAGCTACCTGTGTTTAAACCAAAAGATTCAAGATCAAAGGCCAGCTTAAATGCTGAGTTTATTCTTTACTATGTGTGCAAAATTTGGTGTGTTGGTAATTTTATGGACAAACTGAGACACTCTATATATATGTGCATTAATACAGGTTGTTACAGCACTCTTCAGATTGCTGCTGTCAACAGACACCATTCACAAGGCAGGACAAAATAAAAGCTTTAACAAATGTTGTGAAATACTTTAAGAATCCTGTTCCTCTCTCTCTACAAAGAGGAAATAAACTTAACATTTCTTCTTTTTACACAAAATATGTTAACTGCAAATATACTTAGGGAGGGGAAGAACAAAATATTGCTTTTCTTGCAGATCTAGAAAAAAAAATTAAAGTTACCAGAACAGTGACTGGCCTTTGACCATGGAAGCCTTAGCTGTAAATTATGAGAGTTCTGTTATACTAAGTCCCCTGGAAATATTAGTGATCAGGTGGACCTGCTAGAGAACATAAGCCCATAAAGAAATATTACTCAATTTTGTCATCAGCACTAAAAATAACAAACACACATTGACACAACAGCTGGACAGGCTGACCTGACCACTCTCAATATTTATTCAGAACTGAAGAATAGCATCTTCAAACCTGTTAGCGTTATGCATGTTTACCTGAACATAGTGTCTTACTGTTTTCATTACTTTTCAAGTGGGGCATATCTGAGCCATTCCATTTTTTTGCACACAGGGAATCTCTACCAAACCCTGAAGTACAGATACTCCCAAGCCACCTAAGCAATGTCTTTCCTCTCCTTGTTTTCTCCTTGTCAAAGCCAGGGAAACAACGGCCAATATCATGTTACAAGTTATGTTTGAACAAGGGGAAAAGCACAGCGACTGTACAGCCCTGCACTAACACTGAACAGTATAAATAAGAGCTGCATCCATCCACCATATCCACTTACACTAGAAAAAACAACTAAAATGAAACTCGAGTTAATCTTCCTCAGAGCCAATACAAGCAGTCGATAAGATCTCAAAGCCGACCTGAAGCCAAGACTCTGGACAGAGCACAGCCAAGGCCTCGCTACCTTTGGGGCCCTTCTATTTCTAGAGCCAAGGCTCAGCAGCAGCAGCATCGCGCTGCAGTCACGTCCAAGGGGCAGCGGCAGCGTTTACCTGTGAATCCATTTGCTTTTTATTAATTAATTTTTACGCAGCGAGAGCAGCATCAGTGGCCCAGCAGACAGCACAGCCCCTGCTGAGGGGACACCCGCATGGGATCCCCGGGCAGTCCGCCCGCCTCGCTCCGCAAAGGGC
>VRYO01002772.1:82142601-82195342 GCA_009812075.1 Sialia sialis
GATCACAGGTTGGGCCTCAGTGGCTCTCTGGGCCAGGCTCCCCGCTCATGCAGAGCCATCCCAGAGCACATGGCACGGGACTGTGTCCAGCCGGTGCTGGAATGTCTCCAGTGAGGGGACTCCATGCCCTCCCTGGACGATCTGTTCCAGTTCTTATATAGCACGCCATGGCTACGAGCAAAAAAACGCTGCTGTGCTGTGATCCTGCCCAAATGTCTCGTGATCCTGTGCCAGCCCATGTAGTATTTTTGTGTCCCTCTGCTTGCAGGACAGACTTATGATTTATATGGATTGATCCAATGTGAACTTTTAATTGACATCTATGGGGGGCTGAAGTCTTCCTGTTGAGGCAGAGCCTTGCAGATGGTTTAGTGGGTGTACACTGATTTTCTACAGACTGGGCCTTGAGATTACATTTAGTTTATGTGCCAGTGTAAACTGATCTTTTGCCAAATCATAAAGACCATTATTTGTGTTTTTCAGGATTTGTGTGAGTGTGTTTAGATATTTTTCTTTGTTTAGACAGCACCTGTCTTGTGTAGATTCTTTTTTTCTTTTTTGCTTCTCCCAGTTTCAGAGCCACAGGAACAAGTTGCATTGACACTGAAAAGAGCAGATGCAGAGCTCTGTAACCTCCTTCTGTCTCTCTAGTAGAGAACTGGAAGTGCAGGGGGATGTGTGTCTTGTATTGCCATTACCAACTCTCCACGTCATCTTCCGTGTGCAGAGGCCTCAGCTCCTGTGTCAGAGGTTGTGTGAAGTTAATTAAGGAATTCCTGTATTCTAATCCTTACATCGGAAACACGCCAAGCCTGGCTAACGTTTCGGGAGCAGCAAGATGCAAAACTGGAAGTAAACAGGATCTTGGTGCAACAATACTTTTAGATAGAAGAGATTGATTCTTATCCACTGATTGGAACTATAAGCAAGATGCCAAAGTACATATTCCTCAGCAAAAATCCATATTTTCCAAATACAAGTGTGTACTGCTAATGCCAATGAATAGCTCCAGTAGCTGTATCTAGTCTCACTAAAAATGTAAGAAACAGCTCTTGTGCAGCTGTTAATGTTGTGCACATGACAGTCTCTGTGCCCTGCCTTACATGTGCTGGCCCTGACTTCTTCAGCAATTTTTTGTCCAGCTACTGTCTTAATTCATCCTGTCATTGCTGGTTCCAGATTTTTCAAATCAACATCTGAGTCACTTTGTCACTGCCACTCTGTAAATTCCATGTACTGTAGCTTCAGTGTGTCCTGGCAAACCGCTGTAGCTTCATACAATCGGTCTCCATGGCTCCATTTCACTTCAGAAGCAACCAGTGCTTAGTTTTTGTTTGGAAATTATGCTTTTCCTCTTCTCTGCAATTCTCTGCAATGGACTAATGGAGGCTATAATCCAGCAATTGACTTTTATCCCACTCTCAAAGCAGGAGTGTTCCAACAGAAACTGCAGACACTCAGAATTTTTCATCTACCCTCAGCCAGTTGTAGGCTTGAGAGCAGGATTGTGAGACTGGGAAATTAATCGGTCTTGAAACTTCACAATTAATCATAGCACAGCCAGACTGTGCTCAAGAATTTAAGAAAAAAAATCCTTACGGGTATTAGGTGCCTGATTACCCCAGAAATCAAAGATTGTGTATGTTCTAACTTTGCTGAACGCATCTCTGAAAGCATTAATTTTATTGCTGATCCAGCTTTTCCATCTCTTTGCCATATGACAACTACAAAAAATTGATTATACAGAAAAGTAACATTAGGAAAGCGCTTAATGCATTTTTAGCTGCTTCTAATGGGATTTAGCAGCTGGAAACAAGGAGAGCTGGCACTGAGTAATCAGGGCTGTTCTTAGAGAGCTGTGTGGGAACCAGAGCATCAGGACTCTGAAATAAATCACTGCTTTTTCTGTATTTTAAGAAAAGCGATATATGCAATGAAGAATTTGAAAGTTACACTCTATACTTGCAGCTCAGACAGTTAACTCAAAGTCAAATGGAATTCATTGTTAAATCCAGTCCTGTAATAACTTCCAGATGAAAATGCCCCTGGGTTATTTAATGCTTATGGCAGTTACTACTACCCATCTTTGAAAGGCCTCAGGGTTGGATTTAAATTCCATGCTACATTAATTTTTAAGCAGAACAAAAATGTAGTTATTTCTGCTCCCCTTTTCTCTTTATGAGCAACAATCCAAGAGACCCATTTTCTTATTTTGGAAGAAAGTAATTTTATGCATGTTTGTGCCTAGGAATTGCACTTAGAAAAGCGTCTTGGTGAAATGGCCCTTCCATGGGTTTTCTGTCTGAACTGTACCTATACTCACTTAGTTCCAGTTACAAATTAAAAGCATCATTTTCCAATGTAAGCACTGTAAACTGAGTCTTGAATGTAAAAAGCGAGACTGAGTTCTTTCCCCCTGTTATGCCACAGTTGGTGTTTTGTCACTGAAATGCACCAAACAAGTTTATTTGGTGGTGCCTAAAGGGGAATGCAGTCCCACTGTGTGGGCATGCAATGCATACATTTGTCAGAGTTTTAGTAAAAAAAAAAATTATATTTTCTCGTCCTAAAGTACTTCAAGTATTTGACTATCATGGGAAAAAAAAAAACCAAAAAGAAGAGGAGTGTGTGCCTAGAATAAGAAGGTACCATTGTTTTCATATTATTTTCCTCATGGAAGGAAATTACCTTGCCATGGAATCTAAGCAGTCATCCATAGGTCTGTGGTAGTACTTTGTGTTAGTGTCAGGTCCTGCTGACCCCTGTGGTACTTTGTGTTCAAGAAATTGCAGAATTCAGCCTCTGAGCAGAATTATTTAGGTGGAGGCCTGTGGAATTGGAGCTCACAGTCAAGGATATCCTTTCTACGATCATTTTCATTCTGCCCACATATTCTTTAACAAGTGCCATGCCATTAGTTTGTGAGTCTGCCTCACTTCTCTATTTCATTACATTTAAGGAATGTATGCTTAGCCTTTCCTCACCTTAAGGTGAATTCTATGCCTTAAAAACAATTTCTACAGCACAATTCATCTGCTAGATTCCAGATTTAATAAAAAATTTTTTGAATTATGCATCATCCTGTTTGCAAAGCTGTTGTAAAGCTGTTCGGACTCTGCTAGATACCTCGGTTATTTTTTCGTTTCAAATTGGTGTCAGCCATGTCACTGAAAATGTTTATTTTCACAGGGATCATGGATCAAGACGTTGTGCTCAAAATGAACATATCTTGGAACTTACTAGTAAACACAGAAATAGTGAAGCTGAGAAGTCAAAATAAACCTCTGAGAAAATGGAAAATATTCCCAAGAGTAGTCAAAGATATTATTGCTTTATCTTAAGGTGGGATCTTTTGCTGCCTTATGAAGTACAGGTCTAAATAATTGCATACTGCTGGACCCTCAGAAGGGTCACCTGACACAGTTTGGGGAGCCTGTTGGTGTATGTTCAAGTGTGTATGTGGAAGGATAAGGCATTATCCCCCACCAATCCCTTTTTCCTTTTCTCTTTATTCTCCACTTCAGACATACAACACTGTGGTCACGTCTCTTTTTGTACCAGAGTATTTTCAAGGTATGCCTTTGTACTCTGAAGTTCTGTGAGTGACTCCAGCAGGCAGGGACAGAATTCTGCTGCTCTTTGGGAATGGTCTTCTAACCTGGAGAGCAAGGCAGACACGGGGAGGAACCCTAGGGCTGCCCCCAGACACCTCCTCTTCATTGGCTTGTAGTCATCATGTTTATTTTGCAATTTCCCTAATTAAGTTTGTTGCTTTACAGATTGGTCTGTGACTTGGAAGAACTAGACTTTTTGAGGAACAGATTCTTCAAAAGCATGCTTAAAAACTTATGAAAATTTCAAGTATTCCTTTGCAGAAGCTCCTTGACAGCTGCAGTCCTGGCATAGCTGTTGTCGCTGGAGCTGTTAAGTTGGTGCTGAAAGATTGATGAATGAAATCAGTCATAACATGTAAGGGATTGGGGCATAAGTGTTTTCTTAGTGTTTGAATGGAAAATGTGTGAGGAAAGTGAAAAGACATCCTTGTGTGTATGCCTTTTAGTAAGGCTTTAGTAATTCAAACAGAATTTGTGATGTTTTTTCCTGTAGTGACGTGAAGAGTGTTTCTCTTTTGGATGATATATAAATACCATTTATTCCCTTGGGGATGTTTTTCATCACTGTTAATTTTGGTGCAGATATGGTTTCTGAATACCTAGAGTTCCCCTGTGGTAGCAGAAATTTGAATGAATTACATCATTTGCTCCTTCTGTGCCAGTGCTATTGTGTGGGACTAGTGTATCCTATAAAATGAGCTTCCGTTTTTATCTTAGGTGTGGCTGTCCTTCCGCAGCGCACACAATGCCCCTGGTTTGAGTCCGTTGTGCCATTTATATGTTACATAGATGCCCCTACGTTGGGAAGCCTGATTTGTAAAATTGCTTTCAAGGATTTTTAAATTCTTGAGAATAAAAGGAGCGTAATAGAAGACTCCGTGTGTGTTCCTTAAGATTATTTGGTGGTTTGCAGTTCCCTCAGGAGTAACATTTTAGCTTCAATTCTTATAATCAGATTGAATAGTAGCAGGGTGTTTTTTCCAGTTCCCAGATTTTTCACTGAAATGTGACATTTCAAAAGGAGGTAGTGTTTTGAGTTGTACTGCCTGCTTGTCCAAACTCATCATCCTGTACTGTCAGTGGCCCAGCCATTGCTCAGTGCCTGATCCTGCGAACAGGAGCAGGGCAGATCACCGCATCACATCAGATATGGTTGCAGTCAGAATGATCAGGGCAGGAAAACCTAGTCTGTAGAAATGAAACACTCATCCTTATGGGAATGCAAGAGAGTTCTCTGCAATGTACAGAAAGCATTTCTGCCTAAGGATCAAACGTTCTTTACCCTCTTTCTTGCTTTCCTACTCACTTGTTGGGCAAGAGAGATACAAGGGGTGTTACAACCTTGTGAGTTTTTCCAGAGGGAAGGAACAGTGTGTTTTCACTGTGAAGAAAGTACAGAAATTTCACAATTATAAGCCGTACATGATTATAAGCCACACTACTGGGGTAGGCTGGATTCTTCAATGAAAAAGGTGCGGCTTATAATCATGAAATTACTGTACTTCCTTTTAGTCTCTGTTCCTGGAAAGATGCACAAGTGTAATAGAAAATTATTTTCAAACCATGCTCTGTAATACCACACAAAGGTGCAACCCTGCTGCGAGATATGAGTGAAAACCAGCTACTTATATGAGGTTTGGGCAAGGTTCCTATTTATTATATAAAATACAGCAGATTTCATTCTGAATTTTATATCCTGCTATGGAAAGTTTAGTTTCAGGCATGCTGAAATATTTTGGGCCAGCAGTAAGAGCATAAGTTGTGTGGAAAACACTTTCAGCATCAGTTTATTGAGTCAGCACTTGCAATATATTTACTCAGTAAATGATGGGGCATAACCACACCTTGTTTAATCCAGCTGGCATGCAGTTTGACAATCATATAAATATAGCACTATAGGTTCTCATGAGGACTCACAAACTTCATGCATAATATATACATATATGTGGGGTTTTCTACAGGCTTGTAGAGTCAGTGATGAAGTGTGTGCTGCTGAGTCTATGTTACTCCTGTTTCTAGCTAGTGAAAGTTAATGTGAGTATGCCCACTACACCAGAATCAGCTCTTGGGGCAGAGGAATCTGCAGAGAGGCTGCAGTGGTGTCATAGCACAGGCTAGGTTAGTAGCCAGAGATTAATGTAATTTATGGCCTACATGTGTTCCTAAATAGTAATGGAGAATTTTGTCTCAAATCACTGGGCAAAGCATGTAACTTTTTGAACCTTGAAAAGGGAGCTTTAAGGTAGAGCCCAATAATTAAATATTTTAAAGTGTCTTGACTGTTGGTTTGCAGTTTATGACATCTTGCAGAACTGCAGAACAGCCTACAGCCAGAGCAGTTCTATGACTCAGCAGCACCAGCTTGGAGGAAGACTGGTTGATTGAAGAGCACTGGTACTTCAGCACGAGGTGAGGCCAACAAGTTTTTTAAAACACAGTTCATGCTGCAACACTTTATTGAAACAGTTCCCCTCAATTCTTGAGAAACTAACTTAATTCTGAAAGTATATGTGACTCCCTGTTCCAAACTCTGCTCCCAGGACAACGAGCAGTAAAGTGTTGAACTCCCAGCAGCCCAGGCCATATGTGAGTGTTTTACAGATGTAATGATAATTAAAGGCCAGGGCAGAGCAGAAGACAGTGTTGATGGTGCACGAGGACTGTGCTCAACATGACCTCGGTGATTTGCAGCCAAAACACCATGGACTGTGTGTCCAGCAAGGAGATTTTGCAGAGTCACTCGCAGACATTTCTCAAGGGAGAGCTGGGGACAAACAGCTTCTGTTTCCAAAGTGACACGAGGTCATAGGTGGGGTTTGAGCTGTCAGTTATCTTGCTCGCTGAGGGCACTAGTTTATAAGCCAGGGACTTCTCTTGTCTCCAGCCAGCTGAAAAGCACTGGCCCTTCTTTCTGTGTGATGCTGGGATCAATAGCAGCAGGTGCTTCCAACACTTCTGCTGTGGTGTACCCTAACTGAAGTGGAATAGGAAGGCAACTGATGGAAAAAAAATCTTCTCATGTATATCTATTTGCTGAGGTTCTTTTGCTTGCTGCCTTAGATTCCTTGGTATTGGTTTTAAATCCATTGAAGTATTAAGCCACGCAGTATCAAATACTATGATTCTCTTTTGATCCACTGATCACTGGCTTTCTCCAGTTACAGCACCTAATATAAAGCATATGAAAACAGAAAAAAAAATTCTGCTGTCATCAGGTGGAATTAGATTAATGTTTCCTTTTTAGGAAATTCCAGATGGTATACGGAAAGGTTTTCCCTTAGACACTAATAATAAAGATTCAAAACCTTCTGCTCTCTTTGAAAATATACACTCCTGACATTCACTCCACTATTTTTCTCCTTAATGAATAGAAGTAAATTTTCTGAAGACAAGGAAGAACTTCCCACTGCTAATTTTGTATGGAATACTTTAATTTTATAAAATTGGGCATAGCTTAAAATACATTTGTTCTGTATTAATCAGATTTCTCCTTGTCCAGCCTTCTGTATTTTTTTTTTTTCTGTACAGGTTATCAGAGCATGAAAACTAGTTCTGATTAACCTTCTGTTAGGTACTGCAGGAATAAGAGCAAGCAACAAAAGGACAGAAAATTCCAGCAATTCTCCTGAGTTATTTGACCAGACAAAATCTGAGTGGGTCATTTTCTTCAAGCCAGTAGTTTGAAAAGATAGGCAAAGTTCATAGGGACCAGAGGAAAAAAATCAATCAGAAAAAGAAAGAAGACAATATGAATGCTTTCAGAGAGATGTACCTCCTGGAACTGTCACCTTTTAAATAAGCCTTTAATAGGACATGCAGCTTTCCCCTACAGAAACAGAACATCTTTTCCAAGCAATATATTTTCCTTTGTGTCAAATCTGTGCCAACACAATAGTAAACACAGTGAATGCAAGCTAAAAGGAATGAATATCTTCTTATTACAATGAAATTAATGGAGAAGAGGAAGCAAATACTCTATATTTCAGTCAAATAATATTAGGGAACTAAGTGAAACAGTAAACAAATCAGGGTGAGTATTTCACTTTTCACTAATGATAGTGTGACTTTAAAAAGTCATTTTTCAACATCTGTGAGAATTGTTTTCTTAACAAACACTTCCAATTATATGTGAAACAAGGTAGCTGCTCATTTCCAAAAACAAATAACTATTTTAATTTATGTTGCCACACAGTCCTTTATTGCAGTAAAACACAAAGCATGTTCTTGACTTTTTTCACATCAGACAGCAGCTGAGATCCATTACTGTTGCAAGTTTAAAAACTTAACTTTTTTCTCTGTCTTGGAAATGTTTTGTTTCAGAGTCTGCATATGCCTTTGAAAATGTACCTTCAGCAATATAATAGCTGGAATGGTGTTATTCATCCTTGGCTTCAAGGATTCCACTCCAAAACTGTTACCCAAAGTTACCAGGCTATATTGCATGTGGTTACAAGTGAAAGCCATTCAGTTTTGTACTAATTGGAAAGTGCAGTGACGTTTAAAGAAACAGCTGCTTTAAAAAATTACCTTTCAAACTCACACAGGGTCTGCTACTTGTTAACATTCAAGTCAAGGCAAAATTATCTGTGCTTCCTTTGGCACAGGAGCTAATCCTCATGCATCGTTTGCATGGGAAGGCAGCCAGGCCCGAAGCGGAGACAAAACTCTGCGAGTATCCTCGGAGCGAGGGTTTGCAGGACGCCTGGCCCTGCGCCTTTCTCAGCAGTGCCATAAATCTTCTGGAACCCATCAGCAGAGGGGAGGCTGAGCTTTACTGCTTCTGTTTCCTATCTCATTGCAGTCTTTCAGCCAGAAGATGTGTCTGCCAAGGTGTACATAGAGGGAGCTGGTGTAGTTCCAGGAGTGAGTTTGTGTTATTGAATTCTGTCAGCACTGCAGCTTCACTCAGATAAAAATGTGACCCAAGTCAATAAGCTTGCAAGGACTTGCAAAAGCTCTGTGATTTGCTGTTTAGTTTGGTTTTGTGTAAGGGTGAGGCAGTTTTTAGGACAATATTCAAAGGGGACCAGCACTGGTTATTTTTTTAGTAACTATAGAAAAAAATGCATTGTGTACAGAAATTAACTCTTAAATCCGTCAGCGCTGCGTTAATTTTTACATTTTTAAGGAGCACATTTAAACTTAACACAGCTGGACGATTTTCCACTGATTTGACGTGCATAGACTCAGACCCTTAATATCTGATAAGAGAATCAACATACTCAGTTGAAAGAATTCAGCATGCGGTATCTTTCTTCCTAAAGATAATTTTTTCTGGGCTTTATTCTCTGTGCGTTATGATCATGTGCAGATTTTCATTACTGCATGAATTTTGGTTGTTAATGACAGGAGCCACAGACATCAGAGGAACTTGTACTGTCAATTTGTATTTCCATTTCAGCCCTCACAGTTGTCATTGTAAACTGAGAGTCTTAGCTAGATTTTACTGTGGCAGGATAATACTCCTGAAACCAAGTGAAGAAAGAAGAACAAGGTCAAAATGTGTATGGGGCTGAACTAGAGAAATTTCATAGCAATTTAATGCTGTCAAAAAAGAATGCATGGGATGGTTTTTCCTTAAATGGGGTGAAAAATGCCTACATCAGTTCCACCAGAGCATTTGTAATACATGTCACCAAATCCTGAAATTGGCTTAGAAATTGTGAGGAAATATAATTTTTTTCTTGCTTGTGATTTTGCAAGTGCCGTTAAACAGTTTTATTGAGACATTTACTTTCCAAAATACAAACACTTTTTTTTGTTCTGCAAGTGTTCATTTAAAGCAGACAGTTTCACTCATATACAGTGATTACTTCCTAAACAATAGACAGCAGAAATGTACTTCCTAATGGATCTCCTATTCATCCTTCCCAAAATATTTTAAGTAGATAATTAACACTGGGTAATTAAAAGTATCTTTGTAGTTGTACAGCCTATAATTTTTCATAGTAATGTGATTCATTTTATCTGAAGTTGTTCACACATATCTTTGTAGCAATTAAATTTGCGTGCCTGGTTGGTACCGCCTTCCCTCAGTTTCCTTCCTTTTTGTGAGATGCTCAATTAATCACAAGTCTGAACAGACAGATTCAGGCAGACTTGTGGCTTGGAGTACCCCTTGCTCGCTGAAATCCTTTATAGCACTTAGAAAGTACATCACATCCTTAGGGCTAAACCTCCAGTGCAGCAGCACAGCTCTCAATTTATAGATAGCACACCAAAAGGGAGCAATTCCGTGGTCATTACTTGCTAGCAAAAGGAGACAAGCATCCATGAAGATGGAGGGATCTGTTAGCCATGTGTATCTTTTCCCACAGCTTTACAGAAGGCTCAGGGTATTGCTATCACTGTTTTCCCTATCATGGCCTTCTGTGTTTTCTGAAGAAGCCCAGCCTCTCGCTGTGCCTGGTAAGCCGTGGTAATTTTATGGCCAAGGTGCTGCATGAATCAGAAACTGCGGTTTGGCTCAGCAGAATTGACTTCTAAGTAACAGCTGTATTCTAATGTGTTACATGAAAAGATGCAGTTTGATAATTTTCATTTAATAAAATGTTTTATAAGTACAGTAATTTCACGATTATAAGCCGCACCTTTTTCATTGAAGAATCCAGCCTACCCCAGTAGTGTGGCTAATCATCAGGTGCAGCTTATCTATGGACAAATCCCAGTGAAATGCCAACCCGGAAGTGAGAGCTGGCCAGGGAGGGCACCTGGGGCTGCCTTTAAAGGCTTGGCTGGTCTATGAAAACTGCAACTTGAGCACCTGACACCAAACCCCGGGCTGGCGCGATTCTGTTACTAACTCGTTACTTTGTTACATATGGTCCTTGCTTTAAAAAATTTAAAAAATACGGCTTATATTCGGGTGCAGCTTATATATGGACAAATCCTGTGGTCTACCCGGATCTGCGGCTTATAATCAGGTGCGGCTTATAATAGTGAAATTACTGTAAGTTATTTAGAGGTTAGCACCCTTTTTCTGATAAAATTGCTAGGTGAATGGAGATGAGAAGTATTTCATATGCTAATCTATCTGCGTTGTTGCTGTCTAAATGTTTTAACCAAAAGACTCTTAGTAAGAGTGTATTTCCTAAGTGATTGTCAGTTTGGTAACAATTCTAATTCAAATCATATAGAACAATGGACCATGTTCTGTATTTAGCCTGGCACAAGGCTCCAGCAGAGAATAAAGTGGACAGAAGTATTTCTATGTTATCACTGTGCTGTCTGAATTCTGGGCTAGATTGGGTCTACTTGCTCTAGGCCACAAAGCTCAAGGGTCTAAAGTCATAACTGTATCAAATTCAGAATCCATGTAAGAAAAATAAAATTTAGCAGAGCTTGGCACTATTGTACAATGCTTTCCTCATGAGGTCAAAAGTCACTTTTGATTGTATTTTTGATAACTCTTTGTGATGAACAGTGTTGCCCAAAGAGAAGAAAAGTCTATTTAATGCATAGCAAAACAAATTGTTCCAGCCATGACTCTCCAGAAATGTCTTGTATTCTGTGCCAGTTCCTGTGTTCCCCAGGCCTTTGATACTCATGAATCATTTCAGTAAACCTTATTCCTTCTGGCTTTATTTGATTTTTCTGTATTGGGGTATACTGTAGAGGATAATGTGCCATTTCTTTGTCCAGTGGTCATTTTCTCTCTGCTTTAAAAAATCCGTGAATTTGGTTTTCCTCTTCCATTAGATCGTGTAGTGAAGCATTTGGATCCTTCTTAAGCATCATAATTACATTATTTCAAAGTACCTTTGTCACATTAGTTGCTACACTCACATGTTTCTTTCTATGTTATTTGTAATCCACCCTATTGGAATGACCAAAGCTCGAAGTATCCATGAAGGAGATGCTGAAGAGGGTTGAGAGGAGCAGTAGCCAAGAAACTAGCCAGGCTTCCAGTGAAGAGACTGAAATACCAGCCTTCAATATAGAAAGACTTCTCTTGGACATTTCTAATGTTTTCAAGGAGCAAAGATTGGAGTATTTTATTTGTTTTCTCCAAAAGTCTTTTGGCAACTAGTTTCCCTACTTTTAATTTATAACAGTTCATGACTATTCTGATGAAGACTGAAGACATAATAAAGAGAAAAAAATATAAGGTTCTTTTTTACAGTGCATTTGTTCACAAGAAAGGGTGCCACAGATTGTAAACCCTAGGACACCCTGTAAAGAGTTGTATGAGAAATCTGTGTCATGGACAAGAAGCAGATTGAATACATGGACAAGAAGCAGATTGAATACATTGTTTCTGTGGCTTTCTCTTCCTTTTGGCAAGAGATGTGTGAAATTCTTACCTGGTAGAGATCCAAAAGGTGAGCATTGTTAACAAAAAGGTAGATGTAAATAGCCAAAGCCTTCATTTCCCAACCCAAGTTGTGCAACTTTGCTAAGTCAGAGGACTGACTTTGTGTGAGGCCTATGATGTAGAGTATTATTGGAACTTTTTTGACTTTCAGATGCTGATAATACTTCTGATAGAGTCCAAGACCAAGTTCAGACCATGTTCTGATACATCACCAACACCAGAATAACCCAAACTTCCAAGAGAATGCATCTGAGTGGCACTGTGACTTGCACACGAATGGCTGTCAGCAGATTTGAGTCAAATTTCATTCTCAGTCACCCAGCTTAGAGATCCATTGCCACTTTGACACACACCCTTCTCATCCAGGTCCTGCTGGCAGTCCCTCCTGCTTCCAGAAGTACACGTGGGATTGCCCTAGGGAGCCTCAGGCTGTGGCTGTGGGGTGATTTTCAAGGACTAAATCTGTAGTGATCAGCTGACTTCTTTCTGATCCTTTCATTGATACTGCAGTCCGCTGCGCATGGCATCACATCCACATGACAAATCTGGAACAGAGCTGGCTTCCCTGCTATCATTAACTTTGGTTCATCACGATGCATCAGCGACCTGCCAAGCTCTCCAGTAGTAATGGGATAAATATAACCAGCTGAAGCAACAACACGAGTGCAAGCAGCAACTTTATCTTGCCATTTCAACTTTACACTTTGGAAAAGGAATGACTGTTCTGAACAACTATCACAGCAGTTGCTGATACTAGCCTGAGCTGTTGATGGTGACAGGGTTCCCAGAGGAGACATACGGCATCCCAGTGGATTCCTATTTTATACACAGCTTGTAAATGGTTGGAACTTCCTTTTGGCATTACAAGGGATCAGCAGTAAAGAAGCTACATAAGCCAATTTCTCTCTTGTAGTTGATGCAATTGACTTTTCAGACAACCAGGCCCAAAGTATACATTTAATGCTTTCAGTGTTAGGTTTTTAAATTCATTTTGGTGGAACAGCTTTCTTGGGTTTCCCCATGATTTATATTGCTATAAAGGATACCAAATCAGGTTCCTAAAAGTGGCCATCAAAGAACTCAGTGCTGCAGAAGAAGGGCTAAATACAGTAATTTCACGATTATAAGCCGCACCTTTTTCATTGAAGAATCCAGCCTACCCCAGTAGTGCGGCTAATCATCAGGTGTGGCTTATCTATGGACAAATCCCAGTGAAATGCCAACCCGGAAGTGAGAGCCGGCCGGGGAGGGTGCCTGGGGCTGCCTTTACTAATTTACTAATTTATTTTTTACTAGTTTATTACTTTGTTGCACATGAATCCTCGCTTAAAAAAAAATAAAAATACAGCTTTTATTCAGGTGCGGCTTATATATGGATAAATTCCATGGTCTACCCAGCTACCAGGACATGCGGCTTATAATCATGTGCGGCTTATAATTGTGAAGTTACTGTACTTATCCCCATTGCTGTAGACCCAAACTAGTACCAACGTATCAAAATCATTTAGTTTGACAGGAAACTATGATACCTAACACAGAATATATATAGACTTCAGCAGCTACTGTGGTAAATCTCTACTTCACTTGTGGGACTGAGAGCAAAGTGTGTCCCCTGTATCTTTAGGAGACCAGCAGCCTTAGAACAGCAAATTATCCTCAGCCTGGAGTCTGTATGTTAAATGAATGACATTTGATCATACTTCCTCCAAGAGTGCAGATAGTGTGGGTACACACAGGGTGTACCCATGCTTCTCGTTAGTCACTCAAGGATGACACTTTCTATGTTATGCATGCTACCATTGTACATTAATCTACTTTACACTTTTATGTCAAATACTTTTTTGAAATCCAAGTAGATTATGTCCATTAATCACTTTGCCCAGTCTGAGTTCCTTGTGATCTCATCTCTTATTAATATCTTTAGGATCTTGGCTACCACCAAGGTCAAACTGGTCTATAATTTCCTAGCTCCACCCCAGACCTTTTTAAAGAGGGTTATGTTTATGTTACAGTGTCCGTCAGTAGCTGCTTCATATTCAGAAGGCTATTAAGAATCTTTCACCTGATTTGCATGGTTTTGATTTCTAAAGTTTTCTAGAAGTACTGAAAATGTTGCTTTTAGTTGTTTTAATTGGCCCTTTTGGTGTTAAACCTGGGCTCTTCGCTGCTAGAATCTTTCCACATCTGGCAACTCTCATCTTCTTTCTACACAGAATGTAGCTCACTCCAGTTTTCATTCACGTCTTTATAGTGTAAGGTTTCTAACTACAAATCAAAAAGCCTTCATCCCTTTTTTCCTCCACCTGCTTCTGTGACCATGGTGATTTTTTTTGTAGTCAAAGTGTGGACAACATACAGGATTCCTTGGGCCATACAAATATTCTTGATTAGATTATGTTTTTCGGGGTGGCAATAAAAAAACAAAACAACTTTTATTAATAACTGTCTGGTTCTCATTATATATATTATATATCCTGTCTTCTCTTTATATATCCATCAAGTTTGAAGAAAGTTCATTAGAGTCCAGATCATTTTACCTTCAAGCCTTCAACACATCCCAAGCATAGCAATGGAATTTAAAAAGCAAAGAGAAAGCAGAATTGCAACAAAGTAAACAAATATATATGGGGAAAAGTTATCAGACAGAAATAATATTTTAGCACATTCTTCAGGTAAAGTTGTTGTCCAGATTGGAATAATTAGAGTTGAGTCGTTGGAAGTGTTGTCCAGAGAGTTAATTAAATGAATAGCATCCTTGCCAATGGTTTTAACGGAAATCCAAATGGGCTAAAAGAGCTATCAGCACCATGCACTGTACCTGTCATAATTAGAACCAAGGCCTGTCTACTGTAACGAGTCACAGAGAGGAGTTTTGACTTTATTTTGTCAAGTGTATGTGTGACATGAGAGTAAACAGGAGATTTCACTGGAAATCCTTATTAGAACTCCTTCAAGAGAATGAAAATATGTTAAAAACAAACCACAGAAATCTGCTTTATCTATTTCGAGGAAAAATACCTTGCTGTTCTAGACCTTCTTACCCTGATAATTTCCATCAGGGATATGAATAAATACATATATTTGACTGTTTTGATTTGGATTCTCTCAGTTCTGAGCGAGATTGCCCGTTCACGTTGTATGCAGAGCAATGCAGATGGGGGCACAGAACATGCCACGTGTATGGTGTCAGCATTCTCACCATGCAGCACAGCTTCAAAGGCATGTCACAAATTAAGATCATGTTTAACGTGCTGTTGTCTTTGCTGATGCTTATGAAATTTGCCACTAGTGTTACAGCTTTTTTTTTTTTCCAGCACTCAGTCTCCTCAGGAGGGAGTTTACATACATGACTTGGTCAAGGATGCGGCATAATGGCTGCAGCTTTTGGAAAAAAAAAATGTGGATTTTTTCCAGCAATAGCTACCAATATGGTGCAGGAGGGGGCATGAGTAGAGTTCTCAGCCCTTTCAGGGAGAGAGAAATATTTGGGCAGGAGTGGGTGCCTTCAGTGGATCAACACTTGCTGCAAGGCTCGTGTTGCAGACAGGAGTTTGGCTCCTACTGCACATGCAATTAGGAGGAGTAAGGACTTTAAAGCAGGAGCAAGGTCCATCTGACAAGAGTGTCTTTGGGAGGCTTCACACCTAAGGAGGACAGCTTGAAACTGGTAAGTTACTCTCTGATGGAGAGCAAGCATACAGTGTTTAATCTCATGGTGCACCATGTTTAGACTGATTTTGGAGAGGCCACACAATTAAGCTGAAGTATGAGTAAGAATCGCACCAAAGCTGGAACATAAATACCTTATTTTTTTTCTTTTTTCTTTTTTCTTTTTTTTTCCCTGAATGAGATTATTATCTGTGTTTTCTTTTCCTTTCCTTTACACAAATACAAATGACCACCTGAGAGAGAGAGGGCATAAACAGCATCTCATATTTGCTTGTACTTGCTTAATATTCATTTGCGGAGCAGAAAGAGGGGCTAAAAATCTCTCTTTAACAAGAGGGATTTGAACCAGCTCAACACAGTAAAATCAGTGAGTTCCCAAAGCTGCTCTACCACTGCACCCATCAGAGGGCAGCAGAAACTGCAGAATGCTGCCACAGATGCTGTTCTCTTGCTTTTAATTTCACACTCAGGAAGAACCAGAAGAGAAAAGAAACAATTCAGAAAAAGAAAAAGAAACACTTCAGAAGCACTTCTGGTAAAAG
The DNA here is from genome assembly GCA_009812075.1 of Sialia sialis. Taxonomy (NCBI): domain Eukaryota; kingdom Metazoa; phylum Chordata; class Aves; order Passeriformes; family Turdidae; genus Sialia; species Sialia sialis. The sequence goes on from VRYO01002772.1 coordinate 82,158,741, forward strand.
CTTAGATTGATACATCCTTTTAATAGCTTTGAAGTGGTCTAGTGCAATCCTGAGCACAACAATTTCCAACGAAGCAGTTTAATTACCTGTTGGTGAGAGCAGCTATTCTGCATGTGGTAGTTGGAGCATTAGCAGTGAGGATATGAGGCCATGTTAGTGGTAATTAGGGCAAGGATATGATAGCCATAACAATGACTGAACGAAACATTGGAGTAGAAGGAAACCAGACTGGTTTTTTAACAAAATAATGTTTGATAGCGTGGAATTTTGGATGAATGCCTTCAAATAACAAGGAGAAAAATATTTGCAGTTTGCAACAGGGATACAGAGGTTTTTAGTGACATTTCATTTCATTGTTGGAAAAGAAAAGGATTATTCCCTAGTTTACAACAATTTAGGGATTTTTCAACACTAATGCATTTTCAGAAATTGTAATCCACAGTAATAAATGAATGGCATTCAGAAACAATAAAAAGCTAGAATTAACGTGGGATGCAGATACTGTCAGCCTAATGACCTCTCCAAATGTCTACTGTGTCATATAGAAGGTAGGAAATTAATGGCAATTGTTTTTATCTGTAGATGACACCTTGAATTAAGTTGGGAGTAGCAAGCGAATATAAATAAATGATGCATTTTTCATGCTACTTATCTGAGTTACTAACAGTATTTTGAAGTACCTGAAGTAATTGTCAGAAAATAAGTAAATCCAGTAAGGTTACTCTGGAATAAACATTGAAAGTATATCTGTGAGTAAAATTTTATTGCTGTGCCAAAGAAGCACCCTTGAGCAGAGGGGTTTTAAAGGGATGGAAACAAGAACAGAGCCCACGTCTGTAAAAATCTCTGGATTGCACACTAATCTGGACAGCTAGTTCATCTGCTTTAGGAAATTCATGCAAATTCTAACCCAAATCTGATCTGCTTTCCCATCTGAAGAATTACTGGTGTATAGTGTGTACGAGCAGAGTCCTGGAAATGGCACAGAAGCCTGTTCTGGCAGCTGTAAAGGCATGGAAACCAGTAAGGTGAAATGATTCAAGCACCCTGCTCTTCATTTCTTCCCTCAAGCAAAACCAGAAATCAGAGCTCAAGGAGAAGAAAGCAAGAGATCCTTCCTTGGAGACAAGAAAGGTCTGTTTTACAGAGGGTTTCCAATCCATACTGCTTCAGGAGTGTACAACTCACTCGTGGCTTAGCTGACCTTGTTTCTTTTAAAAATCACATCCATCATCACACAGACCCTTCATTCTCTGTGTTGGATCAAGCAGGTGAGTTCACCTCCCCATCCAAGGCAGCACAGCAGTGATCTCCCAAACTGAGAAAAATTGGAATATTGTGACAAGGGGCAAGGATTTGGGGAAAAACATACTAAGGCATGCCAATTGTAATGTTTTAAAAACTCTTTGAATTTTTAAAAATATACTGAGAATGTGTAATGCTTGGGGTTGAGGCCCAAGTGCATCTGAATCTAATTTAGCAGAAACTGTGTTTCCACAAGAAATGCTGTAAATTCTTACAGAATCTGTCCAGATCCTGTGCATTTGGGAGGGAGACTGCTCTATGCTTCTGGTGAAGGGCAGGAGCTGGCAGTTCACTCTTCCATCTGATTGCTGACATCCGTGAGAACTAGATGGCTAGTGACATTATTTCTCATAAAAGCCAGATGCAGTTCAAAGATGCTGCCAATAAACAGTTAATTCCATTTGCTGATCTGTTTTTTTTTTCCTCACACACTGGTACATAACTCTGCTTTGAATATTCATTCCCTTCATTTTCAGCTCTGAGTAAATGAATACACCACTTTTCACTGTCTGTAATTTATGTAATTACCTTTGTCATTTGGATAAGATTTAAGCAGATGAAAGGATTGAAGAGATGATGAGGGTTTTTTTCCTTGAAGTTTTAACAATAAAAGTAAACCTGGGATTTTAGTAAAAGAAAACAACAAACATTCTTTGTCACACTCGAGGGCAACCCTTGGAGGCTGCAAGCAGAGCTAGCTAGGATGATGTTTTAAGTGCTGTCATGTGGCAGAAACAGAAGCATGTAGAATTATTATTATTTCCCCTGAAGACTCAGAACACAAAATAGTTTAAAGCTGATTAGGCTTTAGTTTTTTCTCAAAAGGGTCTGAAAGACAAACAGAAAGCAGGCCTTGGGCAGTAGCATTTGCTCCATAAATGACACTCATCATAGATATTGGTAAAGCATCTTACAAATGTCTTGTATTGGACTAGCACCTTTTGCATTCAGTGCTCATTTTGGACGCTTGTAGGTCCATCTAAAATCAGGTTTGTGTCATTTTCATTATTATTTTTATGAAAACTGAAATAGCCATGCTCGGTAGCCTGCAGTGTAAATATTGCTGTAAATGAATAACAGTGATTAGATTAGCATAAACAATTCTTTCATGGAAGGATATTGTTAACTCAGCACAGCTAAACTAATAGGAATTTTCTGTATTGGAGAAACCTTCAAGAAGTATGAGGAGGTCCTGGAGGCAAATGTATCTTCAATCCTTTTACAATCCCTATCAGGGACTAGTATTTCACTGTCAGTCCTCACTTAGTGTTTTGTCAGTATTTCCTCATTACTGTTAAACCTTTTGACTTTTGACCCAGGAGCTCTTGGCAAAGAATCCAGTGAGCAATTTGCTTTATCCAGGTCTTAATGAAACTGTTTGTGAAATAGCCATCATTGGTGCTGCCCCTCTCTTAGCATTTTTCATTAGACTCATCTGGTCTGTCTGTAACTGAACATGTGCACAAGGCTAAACCTTGGGTTTAGCATCAATGATGCTGACACAGGCAACATAAAGCAAAGAAGAGTGGGGAAAGGCATGAAACAGAGAACTGCATGGAAGAATTGAGAATGAAAAAGAGGAATTACAGCAGTTTGTGAATTTGCAATCTTTCCTGCCTCGACCTTAAACTTAAAATGTAATGTACAGTAATTTCACGATTATAAGCCGCACCTTTCCCATTGAAGAATCCAGCCTACCCCAGTAGTGCGGCTTATATTCAGGTGCAGATTATTTATGGACAAATCCCAGTGAAATGCCAACCCAGAAGTAAGAGCCAGCCGGGGAGGGGGCTTGGGGCTGCCTTTAAAGGCTTGGCTGGTCTATGAAAACTGTTTGCAACTTGAGCACCTGACACCAAACCCAGCTGGCACGATTCTGTTACTAATTTGTTACTTTGTTACACATGGATCCTCGCAAAAATAAAAAGGGGGGGGAAAGGGGGGGGGGACGTGCGGCTTATAATCAGGTGCGGCTTATAATTGTAAAATTATTGTATTTTAAATCCAATGCCTAACAAATGTATTTCTATCACTGTCTCATCATGTTTCCTTAATTCCTTATAGGTCACAAAGTTGTGCTCCTGACACTTTCAAATAAATTTGTACATCACTAAGTACTTCATAGATTGGAAGTTATTAGAGGTTAGGAATATCTATACCAGGGCCTTTAATTTCTTTATGGTTAAATTAACAGTAATTCATTCAGAGGCTAAAAATGCAAAATAAAAGGAATTATCACTTGAGGTGGAAGAGTTTTTAGTCATGTAATAGATACACAGGTACAAAGACTAAGACCATCTTTTCTGTTAGCCTCTCAGGAAAAGCATTTTAAAAGGCAATACTGTTTATGACAGAAAAATGTACATACTAGTTCTTTTCCTTCCGTAATATCTATTATCTTCTTCCAACATGGGCAAATATTGCTGTTGATCCTGTAGTTCTCAGTTCACTACACAAGGTAATACTGGTGATATAACCCATGAGACCCAAAAACATGGACCTTTCCTGGCTTTTTTATTAAATTTCCAACTGAAAAGTTTTCTGGAGTTGTTGTTCTATGAAACTGCACTGTCTCCCTCTAGTGACTGCTTCTGTGTGTCATCTCAGGTTTAACATGGAATTCTCAGACAAGGCATTTTTACAGCTTGTGTTGCAATCTGGTACCACCCCATCCATGTCTCAGCACTCGGCTGCTTTTATAGTGGCTGTTAGGTTTTCAGTGTTGGTACTGCAGCTGTTAGTGGGGCCAAACCAGGTTCAGGAATTCTATCTTGCACCACAACAAAATCCAGCACTGTGGTACACCAGCAGTTCTTCAGCCAGGGAGTACAGGCACCCATGAGCAAGTGCACTGCAGCCTCTGGATTTCTGTTAGTGTCAGGGTTAACGTTGAACCACAGGATCACACGCTGCTGTCCAGGAGAGGCCAGGTGCCATAGTCCAGAACACAGAAACCCAGAGTGTTTTCACTGTGATCCTAAACTGCGAAGTGGGTGGGTAACATCTGCTCTCACCCAGAAGCCCTAAGTTTGCAGTTCAGCAGGTAATACTTGCTCCATTCACTCTCGTGATTTTAACTCTTTGCCATCTGGGTCTTACACCCAACTTCTCATCACACTGCTCCATATCTGTTAGAAATTTATTGTTGATAGGAACCAACTGGAATCTGACCATTACTTGTGGGAAGATGGTTTGTAAGGATAGTGCAGGAGGCAATCTTTCCCAATGAATTACAGCTGCACTGATTGCCAAGGAGTAGAAACAGCCTTGCCAGTGCAATAAACTTGGGTATGATAAAAGAGTGGGCTAGCTAGCCACAAGTTACAGTTGGAGCTGGCTTTTGCTGCAGTTTGGGATGGTGTCTGCTGGCTGTGCTGTGAACAGGTAAGGGACATGTGGTTGTGCAAGGAACAGACAGGGTAAGAAGATGCTGTGTGAGGGACAGACACAGTTAGGTGGCCAGGTAAGGGAGAGGTTGAGGTTTAGCCAGTCATGTGGAAGGAAGAAGGAGACTTGCAAAGAGGAAAAAATGAGTCAGAGCTGTATGGAGCAGCCTGTGAGGAAAAGGAGTTATTGCTGTGTGGAGTTGCCTGAGAGAAGGCATAGAAGACTGGTATTGATTGATACCAGTTCAGTCTTGACAAAACTACTATAGTTATTATGCCTGCATTGATAGGGTTGCCTTTGCTGGGTTTCAATCCTGCCTGATTTAGGGCTCTTGCAAATCAGTCAACTGAATTGGGTGGTTTTCTGGGTGTGGTGTCCCTATCCACCCCAAGGTTTTGTAGTGGATCTGTCTTCATGCACGTGGCAGGGGGGATTTGAAAGAGATAAAGGATTGTTTTCCCCTAGTTCCTTATCACAGGCATCACTGCCTGTATTTCCATTTCATTCAGGAGATGTAATTAGTTTTCTAATCCAGACAGTGCTGGGAGATTAGTAGCTGCTTCAGCATCATCTCTACTTTTTCTTCCAATTTTGGTTTTTTCTGCTTTTCTTCCTGTAACTGTTTCTGCACCTGCCTCAATAACAGTAATAATTCAGCTGCTTTCCTTGCCTTTCCTGGCCTCAGAGAAAAATGCTGCCCTATCTCTACATGCCCTCCTCTCCAGCCACATTTGGTTCTAATTTGTCCATTTGTTATTGGTCCTTGAGAATTAGTAGTGAATTAACTCCTTGTTAACAGAGAGGAAGTCAAAGACAAAGACTGTCTAAACTAACACCACCTTCTCAGCTAGACTAAGTGCCACATCCAGTCTTTTTGTAAACATGTCCACCACTTCCTTGGGCAGCCCACCCCAATGACTCTTTCCACAAAGAACTTTTTTCCTGATGTCCAGCCTAAACCTCCCCTGGTGCACCGAAGGAATACATCCTCTTGTCCTGTGGCTGGTTGCTTGGGAGAGGACACTGACTCAACCTGAGTACATCCTCCTTTGAGTGAGTTGTAGGGTGTGACAAGGTCTCCCCTGAGCCTCCTTTTCTCCAGGCTGAACACCTTCAGCTGCTCTTCATAGGACTTGTGTTTTCAACCCTTCCCCAGCCTTGTTTCCCATCTCTGGATATGCTCCAGCAGGTGCTGCTGAAATCAGCAGTTCTGTCATGGGGTTGGTTCTCCTCTTTCCCTTCAAGCTGTTCTTTATAGGATGGCTGTTCCATTAATTGTAATACCAAAGACGTGTGGTGGCCACTGCACCGCCTGTTTCTGACCATCAGATCTTGACTCACAGCTCAGCCACCTCTGGACACAGTTTGATGGGTGCTGGGAGGCAGCCCTGTGCACACTGAGGTCTTGTTTTTCTCCCTGCACTCCCCTTCCGAAGTGGGAGCACTGCCTGTGTCCCCCAGGCTGCTGAGCAGTCACACTGGCACAGGCAGAGCTGTGGCTTTGGCCCAGCTGTCTGGGGCTGCAGGGCAGGCCTGGGTGACAAGAGGGAAGATCCAGCACAGGGGAGGGAGGAGGAAAGAAGTGTAAAGAACAGCCCTGCCAAGAGCAACCTGAGAGCAGCGTGAGGAGGAAGATGAGGCACCAGAGTAGGGATCTGTGCATCTGTCAGAGCTCCGGTGCTGGAGCACATGGACACTTCCTGAGGAATGTGTGACCTGTGCAACAGCAGGGTTATCCTGAAGCACTACAGCCCCTGGAAGGGCCCCATGCCACAGCAGGAGACCAGGATGACGAGGATGGTGCAGCAGAGAGGAACAGGGGAGTGCTCCCATGCATCCTGTCGCTGGGTCCCAGGGAAAAGTGATCAGCACCTCCCTTTCCCTCTCCCCTCCTCAGCAAGATGTAAAGAGCAGTGAGATCACCTCGGGCTTGTTCTTCCCCAGATTAACCCTTGGACACTCCTTATGAAACAGCCTGAGGCCTGGGGAACACTGCTGGTGTCTGTCCCCAGCTGGATGTGACTTTGTTCCCCACCACACTCTGTGCCCAGCTCCACAGCCAGTTTTTTACTCAGCAAAGAGCTCACTATGAGCAGTCACCTTCTTCAGGAGAAAGACTTGAGTAAACTCCAGGGAATTGACACTCTCAGGCTTTCCCTCATCTGCTGGGAGGAGATCAGGGTACTGTAGCAGGACTTACATTAAGTACCTCACTGCCATCCTTCTCCTTTGTCACTGTCACTTGTCCCCCATCCAGTAAAGGATGAAGGTTCTCCTGAGCCCTCCTTTTGTTGGTAATGTAGTTATGGGAACACTTTTTGTGGTTTTTAGGGCACTGGCCAGATTAATGTCCAGTCAGACACTGGCCTTTCTGACGTCCTCTCTGCTGTGTAGTCTTCCCAGCTGGCTGTCCCTTCTTCCAAAGGTTTTAAACTCTCTGGTTTCTCTGTGAGTTCCACCAGAGCTCCATCCAGAGCCCCAGCTGACAGCGTGAGCTGTCTCTGGGGGGCTGTGGTGGCCTCAGAGGGGACAAGTGCCCAGCTGCAAATCAGCTCATTTTCAGCCTGTGTTCAGTGCTCCAAACCTGCCTAGCTCTGAAGAGCAAAAGGAGTGTGCAGTGTTCATGAGCTGACCTTTTTGAGATTGGGTGTGTGCAAAAACAAATTAGAAAATGAAGAAGGAGGCAGGGAGTGCTGGGTTATCCGGTCGTGTATTGTTGTGATCTCCACAGAGAGATTACTTCAGTGAATTGGAAGGGGAGAAAAGCAAATGTCAGATCTTGAAAAAGAATATCCTCACCCCATCTTCAGAAAGTTCAGTTTAGTGAAAGGAGTCATGAACTGAAAAGCATTAGGAATCAATGGATAGTCCTGTGTTTTGAGGTCTCATTAACTAAATCCACCTCTCAGTGGCACTGGCTGTAAGCCTGCAGTGACCTTCAGCTCTAGCTGCAGCCATGAAGAAACAATTTAGGTGACTACTTTAGCTGCTTTTATAGATTTTATAATGTGTTTTAAGAAGTGCATGGGTCTTGAATTACTAAATGAAAAGACATAAAGTAAAACAATAATTTTGCCTGTTACCTGTCTTCACCCTATCTTTTTCTGCTATTTTTTTTTTCTATTTAGCTCTCTCATGCATGATCTCACCTGAAAACTGTATTAGAAGATAGTTTTAACGTCCTTTGTTAAACTGATGTTTGTGCTATGTGGTTTGCAATCTGTATCAGTACAGTGCAGTACCACATAAACCATCCATCCTCAGTTACCTGGGTGCATTTTTCAGACACTTTCAATACAGATGTGTAAAATCATTCATATATCTGTTCTTTTGAAACAAGATTAAGGAAAAAGCCTAACATGGGAAAGCATTTTTACTTTGAGCTTCTGATTTGTATACATTAGCAGCAGAAAGTAAGTGCAACATATCTAGTTCTGAGTATTTGGAGACGGACTGGTACTCTTAGACAAGTTCCATTAATTTATAGAAATTCAGTTCTGAAAAATGTCTCAATTATCAAGGATTAAGGCTGAGGACAGCTGCTACATAGATTCTTCTGGAAGTGTAGGATGAATGTGTTTGGCATCTCTCAAGCTGCATATCATGGGTGCAGCTTTAGCTTCCTCCTTGGCCACACATCCATGTGTTTGTTTTTCAGGTTCCCCAATTTAGGTGTATCAGCTGTCAGTAGCAATAAATAATAATCACTTTCACAGCAGTTTCATGTGGAAAGCACATTGCCAAAAGTCAGCATTGCCTCAGATTCACAGGTGAAAAGCCACTGAGGGCAGAGAGCAGTCAGTGAGTATAGTCTGGATTTCCTGAGCCAAACAAGAGGATCATTCCTCAGTCCTGATGTGCTGTGTTTTTCTTTAAAAAGGTGCTGGCAATGCTTTTTGTGTTGTGCACCTCTGAAGAGCTTCATGTGTGCTCACCCCTAATTTAAGCAATCTCTTGACAGAAACCAGAGTGCTGAACTCTGAAAAGCTTTGTAAGCTGTCTGGCTGCCTCATCCTGCTGGACCACATCAGTATGCTGGATCAGCTTCTGAAGCAAGAATTCTTCCTTTTATTAGGAATCACATGTGTATTTGCAGAGTTTGTGCCCTTTTCCCTGACACCTTGGGCTGGAGCACAGTTTCCTATGAAGTAAAGTGGAATACAAGGCAAGATGTAAATCATTTATGCAGTCTGTGTGTTCCCCAACTCTCTTCTCTGTTTTATTTTCCTTTCAGGATTACTTGATGTTTCTGACTCCTTGCTCAGAATGGTTTCTCTTCAATAGAAGAAAATCTCATAGTAGGCTGATACTCAGGACTTCTCAGCTATGTGCTTGCGAGTCAAATTTGGCATACTGGATGACACTGAAAACCTGAGAGAGTTAATGTAAACTTGCAGGAATTAATGTCTCAAACACTTCATAGAAGAGAAAGGGAGTGTTACCATTCCAACAAGATGAAGTGGGGTTGGGAAGGAGGGTCTTGTGAAGGCAGGATAGCATTTTCTGGGGACTAACTTCCTTATCTCAGTAACTAGCTCTTAAAACATCTTTGAGACAGCATTGCATTTGTGTCTCTGACAGGGAGGAGGGGAGTTTAAACCAAAACAGCTCCCAACCCTCCTCCAGGTTGAAGAATAACAAGATGTGCCTATGCTACAAATAGTGTGGGCTATTTGAGGGGGCTGTGTGTGTACCCACCGTGCAGAGGAACAGGACCACAGACAGCACTGAAAACCTGGTGGTGACCCAGCTCTTTCTTCTCTACCTCTGTTTTTCTATCTTTCCTTCTTCCACTGCTTAAAAGTTTAATTAGTTGCTGCCATGGACTGTTCAGAAATGTTTAAATCATGTTTGGAAAATTCACTGTCAACCCCCTAATGAGTCTTTATCAATTATAAACAAATTCTGCTTTTTTTAATGCTCATCACTTACAGCACTTGAGTGGGTAGATTTTCTTGACAGATAGATTTTCTGACACCAACATGACCCTCTCTGTCATACCTCATTTTTTTTTTCAACCAACACTTTCCCTTAATTCCCTGAAACAGCTGGATCACAGTGACTTAAGCTTAAAATCAACAATAAGGACAATTCAAAGCAAGCCTCAAGTCTTGAAATTTTTTTTGTAAGTGCTAAAGCTTCCTAAATGCATCCGAAAAATACATTTAAGTCTGGCAACATTAGCTGGAGGAAGGACTGCTGGGCACAATGATGACCTTGGGTTTTGGTAACCGATTCATACTTAAAAACAGCAGTTGCAAGGAACTTGTACTAAAACCAAAATCAATTGGCTTATTCATTACACCACTAGGGAAAACAGCTGGGGGAGAATGAAATGTGAAAGACTAAAGGAGAAGCCTGTGTTAAGCCTGACAACTTTGGTAGTATTTGTCATTTTTTTGGATTCCTGCTGCGTGATCTTTTCATGGAGACAAGTTTCCTGTGAAAAAATGTATTAAAAATTGGAGGAGAAATGGGGTTGGCCATTTTGTATCAGGGAGTGTATTCCTGGGTAAGTTAAACCAAATGCAGATAACTGATTGGAAAGTCCTATGGCCAAAACTGTTGGTATTCTGTGAGCAGAGGGAGAATAAATTAAGCTTCCTCAGACAGCTACAGTAAATATGAAGTTATTGCATAGATTAATGTGCTAATGATTTATGCACCTGCCCTTTACCTGTGACTCCTTTTCCGTGGGATTAACTCTAATTTTCAAGGACTCAGCACATTGAAGCAGTCTCTTTTCATTACTGATTTTACTTTTTTTTTTTCTTTTTCTGTCTTACCACTTTCTTACCCCACATTTAAAAAAGCAATATTTAATCTGTCACCATTAAGAAAAGTTTTGAAATGGACAAGGTTTCAAGTACAACTACTGGAGATATTTTCAGTTTCTCTAAGTAGCATATAGAATTTATTTCTAATTCTAAGGATGTGTAGTTGTTAAAGTCAGTATGTTCCCTGCTCAAAACCCCCTGTTTCTATCCTTTAAGGCTAGTAAAGGGTTATGTCCTAAAAGTATCCAGTGTCAGACTCTGCTGCCTGTGGCCTCCCCAGACTCCTTGCTCCTGGTCAGGCATCTCTGAACAGCAGCAGAGGAGAGGCTGGTGCAAGGCTGCACCTCAGTATCAGTCTGGCCCAGTGCCACTCACAATGATGGAGTAACTCACCACTGCATATTTTGCTTTCCAGCACTGGAAACATTTGTCAGCATTTTACATGACTAGGACAACATGGCCTGAGACAAATAAAAGTACAGTAATTTCATGATTATAAGCCACATCTTTTTCATTGAAGAATCCAGCCTACCCCAGTAGTGCAGCTAATCATCAGGTGCGGCTTATTTATGGACAAATCCCAGCGAAATGCCAACCTGGAAGTGAGAGCCGGCCGGGGAGGGCGCCTGGGGCTGCCTTTAAAGGCTTCGCTGGTCTATGAAAACTGTTTGCAACTTGAGCACCTGACACCAAACCCTGGGCTGGCTCGATTTTGTGACTAACTCGTTACTTTGTCACACATGGATCCTTGCTTAAAAAAAAAAGTGCGGCTTATATATGGACAAATCCTGTGGCCTACCTGGCTACCCTGATGTGTGGCTTATAATTGTGAAATTACTGTTATTGCTTTTTAAGCAGAGACATACAAACGTAGCTTCAATTATAGCTTCAAAACATTCATAGCTCCGTGCATTTTGATTGGGTTCATCTTTTATGTGGTTTCCAGGGCAGTAATACCCAAAACATCTGAAACAGAGACAGGATCATGGCAGTGTGATGTAGGCACTTGATGCTACATGATTCTCCACTAACACTGCCATGAGAGCATCATATAAGCCTCAGAGAAAGTACGTAAAAGTTTTATCATTGCTTATTTGAGATGGATGACCTGAGTGCTGTATTTCTCTTGGCATGGCATGCGAGCTCAAATCAAAACTTTATACTCTACTATCCCTTCAAGCCTCGGATACATGTTTGCAGTTAGAGGTGAGGAACCAAGTATCCACAGAATAAACAGAGCAAGGGTCACATTGCCAAGTATTCCTAAGATGCTGATTTATTGTGTCTTTCTGTTTGTATTGCATCTCTGCTTTTGACCCAATATTTACCCTACTGAGATTTCTTCTATAATAAGTATCAATGAGACTGGGCTTTACATGTGACCTGCAATTCCTCTGCTGCACTGTGGGTTATATAATGTTTATTCTGTTTTGAGCATCAATAATGCTCAAAATAGTAAAAAGTGTATGTTTGAATAAGCATAGCTTTGCACAGGATGTGCCAAAAGGCAAGATCATAAACTTCTGAAAGGAACTATTTTGAGGAATGCAAATTCAGAAGGGAACACCATGACCCTTGCAAACTGTTCCAGGGGCTGCTCACTGGGCAATGTGAATGGGGTTTGCAATGTGCTGCAAACACCTAAACATTGCAGGGCACAGAATATTTGCCAGTACTTCCTATACTGAAGCAAAATCTAACCAAAGCAGGTGTAATGTGGTCAGACAAAGAGGAGGTTATCACTCTAGGTCCCTGACATAGCAAGGGATGTGTTAGATGACACAGAAAACCCGTGGGGGGGGGGGGGGGGGGGGGGGGGCAACTCCCCATGCAACAAAGAATAAAAATTTCATCATGTAAAAGCTTTTTCAGTTTTATTGTTGTTAAAGAACATATTTTCTGTTTTACCTACATCTAAACTGATTAATTTTCTGCATTTTGGGGCATTTGATCTGAACTCTCAGGAAAGATTTGGCCAGTTAGTGGCTGGTCCTGCTGCTGTAATAACCACCAGGGGACACCTCAGAGCCAGCATAAACCAGCAGGACTGCAGAGCAGCACTGCCTCCAGGCTTCCTTAACTTCAGCCGGTGTTTTAAAGTCTCCTGCTTTTTATTTATGGCAACTTTGATAAATAGGGATTCAACAGGAATTGCTTCTAATGCCTAAATTGATTAATACAAAGTTTATGCAATGCTTTTATAATGCAAAGTAATTATTTGGCTCATAATGAAATGTAAGATTATGAGAAAGAGTGATCAGGTCTGTCAGGAGAGGTTATAACACAACAACTGTAAAGGAGTCAAGATTTCCCCTATGCTTTGTTAACGGAGTCTGTGAGTCCAGTGCTCAAAGTTTTATTTTCATGCCTTCAGAATTGTCAATTTGTTCAATTTCATTTTTTCAATGTGTATGCATTTGTAAAGGATTTGTGTTGTCCTGAGCAAGTAATACAGTTGTTGGACCCATCTGCAGAGAAAATGATTTTAACAAACATTAATATATTTATATAGTATAAATAACAAAATATCCCAAGTGTTATTGAAGACTGGTCTTTTGATTTTCCTATGGCTTTTCAATGAAAACAGAAAGAAAGCAAAAACTAAAATAAAAAAATAAGGGAACATAATTTAAATTAGAAAGAGGGCATTATAATTCATATGTCTGTCTTTTGTACCATAGAGTTTTGAATAAGAGTTTATCACAAACCAGTTAATCTAACAGACTTCCAGTTCCTTCAAGTGTGTGCAGGAAATGGGTATAGGTGGACTTTGCTGTGGGAAAAGTTGGGGTTTTTTATCTCACAGTAAGTATATATACTCAAATAAACATGAGTATGGCCTCCTGTCATCCTATTTCCAAAACACACATAGAGGTTATAACTGATTTTATTATTCAGATGCATTTGACTATTGAAAGCACCTAACTGGCATGGCGTGTGCCTTGGGGATTTTTCAATGTTCCTAAGTCTCAATGTGTTAAATGACACAAGTAACAGTATTTGGCACATTTTTCCAATCTGAAACTTGATTTCCGGACAATTTGAGTAAATTCACAAAGTTTGTAATTGCCAAGTATTTTATTGCCAGGTTCTCCCATCAATGTCAGTAGTTCAGGTGCTTGGACAGCAGTGTATGTCACAGCAGAGTCACCTGTGTGTTCAGGTGCACCTCCTTGTACTGCTGGGAGGGCTGCTGTCAGTCCTGCCCTGCCCTTGGGGGGCTGCCAGGGGGCTGATGTTGTTTTGCAACTGGTGAGACTTGCACTTACATAGAGAAAGAAATTCCAGTCTTTCAGCTCACAGAGTGAAATCAACTTACCTCACAGTGAAGAGACTGGCTGAAGAAGAAAAAATGTGAAACCAAGGCAACCCTGAATTTTAGGAAATATTAAAAAAAAAAAAAAAAAAGCAAAGTCTATCTTAACATTCTAATGTTCCATACCTGTCCCGGTTTAGGGGACAGGTGTTGCCAGAAAAAAGGCAGGAGCTTTTCCTAAAGTGGAGAGTGAAAACCCCTCCCTCCCAGTTTACTATAATTCAGAATTTAAGGGGCTCTCAGGCACAAAAGTATGGGTTTAGGAATAACAGTTCTTTACTGCTGTATCTACAAGACAAACAAGAACATCAGCTATATAAAAAACAAAACCAAACCAAAGAAACAATGATAAGATGGAACAAAACTCAGTCCCTTTTTCCAGTCCCAGACACTCTTCTCCTCCATGTGGTCCCGGGGGGAGCAGGGCAGGTCCCTCACAGCTGCGGCAGCACAGCAGGAGCAGGGAGGAGAGGAGGCAGGGCTGTGTCCCGGATGGGAGAAGGGTGATGGAATACTTCTCTCACTGCACTTGGGTCCTGGTGCTCAGCTCTGTTCTCAGAAGCAGGAGGTGGTAGCAGTGCAGTGGGTGCAGGCAGATCTGAACCACAGAGAAGAAAAAAGGAACCTCTCCCCTCTGCGTTCCAGCTGGCGAGTGTCCCCCAGGCATGGCCAAGGAACCAAACCCCCAACCACTCTGACTCCTCCACCCCCACAACCCCACCAGCAATCAAGCCAGCCCATCCCATTCCTTTGTCTTGAGCAATTAACAACTCCAGCGCTGCCCTGCTAGCTCTTTAACATGATAATGGGAAAAATTCTCAACTTTTTTTACCAAGGGAAAGAGTAGATCCACCCCCCTGCAACCCCCGACAATACCAAAAGTCAGATTAAATCTAGCTGCAGTTCCCCCCTAAATTCTCCTTCCACAAGTTCTTCTAAATCTTAAAGCATCTGAGTAGACCAACTGCGGAGCTGCTGTGCAGAAAAGGATGGAGGCTCTGCCATGCCTCCTCCAATACTGCAGTGCTTCAGCAGGACTTTGGTGTCTCTGCTTAAAAAGGAGATACAGTAATTTCACGATTGTAAGCCGCACCTTTTTCATTGAAGAATCCAGCCTACCCCAGTATTGCGGCTAATCATCAGGTGCGGCTTATTTATGGGCACATCCCAGCAAAATGCCAACCCAGAAGTGAGAGCTGGCCGGGGAGGGTGCCTGGGGCTGCCTTTAAAGGCTTGGCTGGTCTATGCAACTTGAGCACCTGACACCAATTTGTGTCTGTTACTAATTTGATACTTTGTTACACATGGATCCTTGCTTAAAAAAAAAAGAAAAAAAGGTGCGGCTTATAATCAGATGTGGCTTATAATTGTGAAATTACTGTAATTATTTTGGTGCTTTAAGCATCAAGATTTGAGGTGCAGCTCATGTATTTGATGTTATTCCTCTCCCAATTAGTGTGTCATCACACAGCTGCAGAAGGGGAGCCAGCAAGGAATGCTCAGGTCAGTGTGAGCGTCAGGTGAATGGCAGCATCTGAATGCCTGCTGCTGAGCCACTCGTTCTGCTCACAGTGGTCGCATACAGAACCTTTTTTAGAAAACCAGTGTCAACTGTAATGCTACTGAACCTTATTAAAACTGCTCTCCATTTAAACCAGCAAGATCTTTGGCTGATTTCCGTTTGTGCCCTCTCACGAAGGGGATCACTTGTCTGGATGAAGGACAAATCTACTAGCACTAAAAGTCCTTGAAAATTATAAATCTTTAGTGAAGGGCACTTATCGCCATTTGGAAGTGGGACTTAAGTGACACAGTTGCTTTTCAGATTAAAATGGTTTCTTTCTGAAGGTTTTCTCCCTGTATTAAGTTCATATAAATGGATTGTGTTTGCACAAAGGCCTATAATGAGTGAGATTTTTCCTAGCAAATAGCTCCTGTTGTCAGTTTGATTAGGCTGCCTGCTTTTTTGAAGTAATGGCAAGGAATTTTAGTCTTAAACATTAGTATTAATAGCTTAAGAAATGCTGCCATTGGTGTGGACATAAAAATGTGGACTTACATTTTCTCTATATCTTTTCCACATTCTTTTCCTGCTTTCTAATAAGATTTTTTTAAATTTAAATAAGCGCTGAGCATCCAATATTTCACTTCCATTCTTTTTTCAGCATACATTATTCAGCACCCCGTCATCTATCCTTGGGTTGTTCAGCTGCTGGCTCCAGCTGAAAATGCTCTTTGCTTTCCTTGTGTTTCAGACTCTGGCCAATCAAACTGCCCACAAACACAGTCATCTGCAGAGCAAGGGTAGGAAAGGTTTGATTTGTCTGGGGAAGAAATATTCTCTCTCTTTTTGTTTTACTAGGGTACAGAATAGGCCAAAATTAAGGGCATATGTAGGCACTTTGTTGAATCTGGGCCATTGAAATCAATGGAGGTTTTGTGGAAAATTGAGTATAATACACGTTTTTTTCAGTGCTGGCTCTATAGAAAAAACATTTCTGAATAAACCTTGTGGCAATTCCCATAATTTCCATAGCCACAGGCTGATGAGGGAGGATGCAGACCTAATGCTTTGGGAAAGATTCTGTTTTCTCAGTGCTTTCTTTTTCAGCTGGTCAGTGCCACGAGTGTTCCTGCTGCAGTGAGAGGTATAGATAAGGATGAAATTTAGGAAGCCTATTCCAGACCAGCCCTGCTCAGAGCCCTCCTCCTGTCCCCTCCTGCCCCCTCCTGTCCCCTCCTGTGCTGCAGCCACTGGTGGAAGGATATTTGATGCTCAGAGTCTCACCCTTGACTTATTGATTTGGGCTCATCTGGGAATTAACTACCTCCATCAGGTATTTGCTGTTAGCACAGGGGTTGATGTGATACTTTAGACAAAGCCCTTTTTTGAGATTTACTGCTTGGCTTCTGCTCCTCTGAGTTCTCTTTGAAGCAGAGAGAAAAAACAGCAGCTTTTCAAACTTCTTAATGAAAACAGTGTCAGATGATGGCTGGTATTTTCGTGACAGTGTATGCACAGATATGTAATGTCTGCAGAACTGGTTCAGCAGCAGGTCATTTTAGAAGGGCTGAAACATGTCTCCGTGATTTTCAGTGAAACACGATGCAACCATTTGAAAGTGTTGTAGTTTATTTCCCAAATGCTATTTTTGAGGGTATGCACCACCTCTGAAAGTAGAAAAGCTGTCTTTTGATTGAAGAATCACCGGAGGCAGTAAAATTAAATAAAATACATTCAATTAAATTAATTAAAGTCTGAGACAACTTTTGTTGAATGAGCTAGTGATGGGCTCTCTATGGAGAGAGCAAACCCATAATCAAGATGAGTGCAAGGTGCTGCAGAGCACCTAAAGGCTTCCACTGCTGCAAATAGCAGCAGAGGAGAAAGGAGTGCATGGGATGCTGTGTTTGCTGTAAGCAGCTAAAAAATGGACTGCAAAACAAATGGCTTCTTGCTGCTGCAAAGCATGATGGTGCACGTACCTGTCGTTATTCCTTTCCTTCAGTACATTACAATTTTTCCTGCCCATTGCCCACCAGCAGCAGAGAAATGGCTGGCACAGGCTCTGGACCTGTTTCTTGCCAGCCCTGTGGTGACGCCTCCATGCACACAAGGGTACAAGGGAACAGTTTGCACTAGATAGGATAAAATTTTGGTGAGAATGTGCATATGCTAATGAACGTGCTGGAGGGAAGCAGCCACATGTCCACAGGCATTACCAGTCACAAGCACAGACACGGATGTGGGCAGGGCCATGTGCTCTTTCATAATTTTCCTGTGGTTTTGGTGCCCTTCTGTTATATCCTGGCTTGGTTTTAGATCTTTGGAAAAGTATCAGTACCCTTGTCTATGTAGGTGTTTAAGAAATGTTCTATTCCTTACCTGGGAATTTGTTTACCTTAGGATTTAGGGAATATTACATCTAAACCTGCTGCATGGTGAGTTACTTCATCTGTTAAACATTGTCTTCACCATGTGTGAAAGAAAAGAACCCATTCAGCAAACAGCCAAGGCAGAGAGAATAGTTATAGAGCCCCTTTTTAAATTCAAAAGTGCTCTCTTTTGGGCAATTCCAAGTGTGATAATTTAGAGCAGTAAAATGCCATGGGTAGTATGTGCTTCAGGGTGAATGCTGTAAAACCTGCTACATCTGAATGGCATTACAGACCTGCGGACTGCCTCATCCAGCCTTGGCAATTCATGGAAACTGGGATAGCAAAATAATGCAAACATGTTTTCCCTTGATAGAAGATTATCATTTGTAAAATACGCTAAAAATAAAATCAAATTAAGGAAACATAAAACCTAAGAAATTAATTAGGCTTAGTTTTTTATCTAAATCCTCTTGCTCTTTCTCAGGATGAGGTTTAAACAAAGCAAAAGCTAAATGTAACAATTCCTATCACCAGTTGATTTTGAGAAGTGATTGCTCTGAGGCAGGCTGCTGCATGTCTGTAGGAAAAGATGTTCTTAAACATCTTGTTGTATTTTCCTGCTTAACCACAAGATTCATTCATGCTGCTGTCCCAAAGCAATGCCTTCAGAGCTTGTATTGTCAGAAATTGCAGCATCTGTGCAGATAGTGGTGATGTCTGATCTCACCATCAGCCTCTGGCATCCCTCAAAAGAATGCCTAGACATACCAATCCAGCTGATTAGAGCTTCTGTCTTTTACTGCTCTGTTATGGGGCACATGTGATTGTGAACTGAGTCTGTCCTGGTGATCAGGTGCTGATTCTTACTGGTGCTTCCCACCCCCAGCTGCCAGGAGACTCAGTGCAGTTGCAGTCAGAGAATATCTGTCAGCTGTCATTACATATTTCAATATAGAAAGAAGCTAGAATGGCATGTATATCAGATTTTTTGTTGTTGTTGTTCTGCAGGATTTGCTGCAGGTGCCATAAATATACTGGAATTCATTTTCTCCTCCCTTTAGCTGGGTCAGGACAGCAAAACAAGTCAGGGCAACATGACCTCAGAAATTGGTTCCTCTGAATAAGGATTTTAAAGAAGTTTTGAAGGAAGTGGCCTGAAGAAAGTCCATATTCAGTTACAGCAAAAGGACATTCTGGCCATTTTGCCCTCTAAAGGAATTTCTGCATGGGACAAAGTCAGGAAAGGAGGATCCCTTTATAAACAGGAGGATTAGTGAAGACCCATCCTGATCATATGATTAGATGCCTGGGAAGCTTGTCTGCTGATGCACACATAAACTTGCCAGCACAAAAATCAGAAATGTTGAAGTTTATTCCTGCTGCTTCTGTGTACACTGTCAGGTTAAAACTGCAGTAATTTCACAACTATAAGGCGCACCGGATTATAAGGCACACTTCTGAGCTGCCAGCAAATTTCCAAACTTTGTCCATATATAAGGGGCACCGGACTAAAAGGTGCACTTTTTTTTTTTTTTTTTTTTTTGCAGTGAGGATCTACGCACAACAAAGTAACGAATTAGTAAGGGAATTGCATGATCCCAGGGTTTACTGGCAGGTGCTCAATTTGCAAACATTTTTCATGGATCGGCGGAGCCTTTAAATGCAGCCCCAGGTGCCCTCCCCGTGCCACGGGCCCCGGCACTCCCGCCCGCGGCGCCGGCTGCCGCGGCTCTCGCAGCTCGGCTCAGGTCCACGGCTGCCGTGGCTTGGCTCAGCTCACACTTTGGGTTGGCAAATTTCCAAACTTTGTCCATATATAAGACACACCAGATTATAAGGCGCAATTCCGGGTTTCGATCAAAATTTTAGTCAAAAGGGTGCGCCTTATAGTCGTGAAATTACTGTACTTTTAAACATTAAAATATAATATCTAAGGCACTTTCTTCTTTTTGCAGTCATCAAATTCTACCACCTTACAGTCCAATAAAGTCTCCTGCTGTGCAGAAAAGCAAAGATTTTCTCTAGATGCCCCAGTGCATGTCCAGTGCTGAAGAAGAAGCTGCTCAGCAAGGGGTGTGGTTGACACTTTAAAATGCTATCAGAAGCAAAATCTAGTAACTGATTGCAAAGCCCAAAAATAATGTTACTTGGCTGCTACACTGACTTCTGTTGGGGCATTGTACCTAAAAGTCTGAAGTGGGAAAACCCAAGCAGCTCCTGAGGAGCACAGAGCTGCCTCAGTCAAAAGCCAGGGAATGAGAAAATATTTGGGGGTCTTGAGTCAGCACTCACTGACTTTTAAAAGCAGACCCTGAGCAGGTTACCAGACCCACTCAGATCTCCTTTTTCAATTAAAAGAGTGCTGTACTGAGTGTGGGGCTGCCTTTGGTGCAGCTGCAGCTCCTTGTTCCTCCTTCACTCAGTCACACTCGTGGGCCAGCTTGGCACTGCTTTGGAAGGGCTGTCTGATGCACTAACACAGAAAGAGGGAGGATAATAAATAAGTGCGTGAGGGAGAGAAGAAAATCAGAGAATTACAGAATCATCAGATGGTTTGAGTTGGAAGGGACCTGAAAGATCATCCAGTCCCAAACTGCCTGCCATGGGCTGGAGCACCTTCCACTCACCAGATTACTCAGAGCCCCATCCAGCCTGGCCTTAAGCACTTCCAGAAATGGGACATCCACAGCTTCTGGGCAACCTTAAAAGTTCCAGTCTTTTCCTACCATAAGAGTAAAGAATTTCTTTCTAACATCTACAGTAATTTCACGGTTATAAGCCGCACGTCCTGGTAGCCGGGCAGACCACGGGATTTGTCCATATATAAGCCGCACCTGAATATAAGCCACACTTTTTTTGGTTTTGTTTTTTTTTTTTTTAAGCCAGGAACCATGTGTAACAAAGTAACAAATTAGTAACAGAATCACTGCCAGCTGGGTTTGGTGTCAGGTGCTCACGTTGCAAACAGTTTTCATAGACCAGTGAAGCCTTTAAAGGCAGCCCCAGGCACCCTCCCTGGCCGGCTCTCACTTCCGGGTTGGCATTTCACTGGGATTTGTCCTTAGATAAGCCGCACCTGAATATAAGTTGCACTACTGGGGTAGGCTGGATTCTTCAATGAAAAAGGTGCGGCTTATAATCGTGAAATTACTGTAATCTAAATCTCTCTTCCTTTAATTTAGAAGCATTCCCCCTTTGTCCTATCACTATCTGTGTAAAAAGTCACTCTCCATCTTTTTGATAAGCCTTTTCTCAAGAGGATGATGAACCTGAAGCTGATGAGGTCATAAACCAATACTGCAGTCCTTGAATGGTGAAAATGAGAGCATCTTGCATTGCAGCTTCAGGCATACTGTAGTGGAACCTCCCCAAATCACATTCCATGTATAAATGCACCAGAGTTCCACAATCAGGAGCATAGTTAACAAATAAAAAAAAAAACCATCTGTGACCCTTAGGAAACACACAAACAAAAGCAAGACAAGCAGCAGTTTGTTTTTAACATTTTCCTTGGCCCATGTTACCTTAAGCCAGCCTCTTTTCACGCTGTGTTTGATGTGGGGATCTTAGTCTCAAAAGCTTGGAATGCAAGTGAGTGTGTGCAAGCTGCACCAAGTTTCAGGGGCTTTAGAAGGACCATGAAAGTGCCCTTTTGAGGTGCAAATAAAGCTCATTTGCCAAATCCATTAGCAGGAATGGATTAGCTCATAGAGGAGGCAGGATGCCTCTTTGGGGAGAGACAGCTTTTAAATATCTGTCTACCAAGATATGCTTCCCAGCTATTAATTTGACTATTAAAGATCATCATAGACGTGGCAAGGATTCCATCAGCCATTTTCATTTCTGCTCAGGGACTTGCTGTGTACTATTGTTATACATAGCACTACTCAAGTAGATGGAAAAGACTGGAAAAAGCACAGTTCTTCTGATTCCAATTCCTTCCTTCTTCCGTTCCTTTCAGCTTTCTGCAACTGCTGAATCTGTTTTGCAGGCAGTGCATGCTGTTGGGGACATTAGCAATCTGTCCCTGTAGCTCCTGGGTCCTGTGTTAGATCCATTTAGAGTTGGTGTTGTGCTGCTGCCCAAGAAGCAGAGGTCTCTGTGTTTCACACGTCTCTCCCAGCACAGCAGCTATCCCATAGCTCCTGGGGTGGGTGTGGAATAAAGGAAGGGAGCAGAGGATGGGTGCATATAGCAACAGGGACTGGGGACGTTGTATATGTAAATATGTTTCACCAAAAAAAAAAAATTCAATGACTTTGTTACACCAATGTAGCACCAGGGGTTGCACAAAAGGTTTTTGGAAGCCAGAAGAGCACTGAAACAGAGAGAACAGCCTTTCGTGTCTAGAGGAGAGTGGAAATTGCACCTAGCATCTTTGGACGTTTTCTTTCAGAATTGTTGTCTTCTCTGCTTAAAATATTTTTTGCTAATATCAGCTGCAGAGTCTTTTTTTTAAATAACATTTTAATGAAGCTGCTGCTAATGAGATCTCTGTCAAAAACTTCCAATTATTACCACAATATCCCTTGATGTTAGTGGGGAAATGGAGCATTGGAGTATTAATTGACCTCCTGATAGTAAAGAAGACCCCTCCAGCAGAACAAGAATTAAAACTGAGAAGCTTTTGGAGTCCAGTGCTGCAGTATCAGAAAAAAGAGCTCTGAAGGTGTTAGGAAGGTCATCATGATGATCCAAAAAAAATTTCTCTGCAGGGAAGTGAAAGGAGCTGGATTAGCAAAATACCTGCATACAAAATGCAGAGTTTATGCAGAAATCAAAAGGAGTTATCCTCCACACATAAAAATACGAAACCTGGGAAAAGAAGGAAAGATTGCTTTTTGCTTGCACTAAATGCCTGTGGGTCGCATCAATGTAGTTGTAGACTGTAGACTACTGTACACCATAGTGCCAAGAAAAGATTTTTGAGGGTTGTTTTCAGTCAGTTTTGTTAATAAAACAACCAATCAGTCAACCAACCCAGACAGCACTGACATTAGTAGTCAGTGGCTGCTGCCCTCATACCCTTCAAGCTTTCCTGGGAGGAGTAAATCATCTAAGAAAAAGGGAAAAAATCACATAGGGAAAGAGGAGAAACACTCATCTGAAAATAATAAAAGCCTGAGAGAGTAGTATTTCCCTTACAGATTTAGATTAAATACCAATGCCTAGAAAAAGTATGTGACAAAGAGTTCATAAAACTGTGCAACCAAGTAGCTGTTGATGTGCTTTATCTAGAAATGCCAAGTTTAATTGATCTATTTGACACAGTTAAGGACTTACATACACTGTAGTCATTAGATATCAAGTTTGCCATGTAGCAAAAAGCTGTGAAAATACACTATGTGCCTTAAGAAGTGAAGGAAAGCTCCCAGCGTGGTGTAAATTAGACTTCCCTCTTGTCTGGGAAAGGGTTAAGCTTTTAGCAGAGTCCCAGGAAAACATGATGAAATGAACGTTCACCACTAGCTTGCTGTCTCCCAAGCAAGGGCAGTCCCAGTGCCCACCCTACCCCACCAGTGGTCACCAGACAGGCCCTGGGTGTTTGTGACTCCAGAGCTGGGAATGAGCTGCATCACTGGTTTGCAGCATTTGGGTGAGGGGTGTAATCCGATTCAGATAGCTCTCTCCAAACTTTCAGAAGCTTCTGTGATCTGTGTGAGTTTCATGAATATAACTCTTGAATTGGGAGTCTCACAGAGAAAACACATTGGTTTTCCTCATTGCTCTACTTTCTGCCTACAAGACCTGATTCATCTCTCACTGAAGCTGATGGGAATGGCTCTGAGCTTCTGCAGAAAACACAGAAAGAATGATGGACAAAACCAACCATCATTTCAACAGGAATAGCTGGCTACATCTCTGTGAGGACATTTAGTGTGCTGAGAACAAAGTCCCTTGATTGAAGAGTCTACATTCACACTGTTGGACTTTCTTGGCCTCCAAAACAGGGCAGTCACTTGCAAGATGTGTCATGAGGATATGGAGTATGGATGGTACAAGTTACCAAAATTGTCCCAGAGGCCACTGTCATATTTTAAAAGCCTACCTGCTCAAATGCAATGCCCAGCAATGTCTTATGGTGTCAAATAGTAAAGATATACAGTAATTTTACAATTATAAGCCACACCTGATTATAAGCCGCACGTCCTGGTAGCCACGTAGACCACAGGATTTGTCCATATATAAGCTGCACCTGAATATAAGCCGCACTTTTTTTTTTTTAAAAAAGCGAGGATCCATGTGTAACAAAGTAACAAATTAGTAACAGAATCGCGCCAGTGCGGGGTTTGGTGTCAGGTGCTCAAGTTGCAAAAAGTTTTCATAGACCAGTGAAGCCTTTAAAGGCAGCCCCAGGTGCCCTCCCCAGCCGGCTCTCACTTCTGGGTTGGCATTTCGCTGGGATTTGTCCATAAATAAGCCGCACCTGATGATTAGCCGCACTACTGGGGTAGGCTGGATTCTTCAATGAAAAAGGTGCAGCTTATAATCATGAAATTACTGTAATCTCTGCTTGAGACCAAGCATAAATATTGAATACAAGCTTAATTGGTTACCTTTTTTTGCTTTATACCGATGGAAATTCTTGCTAGATGTTTCTTCACGGTCTTAGAAATAAGGTCTTATCCTGAAAGAAAGCTCAGCCCACATGTTAATCAGAAGCTCCCCATTTTCTGTGTTTCACTGTAACCAGCTTCCTTAGTTGTTTCTTGTTTGTGGGAGGTTTTTTATTTGTTTGTGCTTTTTTGGTTTTTAAATTTTTTTTTAAAGGAAGGTGCTCTTTGCTGTCTATTAATTCTGTTTAACCTGGAACATAGCACAAAAAACTGCAAATTTGTCCATGATGCATAAAAAAAGAGATAGTATAGCTGACAAATTCAGTCTGTTAAGCCATGCAGGGTGTTGCTGGAAAATATTTGGTGATGATAAGTGTGTTTGCAGCTCTGCTGAGGATGTAGGAGACACAAAGACTTCTGAAACAAATACTAAAAAAGCCACAACAGACTGTAAGTATGCCCCAAAATTTGCCAAGAGTAATTTCTAAAAATATCCTGACAGTTACTCTATCATTATTCATGTAAATAGCAAAGCTGAAGTGATTCAGACTTTCTAGGTAGGATAAAACTTTGACACAGCCAATGACTGTAACCAGCTGTGATATATTGCTCTGTGTCACCACTGGTTCAGTGATATACAGGGGCATTGTTGAAACAGCAGATTATTAGGGAAGTTAGAAGCAATATAAAAGACAGTAGGATAATGCCAGATTTGTGTTCCCAAGTTATGTGACAGAATGAGTACAATTTTGAAAGCTTCAACATCAACCAGAACAGAAACACAGCTTTTAATATTTTAGTAATAGTGTTATTAACAAGCTATCTCTAACCCATGTCAAAGTACTTAATGTGCTATAATAACATCAATTAAAATACAATAATGGACTTAATAATGTGGCCCATAATGGGAAAAAATATTCATGTGGATTATCTCTTCATACTCAAGAGAGAAATTCTAATGAAAGACACTATAATGAACGTAACACTAAACAGCTTTAATATAATATGTGTTAGAAATATGCCAGGATAGAAAATAGTGTGGGTAAAGTTAAAACTGTGTCCAGAATGTTCATTGACTGCTGTGCTTGTTGTTTTGAATTCATAAATCTAAAAAGGACCACTAGAAAAATCTGGTCATTGGCCTAGGTAAGTTTGATCTGCACTTTTGAGCCAAAATTCCATTAAATTCCATTTTTCCAAGGGCAGGTTATCTTGCTGTCCTTTTCCAGGACTTGCTTCTCCCAATGCACTCACATCAATGGTGCTGGTGCAGCAGGGACAGCAGTGACCATTCTGGGTAGCCAAGGGACCCTGACCCAGTCCTGGCACTGCAGGATGAGGTTTTTCATTGCCAGCTTCACTCAACAGCTCTGCTTTGTCTCATTCCAGCACTTTACAGCCCAAGTCTATTTTGTTTGAGCTTGGCTTTGTGCTGCAGACACCTCTCCACAATCAGGATGTAGGAGGTGGTGGGAAACAGCACACGTGGGATCCAGCAGCCTGTGGGACAAGCTGAGGCTCTGTGTGCATGCCAGCCCTGTGCAGGCTGTGCTCTTGGCTGGGGACAGCTGATCTGCCTGCAGAGCCCCACTTGGGAAGTCCCAAGCTGTGTCTGCACCACACAACACCAGAGTTTGTCAGCCCTCTCATGGACTCCAGATACCTGATTCATTAGTCCCCAAAATTACAACCTGTGCAAGCAGCTCGTTTATTTGTTGGGCATCATTCAGTTAGTTAGGCATTACTTTTGCTTACTGGCCTTTCCTGAGCATATTTGAAAATCCAGCTGCAAGCAAATGGTGTTGCAGAAGATGGCTCAGTTGGCTTTCAGCAGGGTCCATTTCACCCAGCAGGACCATACTGCTGGCATGGGAAGCAGGGACAGCAAGAGGAGATTTAGGCTTCCCTTTGGGAAGGCAGGAGAGGCCACTGCTGTTTGAGACCAGTGAGATCCATCCTTCACTGTCTGCCTCCAGGGCACTTAAATCAGGCCCCATGCAGCATCTTAAGGCTTTCACCTGCAGCTCCTGGTTTCCACTGAGGGATTGATTACAGGGCTTAAGTGTATAAATTGCATCCAGAAGCTTCTTGAAATTGAGTCTGGAAAAGGAGAATGCTCTTGAAATTATGCTTAGAATGAATTCAGTTCTAATGAGACTTCATTCTGCAGTTTTTATGAGTTAAATTTAGCTTTATATTCAAGAACTCAGTTCTACATTGTGGTAAAATTCATCAAAAGATTACTTTTTTTTCCCTTTAACCTGCTTATTCCAGCAGTGTAAATTCTTGTTGTATTTTACTGATTCCAAGACAAAGCAATATCAGAATTCATGAACAATAACAGACAGCTAAGTAATTATGCCAGAAAGCAAATCTACTGAAAAAGTGTTTTGAAGAGGCACTCAAATCATTAAAAAACAGTGGTGCAGAATGAACCATGCAATGACCCAAACAAGAAAATATATAGCACAGAAAATAAAGAAAATGGAATATAATTGGAGTTCATTAATTTCCTAGCTACATGCTACCTCTCTTAAAATATGCTGCTGCACTCTTCTCGCTCCTCTCTTTTCTGTATCAATCTCAGTGTGCCTTTTCAGCAATGTGATTTAACTGTTTATACCCACTGTACACCCTTGTTATGTTTATTAACCATAATGTGATTTGTATAAACAAATAAGCAGATAGGCTTTACTTGGCTTGCAATCAAAAAGCTCTAGTGAGAGATGCATTTAACAAATTCTCCAGTACAAAGGCACAAACTAAAAAGAACTCAGAGTAATACAATAGAAATTGCACAAAAAATATACCAAACAGGACATTCCGTACGTGTTTTTCTGCCATTCCAGAAGCAGCACAATCCCTGATCACTCTGGTTCAGCCCAGAACCTTCTATATTTGTCTCACATCCGGATCTGCTTGATTTAAATAGTCTCAACATAAGCATGTTTTCTAAATGTTCAGTAAAAAGAGCCCCACATCCCAGTCGGGCAGCTAAGAACATTCTAAGTTAATATGAACAACTGCCTTTAGTATAATTAACAATCATTGCCAAAAGCCCCAGCTTTGGTGAAATAACAAAGTAGGTAAGATCTAAGTCTTACCAAGCAGGCACTGTAATTGGTGATTTACTGACTTTAAAAATCAAATGGCTAGACTTAAAATATACTGGGAAATGACAGGAAGGAAAGTGATTGAAAAAGGAGCATAGTACTGTTTACTGGATGGAGGCACAAAAAAAGGAATGGAAAGGAACAATGTGAAACTGTCACCCTTTGGGTCACAGCTCTGTGAGGTCTGGAGGACCCTCTACATGGGGAACCTTGTTTCTCTCTTTGCTGAGCACCATGCCAGAGTCACTCAGAATCTTGCCAGGTACAAACCCCATCAGGGGACTGTGGTGTCAGAGAGGCGTCAGGATTTAAGGTTTAAGTGAGGTAATGAACAATCCGAGGAGATGAGACAGAGAAGCTTGTCTGATCAGGTCACGATCTCCAAGACAAGGTGCTGGGGAGGAGGGAATAGATCAAATGAGAGCTAACTGGTTATTGAAGTACCCGTGGCCACAAGTGTACTGCAAGCTGAGGCATAACTAACTTGGACAAGATAATTGCCAAAGCTCTCTGCTCCCTCCTCTCCTCTCCCCTGGCTGCTTTCCTGTTAGATGATTTGGGAAATCAAAAATCTCAGCAGCTAATCTATACCACCAGATTTCTGTCACCCCAGCAGTTTCTTTTTCTAATGAATAATGAATGTATGCTGACCCTGAGATGATAATGGTGCAGAATATTTTCAGGTTCTTGAAGGTCACAATAAACTTTGGGAAGCATTGTCAGCATTAAAATGCTTTGGTGTTCTTTCACCTAAAGCTAGATATAGATGTGCAGTGACCTTTTTTTGACTCGTATCAATGTTTGTGAACAATGTACAGCTCAAATGATGAAGAGACCAGCACCAGCACCTTTTGCACAGCTTGCTGCTGTGTTACAGTTGGTTGGCTGATATCTTACAGCTGCCACTGGGCAGAAAGCCTCTATAAACAGGCTGTCAAGTTTAATTGGACTACCTGGTGAATATATTGATAATAAATAAGATGTGCTTTTACTGAACTATTCTCCTTGGATTTACGGAGGGCTGCAGCAGCTCAGTACTTCCCAGGATGAGACCCAAGGTGCCTGCTGTTGCTCGCATCAAATACAATTGCAATTTCATCACTGATGTTATTAGCAGCAGGACTAAGCCTCCAAACTTGCGGAAGGCTTTTGAACTTTTGATCTGTGCCCAGCATAGCGGTGAGGCTCTCCACGCTACTAAGTGTTTATTGTAGGAGGCTGTGACAGTGCAGCCAAATGAGCCGCGTTCCTGAGTGTTTGCTTTCTCAGAGCCCTGGAGACGGGCACTTAGGGGAAAATCTTGAGTTCATTAAAACCAAAGGAGCTCCTGGTGTGCGTGACTGCTGAGAAAGGTGACAGAGAGTGTTCCCTGGACAGGGAACAATGTGCGTGTGTAAGTGCATGTGCCTATGTGATAATATGCCCATTGTGCTTTTTGAGTCAATTTAATGAATTCTAATAGCCCGACTTAATGCTTTCTGAATGCTGCACAGCAGTGGGATGCGGTTGTTTTGTTAGTAGGTAAAATATTTTGCTGATGGTTGAAGTGGGA
This sequence comes from Sialia sialis, assembly GCA_009812075.1. Lineage (NCBI taxonomy): Eukaryota > Metazoa > Chordata > Aves > Passeriformes > Turdidae > Sialia > Sialia sialis. Next base: position 82,187,627 of record VRYO01002772.1, read on the forward strand.
ATTTTTAGAAGACTTATTTATGTAATGATAAAAAATGTTACAGAGTCAAATGTGCTGATTCTACTTGTGTAAGCTAGCCTGCCTGCTCGGTCTGATAGCCCGACTGCACACACATGAACGATGCCAGCCTTAAGAAAAAGGAGTGTCAGCATCCCTTCCTGGTAATGACAAATGCTCTTTGCTCCAGAAAGACAGTTCTTTAGCGAGCAGAAGGAGTAATTCCAGGTTTACACAAGGCAGCGGGGCAGAGGGAGTCCCTCGCTCCTGGAATCAGTCACACAGTGCCATTGCTGCTCCCCAGCCCTCCTGGTCAAACGTGCCCGAGACTGTTCATTTCACAGTCCTCTGCTCCAGATAAGTTAAGCAATCAGAAAGGCATCTGATTTCTACCCTTAAAATTGCATTTCGTGTTGCTTTTTCTTCAAATGTTAGTTGAAAAAACTGCCTAAAAAAAAAAGAATAAAAATAGCTGACTTTGTGGTCTGCTTATCATTACACCTCTTTGGGACTGAAGGCAGCCCAAGGCTAAGTCGAAATAAGCAAATCCAGTGGAGTTTGTGGCTTTGTGCGCCCGGGTGCCCAGGGCTCGCAGATGCCCCTGGGGCGCTTAGGGACAGTGTTCGCACTTCGGGAGCGGAAAGTGTCCGGATTTACTGCAAAAGCCACAGAAGGAGCAGTGTGGAAAATGTTCCCTGTAGCAGACAAGCAGGCGATTCTCACCCTGCTCCCAGGGTGAGGGATGCGCCAGTGCTCTGGGCAAAGCCCGACCCACACCGGGGCTTTGTGAGCTTCCAGGTGAGGGACTGCTGTCCTGGCTGCAGCACCTGGCCTGAAGGGAAACATATCTGCAAATAACACAAACAAACCAACCCAGCCCGGTTTTACCTTTCAAACGCTGGAAATCACTGCTGTAATCAGCATCATGTGGATTACCCATCCCTGGGAGTGTTCAGGGTCGGGTTGGAGTTAGATTATCTTTAAGGTCCCTTCCAATCCAAACCATTCTATGATTCTGTGATAATACTTAAAGAGAAAAATGTTTTACTGTTTTACCTGATGCAAGACACTCCATGGCGCATTTGACATGGTCTCCCAGCTAAGGGAAGTAAATACAGCAGTGTCTTTTCAAGAAATGTATCTTTGCTAGTAGGAAGTAGCCACTTCAGCTAGAAGAGCTGAGATTTGGCCATCATCAGTGTGCAGTGCTGTGTGTAATCTTTCAAACCCTGGCTTCAGGACAGGCTTTTCTGACCACAGCCGGAGCAGTAAGGAAGATAACTTGACAACTTTATGCCTTCTTCTGTCACCTCTGAATGCTGGAGCCACTTGTCCCTGCATTAGAAAACATCAAACATCTTCTCTCCATCATCTGACAGGGAGATGAACCTTACCTGCTGACGTGATTGCTGCTTTCTGGCCAAGAATATACTAATTTGCCAAATACATCATGTTCAAAACTGAGCCCTGAAATAGATCTCTTGCCTCTTTATATCTCCCATGTTGGAGTTTGGGAAGAATAGACAGAATTGCATGCTGGTGTAAAGTAACACAATCAAATTACCATATAGCAACCAAGAAACAGCTAAAATAGCAACATGGTGCTGTTTCATTCTGGTGCTGGAGCACAGCCAATTTGCAGTCTTATTTTCTCTGCTGCATCCTTTCTGTGATAAAAAGTCCATTATCCAAGAGTACCTTGGAAAACCACCTGTAACAGACTCCCAAGTTGTAGAAAAGAGGAATTAGTTACATGAAGAGGCTGATTTTGCATACATGCTGCAGCTGTTTTAAAGACAGCTTTGCTTAAAAGCCAGCCATATTTTCAAGCTGAGCTTATTTTATGATTCTTATAAATACAAGTAATAATAATTGTGACTCATGGAAAAACAAAAGTATTTTCTTTATTGTAAAAAACATAAAAGGAGATAGCATCTCCTCCAGTTCAAGAGCACTCAGATCTGCTAAACTCTTCAAAATTTTGGACATGGAGATAGTGCATAGAGTGGCTGCCAAAATATCTCAGTGGGATTGATTTTCATAGAAATCCACTTTTCCTGGACTGCAGAGCTGATTCCCCTCTCTCTCCTTGAGGGTCTGCTTGGCTCAGGAACTGGTTAACAGAAGCTGGACAAGATTTCAGGCCTCAACCCTAATGAACTTTGTGACCTGCACTGACAGAATGAAAAAAAACAAAAGTAAGTGAAAAGCAACCCTGCCCAAACCCCTAAATCTAGTTCAAATAAGTATTAATAGAACTAATTAGTTGGTTTTGATTTGCTGAATCCAATCCAGTAAACATGTTTCAGGATCAGACAAGCATCCATCATCCAGACCAGCTGCTCTTAGACAGGTCATTATATGTGAACAATGACTATTGATTAGCAAAACTCTTGGCCCAGAGTTTGCAAAACTCTCAAATTTATCACCTGGCTTTCAGAGGCACCAGAGATTCAGTGCTGTTCACCTCAGGGGAATCTGGCAGTGACTTGGTACTTCTGAGATTAGGGGCATTTACTTGGCTGGATAAGTGTGGATTTATAAACCTAGTCTTCCTTTTCAAATTTGCAGGGGTTTATATGCTTGCTAAATCAATGCCATTTCATAAAAATGAGAGAATTAAACCATAAGATAGGCTAATGTACAGTAATTTCACAATTATAAGCCACACCTGATTATAAGCCGCACATCCGAGTAGCTGGGCAGACCACAGGATTTGTCCATATATAAGCCGCACCCAAATATAAGCCGCATTTTTAAATTTTTTTAAAGCAAGGGTCCATGTGCAACAAATTAACGAATTAGTAACATAATCACGCCAGCGCAGGGTTTGGTGTCAGGTGCTCAAGTTGCAAACAGTTTTCATAGACCAGTGAAGCCTTTAAAGGCAGCCCCAGGTGCCCTCCCCGGCCAGCTCTCACTTCCGGGTTGGCATTTTGCTGGGATTTGTCCACAAATAAGCCGCACCTGATGATTAGCCGCACTACTGGGGTAGGCTGGATTCTTCAATGAAAAAGGTGTGGCTTATAATCATGAAATTACTGTACTTTTTCTCCTGGCTGTGCCAGTCCTGGTCCCCCTTTACATGGCCCATCTCTCTCAATGGGGCAGAAGACCTTGCTGACAGAGGTGTATGGACCTGCTGGTGATGGCTCCACACCTTTGTGAATTAATGTTAGGAAGGGTTGTGTGCCTTGCTGAGGCTCTCCCTCCCTCCTTCCCTCCCTGCTGAGCAGCAGTGCTGGCTGGGTGCAGCATGTCCCTGCACCACAGCTGGGTGCCATGGTCTAGCCATGACCTGATCCCTCTCATAAATTGCATAAACACTTTCCTCTCCCAAGGAAAGGATGCAAACCGTGTGCTTTCTTCACTGAAGAATAGAAAAGGAGGCTGTATCAGAATCACTAATTGTTTTTGCTCATAAAATCAGACAAAGAGTGCGACTGTCTCTCTTGAGCAAATGTTATCTCCCACTGACAGAGGAAGATAAATTGTGCTAACTCTAATGGCACCAGCACTCCTTTGGAGCACCCTGTCAGCAGCAGTACTGCAGCAGTGTTGCTGGCCATGCTTTCATCTTCTGCTTGCAAATCACTCTGCTTTCAGAAAATGCTGCCAGCACTGGAGCTGTCAAAACCAACTCTGTGTTACAGGGTTTTTCCCCTTTTCTGTGACCTTGGTGGTAATTAAGTGTCTCTTTCTCACAGGGAAAAATATGTGAAGCATGAATTGGACCTGTTGGCCTGGCTGCTGATTTATGGGTCAAGTCTCTAGCTGTTACAGACAAAATTTTTAAGTCTCTGATTAAGAAACCCTGCTGATTTAAGGTTCTCACAAGAAATGTGTGCATAATGAATTATCTACAGATGATAATTCAAATTATTCTTTGATGATTCATATCAAGTTCTATTAAATTACCATTTTAGAAGTTTAACAAGGGCAATTCAAATGGACAGGTGGTGACATTACAACATACATAACAGGTCAGCAGAGCAGCATTCTGCAAATTTGGGTATGTGGCATTTGGTCCCAATCAGAGATGCTAACAGAAAGCAAAGGCTGAAGGAGATACAAAAGCCAAACTGGTATCATTGCAGGGTAAATGTTTGCCTCTTGTGTGTCCAAACCTTTGATAATTTTCTTCCTCTCCTGAGCAAAAGTTTCCAGGGAGCAGTCTGCAGTAAAGTCCTGCTCCAGTATTGCATGCCATATTAGCATTAGTTCTTAATTTTTTGCCAGTAGAAAAATGGCACTTGCTTAGGAAACTCTGAGAGCTACCAAGCATCACCAAAATATATATGTACGTGGGTAACAGGTTACAAAGACATGTAGAAATGTGTGGCAGAATGAACATTATATTTTGCTTTTTTGGGTTCAGCTTGTTGGATCTCAAACCAACCTGCCTGGGAACCTGGACACACCAGCTGTGCCCTGTGTCCTCTGGAAAGGGTGTGCAGCAAATCAGTGCTGCAGACACCACGTGCCTCTTGTGTTCTGATGGTGAAAGGAAACTGACCCCGAGCAGTGGGAACTGGGAGGAGCACATGCACTGATTCTGATGTTGCTTTAGTGACATGTATTTTTTTTTTCCTACAAGCAAATGCATGATACCAATCTCTGTCTCTACATCTGACATACATCAAAAAGTACTAGAAAATGCAATTAGCTACTGTTAGTCTTTACCATCAAATGTCCCAGCAAGAAGGCTCCGCTTATTTCTGTCTGTGTTTCATGAGATGATGTGGGCAAGGTCTGAAAAAGAGCTCTCCAATCTTCTCCAGCAGTGCCATTTTCTCATGCCTGGGTGTTGACCAGAGAATGCAGAGCAGATGGCAGGGGTGGTCTGGACCACAGCACTTGTGTTATTGCAGCTCTGGCAGGACTAAGGATCTGTTCCCTGTCACACCATCACAGGGAGGGATCAGCTAAGCACACAAGGGAAATCAGAAGAATGGTGTCTGTGTTCTGAAGGCAAAGGCAAACAGCACAGTTCCATATCTGCAGCAGTTTCACAAAGAGATTGTGCTATTCCTGAGAAACATTAACTCTGCAATTGCTTAAACCCTGGGGTTTGGTATTATCTAGCCAACACATACACTAAAAATAAACAAAACCATATTCTGGACTCCAATAATTTTTACATTCCATTGCTTGTAAAAACCATCTTCCTGGCAATAACTTAGTAAGCCCAGTGAAACAAGGCTTCAGCAAATGCACTTAAAATGTAATTAATATACAGAAAACCAGACCCGAACAGCTTGTGCAAGAAGAATGGCATATTTTCCTCAGGGAAATTCCGAAAAACGTCTGTGTATATATTTATGCAGTGCATGCACAGTAAAATCCAGTGTGTTCTGGACACCCAGGGCTTTGCTGAGCTTCTTGAAATGCTGCTCAGCATACAGAGCCCAGCCTGGTGCTTGGCACACAGGAGTCAGTGGACCTTCACAGCACAGCATGTGAACTCTGATTCAGGGTCTGTGGGGTCCCAGGGCAGAGCCACTGCCCCAGCTGAGTCCTCAGATCCCCTGAAATCCTCAATGACTGCCCCCAGAGGCCTTTTTAATGTTATTGGATAGAAAAAAAGGTGCTGTTGGGGCAGTGGAGGTGGTGGCTGCTCAGGATGCTCAAAACAGCCAAATCAAGCCTCAGTGACACCTGCCTTCAGAGGGTGTTGAAAAGTGTTTGTGAATTGCATTTTCTAAATTTGTGATTTTTCTTAATTTATGAACCAATTCCTTTACAGCCCATGTGAGAACACTGTTGAAGCACAAAATCATATTAGCACATCTCTGTGCTGGGGCGGGGGACATAATTTGTCTGTGAGACTGGCTTTTCTGTAGCCAAAAGCCTCCTGTGGCACTAACTCCTTCAGTCACAGGAACGAAATGGCATTTCTCACCATCCAATCTCATTATGTTCCCCTTCACTTGATCCCAATTATTCTGCTGTATGCTCACCTCAGAAATCTTCTCCAGTAGGGCCTAACCTTTCCTCAAGCATCATTTTTATTTCAAAAGCTTCTCCAATTTAATTCTAAACCTCACTTCTTCTCTAAGCTGTTTTATCCCTCCAAACCTCTTAACACCCTTCCAGTGTCACCCCATCTGCTTCTCTTATTTTTACTCTATTACCAGGACCAGTTCTGTATCTGCATGTGTGGAACCATGAAGCAGCAACCATGAACCTTCTCAAAATCTTCCATTCATTTTCAAGAGCTCTGGACTTACTTCAGGGATATTACTGAGGCAAAATACATAGATTTCCAGAGCTCCCAGAAGCACCCAAAGGAGTCAGTTGTGTCAGGCCATTGAGGTGGCAATTGCCAAAGACAAAAAGACAATGCTTGTTTCAGACTGATGGGCTGATGCCAGATGCTAACAACAGGTTTTATGACAAAGCCAGTTGAAGTCCTAAAGCCACTGGGAAAATCTCCAAAGGTGCCAGAAAAAGCAAGTGAGTGTATGGATTAGAGAAATAGCGGGCACAGCTCCAGCTGGGGCCAGGCTCCTGGAGGAGTCGTGGTGCCAAGACCCAGGCACGGGCAGAGCTGTGTCATACAGTGCAGAGAGGCTTTAAATCGTGTGAGTGAGGCTGTGGCTCCAAACAGCTCCCTGGGAGAAGTGAAGTGTGGGAATTTAAACCATTACCATAGAATTTCCTAAAGAGTTTTTAAGGACGAACTGCAATCCAGTTCTTTGCTTATTAAAAAAAATTAAAAAATAAAAAAAAATATATATCTTTCTATTAGCCTTCAGTATAATCTTGGTGGCTTCTGTTTTACCTAGTCACAGACACTTTTTGCAGCCTATGAAAGCTAGCATTTAATTTTATTTTTTTTTTTCTGCACTTCCAGGGGTGAAATTAATACAAATCAGTCTTGTAATTAATGATATCTCTCTCTATGAATGTAAGCTCTTTTGCACTCACTTCTCTAAATTTCCAATGTAGATCCTTTAGCACCTCTTTCTCATCTTAATGTCTATCCAAAAAATGTAGTATTTTTGTAACAAAACTGTTAAAATTTCTCTATTAGGTCTCTTAAATTCTCTCTCAGCAGGAGTATCATCTCATCATCTATCATGCTTTTCTTTTTACCTCTCAAAGTCTGTTTGTTATGAAAATTACTCAGTTGTAAGTTGAGCTTCTGTCCTTTTTTTAATGAGATCTGAAGGATGAGAGAGAATTATTTTCAAGAGTGCAGCTGGAAGAATGAAAATAAAAGCAAAGAGTTGAAAAATTCATGTTACTGATTGAAGAACCTAAATGCTGTAACCCAGGCCATGAAGTGCAGCTATTTACCAGCTCTTCATTTTTAATAGCTGCCAGATAGTGAAGTTTCAGAGCACAAAGAGCAATGCTCCATCCCTGGAAGTGTTTGAGGCCAGGTTGGATGGGGCTTTGAGCATATCCCTTTGAAGGTTGGAATTAGCTGGTGTTTGAAGGTGCTTCTGACCCAAAGGTCCTGTGACTCCACAATTACAGAATTCTCTTTCAAGTATTTCATGCTGGTAATTACAGTAATTTCACAATTATAAGCTGCACCTGATTATAAGCCACACCTCCTGGTAGCCGAGCAGACCACGGGATTTGTCCATAAATAAGCTGCGCCTGAATATAAGCCGCATTTTTTTTTATTATTATCTTTTTTATTTAAAGCGAGGGTCCATGTGTAACAAAGTAACGAGTTAGTAACAGAATCATGCCAGTGCGGGGTTT
>VRYO01002772.1:82196342-82223383 GCA_009812075.1 Sialia sialis
CTGGATTCTTCAATGAAAAAGGTGCGGCTTATAATCGTGAAATTACTGTAAAATGATCTCAGTGCCTCCATGATGGTGCTGTGGTAGAGAGGTAGGCAGGGCACAGTCCAGCCCATGGGATCCCAGCTACCTGCCTCCCTTCCTGCATCCTTACTGCTTTGGAAAAGGAGCAGAGCCAGGGAAGGGAACCTGCAGAACTCCTGGCTGCATGGTCTTCAGCATTTCTACAGCTGTTTCTACCAAACCCTGCAGTGTGGATATAATATTGTACCTCTTGCAGAAAATTTTCCACCAACACCACTGTTGGGGTTTAGGAATGGTACTCCTCAGTTCAGTGTTTCCACTGAGACTCTCCAAGCTGTGTGCTGCTCCCTCAGCTCCCCTCCTCCTTTTGTGGGGGGCTGGAGAGAACTGGAGGCATAAATGGTGAAAATCACAGGTTGAGGTAAGTACAATTTAATGAAAACAGCAATGGGTTATGCGAGAGAACAGTAACAGGAGTGAAATTAATAACAAAGTGCCCAAGGTAGAGAAATTATTCACCTGTGATTGCTCAGAACTGGCATTACCCAACAGCTGCCTCCACCACACTTACTCTGTCAGAAGCAAACCCTGTTACCCAGAAGAGACTCCCTTCCCCTGCTCCCTACAATTACATGAGGTGGTGTAGAATAACCTCTGGGCCCCAGCCATGTCCCTCCTCCCTACTGCAAATATTACCCTGTTCTGGCTAGAACCAAGGCAATGACTTACAAAAAAAGGTTACTTTTCACTTCACACTCAGCAAAGCAGAGTCACACTGAGGTTTTCATAAGTTATGCCTCTTAAGGTACAGTTCTGGTTGTCTCTGAAATCCTGGAAAATTTACTTTGGTGTAATCAGATTATTTGACACGGGTCCTCTCAGTTCTGCACTGGCTCATTTTCACATTTGAATGCACCGGCTCATTTAAAATGTATTTCTTTTTCCACTTTCTTATTCTCCACATTCTCCTTCACTGCGTGTATCCATGTATTTGCAGATGAAAAATTAGCCTTGCAGACCACGTTGTTCTCCTTGTCAGAAGATTTGTTCTGCTCCTGCAGTGTTTCACCATCCCTTCTCTACCCTGTCCTCATCCTCTGCCTCCTTTCTGCAAAGCAGCAGATCGAGGCCAGCCTACCTCCCCAGCTTGTCTCTGCCTCATATTCTCTGTCCTCAGACCCCTTTCATCCCTTCTGTTTTGCTTTAGAGATCTGTACCTGCCCTCATCCCATTGTGTGCCTGCCTGAGGGACACGCTTCTGGCAGCTGATGGGGGTGATGGCACTTCACCTCAGCCCATCATCCCCCTCTTCCATTTGAGCACCTTTATGTTGATTGCTTATGACATTTCCAAAATCTCACATTGACTTCAGAGCAGCTGGGCATGTTGAGTTATGTAGAATGAAGGGCAGCAGTGTTGGATGGACTGGTGTTCTCACACATGGAAGGGGAGCAGAGGCACAAGGCTGGGGGAGAGGGACATGACCCCTCCTGCCCCTCCCAGGAGTGACACAGCCCCATGGCCACCAGGGACTTTATTTGTAATTGGGTCAGCAAAAGGCACCTGGACACCTTAGACTTGCCCCCATCATGGTCTGCATGGGGATGGGACTTTATGGGGTGCAGAGTAGAGCATCTTGGGACTGTGTGTGACTTACAGGATGTTTTAGGGTGGGGAAAGAACCCAAAATGGGAAAGGGAAGGGATCAAGACATTTTTGAGAGGAACAATCATGGAAAACACAAGGAATAAAGGTTAGAAGACGGTGGTTGGGTACATAAGTTGCCAGTCACTGTGCTTATCTGGCCCTGCTCTGCACCTGGCCAGCACTGTCTGTCCTTCTTTTCTCATTAAAAACCATCTCTGCCTATTTTCCTGTGTGTGTGTGTGGGTCTCAGTGGCAGCAGCTGGAGTGGGACCAGAGGGGTGTATGTAGGGATGTGTGTGCCAGCCACTGAGCATCAGGCTGGGCTGCCCAGAGGGTAAATCAGTGATCTGGGAGCGAGGGAGAGACCAGGGGATCTGCCCCATGGAGGCACCGTGGAGCTCTAGCCAAGGGCAGGGCAGAGTGCAGGGCCTGGAGGTCTCCTGGGGTCTCGTGTGTGTGTCTGTACATGCATGTCCACATGTCCAGCTGGATCCAGGGCACTCAGCAGCCCCTCATGGGTCTGGGCTGCACAGACCCTGAGCAGTGCCATGACTCTGTCCCCTCTGAACATCTGCTGCTGTGATGGGAGTGGGGCTGGGCTGGTGCTGAGAGCCTTCAAAGCTCTGCTCATGCTGCCTAAACTGGAGGAAGACTTTGATAGAGACTGTCAAACCTCAAATCTCTCCTCTTCAGCTCACCTGGAAAACACAGTTCTGCACCATAAAGGTGTGATCCCTAGGGAAACCTCTTCAGAAAGGAATAAAAAGAGAAGAAGCCATAACAAGTCAGGCCTCTATTTCTCAGTGTTTTGTATTGGCTTTGTAGATAAAAGTGTTTGCAATCAATAGCATTGAATTCTATTTCTGCCTAGTTCCTTTTAACTGACAAATACCTAAGATCCCAATTTTGGACCAAAACCCTGAGAAGGAGTCACGGATAGTTCATAATACTCACTGTGTGTGCCCTTGGATCACAATTTTAAAACAGCATGTGTGTTTGCTGGCTGTAGTAACTCACATGTAATCTGCCATTCCACATGTGTGGCAGAACAGGGAGGTATTTCCCCTCACAGGATTTGAAAGAAAACAGCTATCCTGGAGCCCTGGAGACTGGCCACTCAAGAAGGCCACCAGAGTGTGCACCTTCAATAAAGTGAGGAGAAAATGAAGCTAAATACACTAGGAACAATCCCTCTGAAATAAAAGGCATGTTGGAAGGGGTTGGGATGGCATCTTTTAGGCTTCCTACCTGCCTAACTCCTCCAGGGGGAGGGGGAATGGGTTATCCCTGGATGGGAAGCCTATAAGTGAACAGTGTGCTGGAGGAAAAGCAGAAATTGAATCAAATTTTGCCCTCGTGCCCTTACAGATTACAGGGGAAAAGATGGATTCGGATGGTGGCAGCTTCATTTTCAGTAGCTCCTGGCCCCAGAGGTGCTGGGTCAGGCAGAGTGAGTCACTCCAGCAGCTTGCTCCTGCCTGCCAGCCTGTCACAAGTGTGCCACAAGGTGTCAGGACACCTTCTCTTCCTCTCTCTGTGCTATCCCTGCTCTTTTCTTTCCCTTGGAGTTTTCATTCTTTCCCCCAACTTATTGTTTTACATCCCTCCTGAAACACTAATCTTAAAGAAATTAGGATTTTAGTTAAAAGTAAGAAGAAACTGGGCTTGAGATAGTTACCTGAAACTTAAATAATTGATTGCCTGTCAATTTATGTTTGCTCAGCTGTGCTTGCAATGGGAAAGGATGAAACCAGTAGGTAGGTCCAATGAACACGAACAATTGCAACCAGAAACTCATTCTTTGCAAAACTGGAGTTGCCCCAAAAGCCATTTGTATTGTCATTAACAGAAAAGGTCAGGGCGAGGAAGACTCGGCTTACTTCCTCCTTTAAAGACCCCTCCCCATAAAAACAACCCCAGACTTAATTTAAGAAGCCAACCACACATGTTTAATAGCTATTCAAGCTAATTACCATAGGAAGCAGGGGATGGGAGGGGCTGGTGTTATGAATATGTATTTGTTTGAAGCTTTTGTCAATAAATAGACTCTGTGACCACCTGAAATTTTGCAGTGCATATTAGGGGGCTACCCCACACTGCTTCCCAGCGCTGAATAATCACACCCTTTCTAATTTTAAACTGTTAGAGTCTTTTGTCCATCACAGTTGAGTATCAGTGTTAGACCAATACTCATATTTTGGTAAATCACCTCCCTTGCTTCATCACTTGCCTCTCCATCATCTCTCTGCCCTCAGCTGTGCCCTTGGTAGCTCTCCTGCCACTCCCTAGCTGATCTTGTCATCTTTTTCCTCCCTACCTCCTGTTTTGGTGCTAGGCTGAGGTATGGCAGAGCAGTTTCTTGGCTGGAAGGAGTGTCTTCACAAGCAAGTCTCTTTCCCTGGGCCCCTCTGTGTTCCTTTGTGCATGGAGTTCAATGTCACATCAGAAAGAACAACTTTGCACATGCAATCTTTCCCTTTGTTTTTCTCTTCCTCTCTTCCCTTCTCCTTCTTTCTCCTGTCTCCTTCACATTTTGTGTGCACTTGAACAGTGTCACAGCCTCAATCTCATTACAAATTAGTGCATGTCTGTCAAAGCCAGCAGACAGGGTTGAATTAAAGGCTCATATCACTGCAAAGTGAAAAAGGAAGCATCTTCTTTTCAGCAGGAGACAGACCTGATAGAGAATGATGAAAAAGTAGAGTGGATTAATAATGAGAACAAGGAAATGGTAACAGGAGCACACTTCATAAGCCTACCACTCTTCCGTGGTTTTTATGAATTTCTGCAATATTTTCCAGAATAATAGAGAGAAGCAGCTGCAGACAAAGACACAGACAAATTACCCACTGGTAATATCTGTATTCAGGACAGCTCTGAAATATACTCAGATGATGCCCTGCGATATATTAAATGATAGTGGTATTGCACTAACCTATGGTTAGTTACTGCTCTGTCACAAACACGCTGCACTGTCTTGGGCAGTGGCTTTGCACAAGGCTTTCAAGGGCAGCAGGGATCTGCACAGCTCCAGGCAGGTCTGTATGGCTGCATATAGACAGACCTGTGCTTGCTCCAGCCATGCTCAAAGTTGTTTAGGCAGAGAAAGAGAAAGCCCAGGGCCATATATTCTCATTAGTGTGACACTATAGCAGAGGGAATGAGCAACTGGACAGTGTAAGGGCAGGAATATCTGATTATGTGCATCACAGCCATGTGCTTAAACACTTTAAAAAATACATCTTGGAAGAAGTGATCTCCCTGACCCCTGTGTGAGGCCATCAGTATATTTATGTATGCATATATATATGAGTGTATGCATATATATATGAACTGTATGTATGTAGAGATATATAAATTTTGACACAAAAAATATTCTTCTTCAGGACAGACCTTCTAAAGGTTCATTGCGCTTTGTTTTTTTTTTTAATGAGAATACAAGCACTGTGTAAATTATCCCCTTCACACCTCAGAGCACTGCATAAGTCCTATTTTGCAAATGCGTTTTTCCTTTTGGATTTTGAGTGATGTTTACAGGTTTCTTTTTTTCTCCTCCCCTGACGGTGTTTTGTGCACAAACCCTTTGGCTGATGGAGGCACAAGCAGAGTCTTACCTCCCTGTCCTGTCTGAGCAGAAGTTCCACCCTGGATGTGACAAAACACCAGACCCAGCTCTCATATTGAAAAAATCCCAAGAAGATCATACAGAGAATTGGATTTTCAATCAGCTTAATGACACTTAAATGTCTACATATCTACTTTAAAGCCATTGTGGTGACTCTGGCACTGAGTACTCCTGGATGTGTTACCTTCAGTTTGCTTTGTGTCCCTGCCTCCTCTCTTTCACAGGAGACATTGTTGGGACTGAGGATACCACCTGTGCAGACAACAGCTGCTCACAGGCTTCACTGCTCTGAATGGAAAAAGACTCCTGGGCTGGGCAAGGAGGTTAATAGAAGCAAGGCTGAGTTGTCTGTAAAAGCCCAGGAGCAAGAGGCACATGTCTGTGCATTCCAAATGGCAGTGGCAGTAGGAGCAGCTCTGTCATTGGGAGGGGCAGGGCAGAGGGACAAACTTCCCAGGGCTCCTACCTCCTCCTGTGTCCTCTGCACTGCTTGGAGATGAAGGTGGCAGCAGCCAAAGGCAGCCTGACCCTGCTTCTCTTAGGTATAAACCCCATTGTAATCAACCAGAAATAGGATGTAGCATTCACAGAACTGTCCTCCTTTGAGAGCTTTGAAATAAATCAAAATTACTTTACATGGCCAAGTTTCCTGCAAGCTTACATATGCTTGAAGCATCTCTTCTTTAAATCAAAAGAGTTCTGTCTTCTTTTAGTTCTTTTTCTCCTGCCATGTAGCCCTGATCTTCTCTCACTCTCCTATCTTCTCTCCCCTGGCTCCCCTCCAAATGTAAAATCAAGAGGAGGGCACATGAAACTCCTTTTAGCCCAGCTCACTCTGCTGGCAATGGACAGTAGATGGAGCACATCCACTGCTTTAAGTACCGGTGGGTTTCATCATGTTTTTTCTCCTTTCTCTTCCTCCTGTAAAACAATCTATCATTTCTACTGCAGTGAATCAGTAGCTGCAAGGTAGTGCAGCACCGTTCAAAGCAGCCAGTCTTGGCTGGCCCTCAGCAAAGAGCATGGGGCCAAACGCTGATCAGGACGGGAGATTAAAATCTAGGGGAAAAGCAGTGTCTGTGCAGTTTCCAGTTCTGAGCACAGCCCTTCTTTTTGTTTTGTTTTGCTTTGTGTTGTGTTGTTTTGCTTTGTTTTAATTTTTTCCCCTGAAGAAAGATCTGCCCTATGAGTGAGCACAGGCTGGGCTCCATCCCCCTCCCCAGCTTTCCTGTCATTCTGTGCCAGGTCTGCTTGTGGTTTTGCACCACAGCAGCAGCTGGGGATGGAGTGGCTGAAGCAGCATCTGAGGGCTCAGATTCAAACTCCCCACAAGCACATGGAACTCCCTTCCACACGAGCACTGGGCTAATAGAAAATCTCTGGGAAGTTATTTCTGTCTGATGTTTCACCTTTTGGCTCCTGTGTATTTTTCAGAGGTCTCAGGAAAAAATGGGCAGTGACAACAGGCATAGACTAGATCTTAGGCCAACAAGTCTAAAAGGCCCGTGTGCCTGAATTCTTCTCTGTTTTTTCTAACTAGATCAGCTGCTGTAAGGAGAGAGATTGCCAATCTTGATCCACTCACATGCTCCAATCACCTTGGCTACGTCTCTCCTGTCATATCAGAGGTTGTCTCACCACTGAAGGCTTCTGCATTTCCCTGTGAGCCCTTGCTCCATGCAACCTGCTATGACACAGCTCTTGCAGAAAAGCAGACCCAGCTGCAGAGGTTCATGTCGGGAGAGTCTCAGCCACAATTCCTGGCACTGTCACTGCCAAACCAGCACCTCCTCCCCAGCAATATCCCACCCCCTCTGCTCTCCACTGAGCCTTGGGGAGTGTTCGATTTGGAGCAGATGTTCATCTTTCATTGTCAGACTGTTTTCCCAGCAATGATGAGAGGTGAGATGGTGACCCTTCCAATCTGGCTACCTTAAGTTTAGCACCTCCAGTGCACTCCCTGTTATGTGCACCATGCAAATGTCCACTGGTGGTTCAGAAAAGGAGTGAGGAGAGCACAAAGTAGGACAGGGAGCCCTGGGTTGAACTCACTGGACTGAGCTAAACCTGGCCATTCCTGTGTTCAGTGGAGACCAGCAGATTTACACAAGGCACCATCTGCCTGGTCTCCTCCTTCGAACCGACCAATGTTGTCTCTGCCTCACTTTGTGCCAGAGCCATTTTCTTGGCCTCCAGAATTCCAGCAAGGAAAAGGACAATTCCTCCAGCCACCCCTCTGCTGCATCTTGGCTGCACTTCCCTCCTCTGAGGCTCTCTAAAAGCTGGCATGTGCCCCCAGAGATGGGATTTAAGGAGTCTCCCCTCAGCAGTCCTATAGTAATGGTGTAGACAAGGGCACAATTTTACTCTCAGTTACATTGGCAAACCTCAAGAGGCTTTGTGCTAAAAGCATCTTTCCTCCCCCTCTTCTGCCTCCTTCCCAAGATCCCCTCGAGGTTTCTGCCTCTGTCCCTTCACCTCACAGTCACTGTGGAGGGAGGCAGATGTTCCTCTCATGCCTTGCTCTGGCAGGGAATGCCTTATCAGGGCTGGTTTTGAGATGGGACACTGAGGTGATGGGACACTGTGCAGGTGGACCCCTGGGAGCAGCCTGCCCTCCCTGTGTGCTGCTGGGACTGTTCACATGCACTCCTCACATGCAAAACCACTGGTTTTCCTCTGCCCTGCAGCACAGCAGCCAGCAGGGAAAAACCACAGGCATGCCTGAAGGTAATGGATTACAACCAGCGGTCATTGCTGCGTGTGTTTTCCAGGCTCGTTCTATTCCCTGCTGTAGTCCCTCAAATTAACAGTGGTCTAGTTATTTACATTTGAAAATTGGATGATATGCTGGACTGCTATTTCTCTATTGACTCTGTGCCGCTAATACATTTGGAAATTGCCTGCCTGCTGCAGATAGGCACTGCCTGCTTGGAAACATTTGGAGTCCCTCTATCAGCATCGCAGAGGGAGACACAGAAAATAGGAAAGGACATCTGATTGTTTGTGCTTACCTTCCCCCAGCGGTAATAGAACAACGTTTGTGTTTGATACATCCCCCTGCTGTGCACCAGCAACCTGTGCTCTGCCTGGCTGAAGGAGGCAAATGCTGGCTGGCATTCCTGCCCCTTCCTTTTTTGAGCTGCACGGGCTGTACCCAGCTCCTCCGACCCTGTGTGTGTCAGACGGACCATTTGCTGGCAAATTTGGGTCTGTGAGGCAGTGGGACTTTGCCAGCAGCTGAGAGAGTCCTGTGTCCCTGTGTCCCTGCTGTACCACCACTGGGGCATCAGGGCAGGTCTCACGTGTGGAGCAGAAGAGGAGCTGCTTCCCCATGGGCTTGACTGCTGTAGGTGTTGGGGGCAGAGTGTCTGAGAGCTGGCAGGGCTGGCTGGGGGGATTCCTGCTCTCCAGGTGCCAGCCAAAGAGGGGACAGGCGACAGAGCCTCCAGAACCTTGGCAAAGACAAAGAAACAGAACACTTGCTGACAAAAAGGAGCAGGGATAAGGCAGGGTAAAAGCCTTCTGGAAAAGGCAGGCAGCCAGGAGGAGCATGGCACAAAGGGCAGCAAGCAGGGTTCCAGGACTGAAGTGAAAACTCTAGCAGAAAGGTTTCTGCTCCTCTGAGCCACCACTTTTGAGGGAATAGTGTGCCACAAGCTGCCACAAGCTCACCTCTACGCAGGGCTGAAATTGAATTAAGCTTTCATCTTCTCTCTCACCCCTTCATCAGCCTGGTTTTGCTGCCTCACACACAAGACTCTTGTTGCTTTTTTGAGCAGGCTGGCTGAGAAAGTCTCCTGCCTCCAGGCGCTTGGCCCTTCCCTGGAATAAACCTTCCTGTGGTCCTTGTGGTGCTCAGCTCTCTCATCCCTTGCTGCCATGGCCATGGTGGCTCCTGTCTGCCCCTGTCCCTGCTGTCTCCATCCCTTTGGCAGCAGAGCTGCTGTGCCATGGCCCCCAGGAGAGGCTGAGGAGCATCCTGCCCTCCCTGTGGCACCCCAAAGGCACCTTGGGGTGCTGGCAGAGGGGGAAGAGAGTCTGGAGTGAGGACAGCCCCACAGCTCCCAGGACAGAGAGGGGATCTGGGGGTGAATAAGAAGCAGCCCCTGGAGCAGGTGGGAATGGGTTGGGATGGGGTGAACGAGGGATAATTTGAAAACAAATTGTGGAGCTGTTGTGGCAGCTTTAGGGCATCCTATGGGAGCTACTAAAGAATAAAGAACAGAAAACTTTTGGAAATCTGAGAGTCTCAGGATTTTTGCACAGCTTGCTAATATTTGGGGCAAAGAGTTCCTTGTTACTTGCTTGTTTAAGAAAGAAAAGTCTTCTCAGTGTCTGTTTTCCCCACTGGGATGTTGGATCCAGCACTCCAGGCTGGCAGCAGGAGCAATAAGCCCTGAATCCCCACTACAACTGGTGTGAGGGTGCCACAGGGTGTCAGGGGCTGCCCTCCCCAAGGCTGAAATGGAATGAAGAGCCACACGAGCAGCCCAAACCGAGGACTTCCCAGCTGAAGCATCCTGTGTCACCTCTGTGTGAGAGACACTCCTGCCCTGCTGAGGGGTCAGTGTGGGCAGTGAGGGTGCTGCTCAGCCCAGCAAACCATGAGGAGCCCCCAGAGCTGCCCCAGGGCCCTGGCAAATGCTGGCACATAATGAAACCCTTCACAGAAAATCACTAGTTTGCAAATGATTTTCCACTCAGTCAGGAGGCTGAAGCTGTTACAAATCACGGCTGCTTTGGCTGTGCCTTTTCTGAGCTGGAAGGCTGTGGGTTAATAAAAGTTTGATTAGATACATATATATATTTCTATATAACCCCTGCTGCTTGCAGGCACATCTGTGCCCCCAGCTGCTTTGCAGACTGCAGTGCAATCACCAAAGGGTAGCAAAGGCACTGGGGCTGGCTGCAGGAGAGAGAAAGATTTGTTGTTTGCTTAGCTGTGACTGAAGAGAAAATTCCCTGTGCGCAGGCAGGTTTGATTGTCGTGTATGGCTGCATTTAGTCATGTACAGTTGCATTTAGAGTGCTCAGTCCGGGGCTCACACTTCAGACTGATACAGCATCCTACCTACACATCATATTAAATATTAACTGGGGGGGAGCAGAAATGTTTTATGGCTATTTTGTTAGCTCCAACAGTTTTAGAGCTTCTCTCCTTCCCTCTCCCTCTCTCCCTGCCTCCTTTCTCCTTTTCTCTCTTTCTTTTCTCTAGATTACAGGAGAAATGTCAAGCTCCCAGCAATTTGCTCCTTGTGTTGCCATTTGCTGCCTTTATTGGAGTGCAGCACAAAACCTGGGGTCTTGCTGCATGTAAGAACAACTGAAGTGAAACCCATGACACTGTCAAGTGCTTAAAATTAAAATGCTGGTTTGTGCTTACAGAAATTATGTGCACCAGAGCTTAGCAGAGGGCTGTGGAGTTCAGGGGAGGATGGGGAAATCGCCTATTAATGGATGACTGCCTTGGAAAACATCAGTTGCCTTGTGCTCCTGCCTCAGCCAGGAAAACTCCACGTGAGCCTTTCATAAATTAAACTATTTCTGCCTTAAAGAGGCCTCTGCTGCAAGCACACTGCTGAAGAAGGTGTCCCACAGCTGGTGCCACCTCTAAATTACCTTCTGAATCACCTGGAGCTGTGTGTGAACCAAAACACCTCAACCAGTGAGCTGCCCTCTTGCCCCTTTGCTTCCCCTGTGCATCCTCCTCATCCCCCACTCCCACCATCAGGAAGAATGGATTTAGATTCCCCTGTGCAAATTCCTGATTTGGCTCCAGGGATTCCCAAATCCTCGTCCCTCTCAAGGAGTGGCCCCAGCCCTTCTATGCCATCTCCCTGAGGTGTGCCTGATAATTTGGAGGCACCTCTGCAGGGGGCTTCCCAAAGTTAAATACGTGCTGGAATCCACTTGAACACAATAGTATTCACCCATTTTCTCGGTCCTGTACTTATATTCACACTGTGTGGGAGGACAGAGACTGCAGTGAGCAAATATCCTGGTGCTGAGGGAAAAGCCCAGCCTGGGGGAAACGTGGAGTGGCTTTGCTGCTGTCTCCCTTGCACTTCTGCAAATTGTGATTTGATACAACCCCTTCCTCCCAGCTGTCATGAGGGCTGTAACAGCATCAATATTTCTGATAGCATCACACACGTGTTCATCCTAAGTAGGTTATCCCTCACGCTGCGCAGCTGCCAACCTGCTTGCTGCAATTTATCACTGGGGAAGGATATTCTGGGAACGATTCCGTGTCTCTTCTCCATGTCACAGGATGATGTGCTGCACATCATGGATCCAGCCCGCAGGATTTCTCTGTTCTTCTGCAGTAATGACGCAAAATAATGCACGCAGCTCTGTGTCTCTCTAGATCTTATGGCTTTTTAAGTGACCATCCAGTTCACAGCACCGAGCACTTCCCTCAGTGTTTGTTATACCCACACAGTCCATTAAAGTGCTCAGCAGAGCCAGTGGAATCACAGATGGGAGCTGCAGGACACCAGGGCAGATGCACTGCTCTGCTCTGCTCTGCTCGGCACTGGAGCCTGTGTCTGCCTCTGTGCTCTGGGGCTGTGCTCTGTGACCTGCCAGAGGCACAGCTTGGGCACCTTGTGATGAAATTTTGTGGAGCTGAGCTGATGCAGTGTGGTGCAACACTTGGTGTGACAGCACCAGGAAAGCCAGTGTGGGGTCAGGGGTGTGGTGATGCTGCTGCTGCCAGCTCAGGACCACTGCTCCCACAGCTCCAGAGTGAGAGCAGAAGAGGCAAGAAGGAGAGGAGAGGAAAAAGGGAAAGGAATAACACCAGGAGCACTAACTTCAATAGCTTTCCTTTTATAGCTAAGACTAGGAGGTGCCCAGACTTTGGAAATGCCAAGTTTAGGTGGCATCATTAACTTAGGTTAAAACTCCTGACCCAGAAGGAAGGGACAAGGTTCTCAATGCCAGGAGCCTCACAATGCTCAGAGGCTGAAGGTCCCCCCACCATTCCACATAGAATGTCCTTTAAAGTGTCATGGGGAAGGGCAGAAGAGCCCTAGGCACATGGGAAGGACTTTTGGGATGACTCACTTCTGTGCTGTTCTTCTCTTAAATAACTCAAATCAGTGCAAAGAGGGTGAGGAGGAAGAGCGTGGCTCTTGGCCAGCCCTGACCCCACCAAAAGGTGATTCTGGTGTCAACATTCCCAAGGGGGAGGCATGTGCATGGTCCTCACTGGGAGTGGCACTGCAGCCAGCTCACAGAGGTGATTCCCAGGTGGAAAAGGAGCTATAGGAACGGAAACTAAAAATCCCAACCAGCAGTGTATCTCCTGGCCTGGGCAGACAGTGGGGCAGGGACTCCCTTGTTAATGAAAAGCCTGCCTCAACAGGCATCCCAAAACTCTGCTCCTTCTGAGAGACGCTGGAAGGCTGTGCCACACTCATCTGGCTCTTCTTGGCAGTTCAGTGCTTTGGGACTGAAGGCAGAAGGAAAAAGGTCAAATAATCTGTGTGAATTGGAGGGAAGTCAGAAAAGTTATTCTGCATGTGCTAGGCAAGGACCAGAGTTCTGGGATCATACACAGAGCCTAGCTGGAGAAAAAACTCTGCATGAGAGCTGAGAAAATGTCACCTTTTCCACGGAAATGGAATATTTCTGTTGGGGCTGGGGGAATGGGTGGGAAGGCCACCTGAGCACAGCAGCCAACAGTCTGGAAAATACAATACCCAGTAGCGCATGCAATAATGAAACAGCTGCCTTAGCAATAACTGATGTGAGCTACTTCTTTTCTCATACAAAAGCAAAAAAAATGCCCTTTTATGGCAGAAGAAATCAGAAGTGTCTCTTGCAGCCTGCTATTAAAGGAGTTTCCCTCTAAACTATGAAACCATCACTATTACTTTTTCACAGGTAATTACTCACTGCAGTTAATTTGGAGCCATATTCAAAGTGAAATGAAGATATCCTGTGCTGCCCTTTCCCCCCTCAGACTGCCTTGGCATTATCATCACTCCCTGCTCTGGTGCCTGTAGCAGCAGCCACTGCCACCCCCAGTACCCTGAGCAGCGGGAGCTGCTGATGCCTGACATTTATCCAGCTGGGTTTGTCACCACGGGCTTTGCCTGCTGGGGATCACCCCTCCCCAAGCCCCTCAGTGCTCAGGGGGGGCTGTAGGTAAGCAGCAAAATGAGTTCAGTGTCTGATTTCCTCAGTAACATGCTTCAGGTTTGGCCGCTACATCTTGCAGTAAGCGGTGCAGGTATCCACAAGCACTGTGGATAACGACTCTGTGTGTTTATCTTTTTTAAAAATAAAAATAAAATAGGCCACTTGAGCGAATTGCCTTCACAGGGCATGAACTGTGCAGTTTGCAGCCCCCTTTGGAAGCAGAGTCCTTTGGCAGTCACGGTTCACAGGGGCGTTGTGCAGCCTCACTGGGCATGTGGGCCAACACAAATTCCAGAAGCAACCAAGGTGGCAACCCCTGTCCTTAAAAAAAAAAACCACAACCAAACAACACAAAAAATACCCCAAACTCCTCAAAGGCACAAAACAAGGGAAAAAAACACCCAGACAATTGAAAGAGAACCAGCATACCTTCCTACAGAGACTGTAATCACCTGCATCTGAATTAAAAAAAGAAGGAATCTCTCACTGAGAGTATTCAGTGTTGGAGACATTGAGAGTAAGGTCAGAGAGAAAATCAAGCCCAAGGTTATGAGGGAGGAATGGCACCCAGGTCCACATGTCCCTAAGCACAGAGAGCAAGCAGAGAGCCCAGCAGGAGTGGGAGATGGGGGCCAGAGGGGCAGAGGCTGCTCTGTAAGTAAAGCTATGTATGAGAAGTGGCACAAAGGAAAATGTTAATGGAGCACGAAAAAACGAGACTCAGTAGGGAAATTAGTGGAGGGGAATAAAAACCTCAGCAGGAGGAAAGGCAACACGGAGTGTTAAGCAAATGAATTGCACTGGAAGGGATCCCTGGGTGAGGTTGGTGGTGGGATGGTGTTCATGGGGTTTGTTAAAACCAGGAGGGGCCAGGGGGTAATGAGGCTGTGGTGGGCACAGCCCTGCAGTGTTGGACACGAGGTGGGGAGCTCTGGGTGGCTTCAGTCACGGGGAATTTTGGCAGGAGCCTGTGCCACAGTGGGGTGGGAATGGGGCATCCTTGTCACCTCCTTGTGGAAGTGCCTGATGGTGATGACAAAGTCAAGGCTGCCTTCAGCTGTTTATCATTGCAGGGACTGTGGGCAGCCAGGCCAGGACACCAGAAGCAAAAAATGAGTGACTGCAAAGTAAAAGTTAACATATTTTTGTTGGGAGATGTAGAGCATCCTAAGGATTAGAGAACTTTTAAAGGAGTCCTTAAATACTGAAAAGAGTGTGAGTGGGGTGGAGACCCCCATGTACCATGTTCACAGCATCTGGTAAAAGCCTAGAGTACTGCAGCTTTGCAGAATGAAAATAGGAAACTCTGGGGCCCCATGTGAGTACCTGCAGCTAAAAGACCTAGAGATGCAAATGGTCTTCTCCCTTCATGTACTGTTTTGACTTACAATTTTTTCTTAATGTAGAAGAGGAAGCCAACAAAAATAGGTAGGAAAAAAACACATGCATGGTAAGTCATAGAAAGGTGTTTGTCTGCCTGCAAGGTCTTGCTGAAGAAAGGCTTTGAGCTTATCAGTGAGGTTGAAAAAAAAGGGGAGGGAAGGGGGAAGAAAAGATGAAAGAAGCTAAGTTATAGGCTTGATGCCTTTTATTATCTTCTGCCAAGGCTGGAAGGCCATGCCAGCTCTGCCAGGTGTTTCAGAAGAATAACAAAAGCAGACCTTAGACTGAGCCAATGTGCTTACAGCCACTTCCTTAGGAACCAAAATTCCTGAAGGAACTTCAGCAACTGCTCCATAAAATACTGATCTGCTGCTGCAAAACACAGGCTGTTATCATCTAACATAAAGCTGAATTAATGCACATTGTCAAGCTTTATCTATTTTGACACAATTGATTCCAGTTCATTTTTTAAATGGAATGGTTCACAGGCTCAGCAGAGCAAAGGGCTTGTGTGAGCACGTCTGGGATGTGTGTGTTCATGAATGTACACACACACGAGGAAGTCTTGGGTTTCATGCTTCTGTCTGTGTGCATACTGCTATGTGTTCATGCATTTATTCTAGCATATCTAATATTTTCTAATTTCTAATCACATATTTGTGGTTGGTAGGAAAAACCCCAGTAGTTTCATGTCTTATCATCTGCAGCTGGTTGCAGCCTTTATCTAAACATCCACTGTGGGATGCAGCAGGGAATTATATTGGCAACTGCCATTAATCTTCTGTGTGAAAAGAAGCATCTCCTACATCAGTGTTAGAATAAACCCATTTGTCTGGTGAATGAGGCACAACTGAAAATTACCCTGATGTAGAAGCAAAAATCCTCTCATAATGATACTTTTAATGATGTACTAACCCACCTGAGGCCATCAGGAAGGGCATCTTTAGTGCAAACTGAACAGCAAGGAGCTTGAACAGTTTTAATTGAACAGTTTTAGTTTTATTTTGGGACATGGTACCTGGTCTGAAATAGCTCTAACCTCACAATGTTTTCCAGCACCGGTGTATAAAAACACCTTTGTGTAAATCTCCCTATTTACATGACACCTGGTGTCTGTTCCTCCAAACAATTTGGGATTCCACTCTGCCTTTTTGTCCCTGGAATGACCATGCAGAGCCTGACCTGGTGTGGTCCAGATGTGGTCCCTGACTGCTGTGCTCCCCAGCTGGACCACGCTGCCTGGCAGGCCAGCTGCTCAGCTGTTTGCTGGATAACTCCAAGGCTGAAGAGAAGGAGCTTTTGCCTTGCTGAGGAGAGAGCACAGCTCTGGGGGTGGGCAGGGATGTGGCTCTCCCTTCCACTCAGAGAGGCAGTGAGCTGCAGCAGCTGGGAGATGTGGAGGTGCTGGCAGCAGGCATGAAGAAGTGAGAAGATCACATGTGCCAGGGACCAAGGCATCTTCTACAGCCTCATGGAGGTCTAACTGATGGATTTACTAAACTTGTCCTTGACTTTATATAATGATGTGTTCTTAAAGACTCTCATCTTATTTACTATTGTTGTTGATGTTCTGAAAAGAGATTATACCTCCAAAATGGCACTCCGCGTTATTGGTTTGGGTCATCAAATAGAGCATGTGTGAAGGAAACAAATAAAGGAATACTGAATGAATTAACATAATCTATTGATTTCCTGTTATAGAAATATGTGTATATGATTATCTCTTTTTTTCTAATACTTGCTGCAAATTTAGACGTACCAATAGGCTGGTGTGAGGATGCTGATTCCTGGAGATGATTTTTTTGAGAAAAAATATCTCTTACATTCAGGAAGAAAGACAGTAAAATACTGTACTGTTGCTTTTTCTTTGCCTGTATCTGTGCACATGAGCATAGAGGGGTGTGAGAGACAGTGAGAAAGAGAAAAGCAGTGGGCTGCTAATGTAGCAAATAGGGAGAGCTTGCTTGGACTCAGCTTTTTTACAAGCATGTGCCAGCTATTAAATAAATGGCATATCACTGTAACACTCAGATAATAACAACAAAAAGAAGTTTTTACATCTGGTAAACAATTGCCAAGCTGGCTAATATGAGCCTTGGGTTGGCAAGCAGTAGGGGTTTGGCAATAGGCTGACAGAGCACCTTCACTTTGTGAAATCCCACTTCTGTAGCTCCAAGATTTCCTTAACTCCCATCCCTCCCTTAACCACAGGTGATTTTATACCAAGTTTTTGGCACTATGAGCTGCTCCTTATTTGCTGCAGTCATATTCCTCAGCTGGTGAGCAGCATTATCAGCTTATGGGGTTCATGTATGGAAATGTTACACCTTGGTTGGTCTCAGCAGGCCCATTTTTCTTGCACAGATTTATGGCACTTTCTAGCAAGTTGATATGCTTGCTCAGAGCCGAAACAAATTCCCAGTGAGCCTGAGTCAAGAAGAGGAAGATTTATTGGTTTTCAGCCTGAGTGCACACATGTGCCCAGAGGCAGCCAAAATGAGCCCCTGCCCTAGTGCCCCTGCTGGCTGGCCCCAGAGGGGTCCTGCTGCTCCTGCACCTTTGCAGGGGAGAAAATCCTGTCCACGCAGCGTGCCAGACTTCAGCCCCACCCTGCACAAGACGGGTGGCTGTCCTTCACTGCTGGGCACCCTGGTGCAGAAGTGACTGACTGTATGGAGGATCACAGCAGCTTGGAAGCTGCCACTGGGCAAGGAGTGCAGGCAGCTATTGCTGGTTGCATGTGTGTGGGTTTGGAAGCATTTGAGCTTGGTGCAGCACCCCAGGCACTGTGCCTGCTGCTGTACCTGCCCAGCAAGGCTGGGGATGCGCTGCTGCAGGCACCACCACGGAGTCAGTCACACACACTGGCAGCTGCAGACCTTTTATGCATCCTGCACACCATTGCACTCTTTTCATCCCAGCTAGAAAGACATACAGTAATTTCACGATTATAAGCCGCACCTTTTTCATTGAAGAATCCAGCCTACCCCAGTAGTGTGGCTTATATTCAAGTGTGGCTTATTTATGGACAAATCCCAGTGAAATGCCAACCTGGAAGTGAGAGCCGGCCGGGGAGGGCGCCTGGGGCTGCCTTTAGAGGCTTTGCTGGTCTATGAAAACTGATTGCAACTTGAGCACCTGACACCAAACCCGGCTGGCAGCAATTCTGTTACTAATTTGTTACACATGGATCCTGCTTAAAAAAAAAAAAAAAAAAAAAAAAAAAAAGGATGTGGCTTATATTCAGGCGCGGCTTATAATTGTGAAATTACTGTAGGTATTATTTCCCTCTCAGCTTAGCTGTCTCCCTCCCTGTTTTCTGCTGCCCCATCAGTGCAGCAAAGCAGAGCTGCCCATACAGCCCCATGGGGCTGGCAGAGTGTGCTGGGCTCCCCAAGTGCAACAGCAAGCCCAGGGCTGGGCTGGGCTGGGCAGCAGCCCCTGGCTCCGGGGCCGTGCAGCAGGTGACCTGTGCTGCCCTGAGCTCCTGGCCCTGGGGAGCAGAGGAGATGTGTGGCTTCATGAGAAGGGAACCTCCAACCCCCCAGTGCTGCTGACCTGGTGTATCTATCTATCTATCTATCCCTCTATTTTTCTATCCATATATTGAAAAGGTAGAGAGCAAAGAGTGAAGTGAAGGAGCAAATGGCCGCACGTTAACAAGGCAGACAAAATCAAAGCGAACTGATGTTCCCCTCTGCCCAGAGAGCAAAGGAAACACACTGGCCAGTCCTTAAAATAAGGATATTTTGCTGAACATACATAAGGAAAGCATTCCTAAGAGCCACTCAGGAGCACCAGGTTTTCTTGATGGGATGTTAGGAGTTGTAAATCATGGGGTCACAGGTGTGGGGGAAACAGTGGAGCTATCCTCCCTCTGGCTTAATTGAATTTAGCAGAATTCATCATGGGGGGCTGCTGTGCTTTGTGGATTGTACATTCTTCAGGGGAGACTTCAGCAAAGCACACGCTGATTGACTTATGTAGGAGTGAATCCACAGTAACTCGAGTCTGGGAGAGTAGATGTGGGATGTGTATTTATTTCCTCAAGCGAAGGAAATCAGGAAAATCCCACCTTCTCCTTCACTGTATTATCGAAATAGGCAAACATATGCTGGTTTTGCCTTTGTGTTTTATTATTTTTCATCACATTATTTCTACCACCACAAGGTAGCTCAAACGCTGCATCGTGACACAGCTGAGTGGAGTCTGGATATCAAAGCCTACACATTTCCTAGAGAAGGGAGATGTGTGATCAGCCTTTCTGATGGGAATGTACACTTCCCAAAGCTCCAGAGAGGGTTTCCCCAACATTATGCCTGGTGGCAAGGAGACTATCAACTGTTGGACTGAATCCATCTGGTCTGAAGGTCGTGCCAGGGATGAGGCAGGGAGCGTGGGGCTGCCAAAGCCCCAAAAGCTTGGGGAGCACAGGAGGTTCACAACTTCAGCAGGGCAGAAAACCCCACAGCAGGAGCTGAGGCACTGAGGTGATGCCAGCGGTTTGGCCAGTGCAGGCTGGCAAGGATTGCTGAGGAGATGTGCTGGCTGGGTGCCCAACTTCCACAAAAACTCCTGCACCTTTTCTATAACATAATTGCGTGCTTTATTGATATACACAGTAAAGCAGTATATAATACAATAGTAAGGCATATATTTGGTGAAATTTGGTATGTTGTGAAAAAAATGCAGTAAAACAGAAGTTTATAAAAATAATTAGTAAATGTTACAGTGTTGGTGTTAAAACACAATATATTATGATATCCAAGTAATAAACCAGTACTGAGTAACGATGAAATAACATGCCATATGGTATTTATGTATTCAACTACACTGATTATGTTTTACAGTTTAATACTTTGAAATAATTCCCAAATTATGCTTAAAAAAGCAGCAATAAAGCTTTCAACTTTTTAAATACTTTTTGACAGACTCACTCCAAAACTAAGATCTAGAAAGTAAAACAAACAAAACAAAACCCTGATGAAAACAATCGTGCAATCTGTTTTTCCTCCACAATTTTTCTGAAGAGAAGGTGTAATGTATAATGGGGTGAAAGAAGAAACCCATCTCTTTTTCAAATCGCAATTTAAACCTTCTGGTAAAAAAGGCCATGAGAAATAGTGAGGGTTCCTATTGTAATCAAGTGTTAAAAAGCTCTTTATTAGGAAAGCAGAGGTTTGGGGGGGATTGTACTTTTTCTTGTAAATGATTAATATTGTTGTTATTACTTAAACAATGAGAACTGGTCACACAATGGACACGTGGTGATGATGTAACATTGTCATACATAATTGTCAGGAACACCACAAAACCAAAGTGAGGTAGAAATAGCATGACTAGCCATGTTCAATGTTAACTAGCATTCAAAATAAAATCTTTCCCAAGTTTAATTACACTTCATACAAGAAGAGGTAACAGATTTTTTTTACTCTTGCAATAAAAAGTCAGATGGTTGTGTTTCTATGTATTTTATGGTAAAATTAAAAGCTGGTTAAGAAAATGAAGTGGTAAAGCTTTTGCTGACAGCACCTCATACCCAAACCTCTCTCTCACAGAGCTGCAGTCAAGCTGGCTAATGGTTCTCTGTCAGCTCCTCTCTTTCTCACCTTAGAGTTAATTGTGCAGGGGTTACTTGTACAGAGAAATGGGGAAGGACAAAGCACCAGGGCCTTTGTTTTGGTGATAAATATCCATGGAGCAGTGTGACTACCTTCACCTGATCACCATTCCAGGCAAGAACAGCAGTGACTCTTGCACAGCCTTTCCCAAAGGTGGCTTGCAGCACCACAGCTCCTCGGGACTGGCTGCTGCAGCAGGATGAGACAGTGACAGTGGAAAGCTCTGGGGTCCTCTCCTAGGGGAGCTCCGTGCTCACTACCAGCACTGGGAGCTGGACAGAGCTCTCTGGCTACCCTGCTTGTGCTTGGGGTCAGAAGCCAACCCCACAGGGGCTGGAGGGAGCATCTCCCTCTCTTCTCTCCTCTGCAGCAAAGGTGACAATGGGGGGGAGCTGCCCCCAGCCCTGCTGAGCCAGGGTTATAACCAGTAAGACAATGTCTGCATTCCCTTACTAAAAGTACTCAGGAAT
This sequence comes from Sialia sialis, assembly GCA_009812075.1. Lineage (NCBI taxonomy): Eukaryota > Metazoa > Chordata > Aves > Passeriformes > Turdidae > Sialia > Sialia sialis. Next base: position 82,217,264 of record VRYO01002772.1, read on the forward strand.
TTAGGCAGCAGAGGAAACACTGGAACACAGGATGGTCGTTAAATTCGTTCTTTTGAGTTTTTTCTTTTTTGTTTTTTTTTTTTTTTTTTTTGCAGGCTCTGTCATGTAATGTGCTCTTACATTTAATTATTGCAAACTAGCTGTGTAGTTGCTAGTTGCTGTCCAAAACCAGGACATTAAGTCATGTAATTTTTAATTTTTTTGGAAAGATAAAATGTAACTACTTTCATTGGAAGTTCAGGTTTTTTGGTTATTTTTTCTAAGCCAGCCCTAGTCAGACAAAACCAAAGAGAAATGTAAGGTGGCCATTCTGGTGTCACTGCAGGAAATACTTTTTTTTTTTTCTTTTTGACAGGCAAGGAAAAGAACACATGAATCTCTTTGATGCTGTTACAGAGCTGAAATGAAACTAAACAAATGCACTGCCTCAGTATATTTTTTTGTGTCTTTTTTAAGGGGGTTTCTATAAACAATTATTTTTATAAAGCACACTTTAGTTTACAATCTTTCATTATAACTGTTATAAATTTTTTTTTAAACAACCCGAAATGCGTTCCATATAAAGAAATGGCAAGTTATTTAGCTATCAAGATTTTACATGTAGTTCTCTTATAATTTTTGTACAATTGCATAGACGTGTAAAACCTGCCATTGTTAACAAAACAGTAACAGACTTAGGAAACTACTGAAATCTACAGTATAGTACCACTACCCTTCACAAAAATATAGATTTGTTTTCTTGTAAACTCTTACAGTCTAATCCTCTTTGTAGTATGAATATTATAAAAACCATGCGGAACGCCTGAAGTTGTAAAACACATCTTGCTATTCTAACACCTTGTCGTCCGTCATCACGGTCACTAAGGTTTCCATTGCTCTTCCCAGGTCGTCTGCCATGTGGAAAAGGCTCCCTACATTGTGGCCTGAAAAAGAAAGTCAAAGAGGAAATTAAACAAAGAGGATGTGGCAGCATGTGGATAGGAAAACTTCACAGATCCGTCACGCTCCATGTGCTGCTCGCTGCCATTCCCAGAGGAAACTTCCAAAAATCTCTTGGATGATTCCAACAGGTTCCCACTAAAAAAGCTGCCAGGTTTGTACAACACTTTAAACAGCAACATTGGCTTGGATGGCTCTGGCAAACCACCCTGCAAATAAGCCATCACCCCCCATGGTGATGAAGCTCCAGCATTATCAATGTTCACCAAAAGCAACAATTAAAGCCATTGACATCACAGAAGAGCTTCTGACTGATGCTGCAAGTGTTTGAGCATCCAATGTTCTATCAAGGAGAAAAAGAGAAACAAACGTATCAGCAGCAATTAACTAAATCATTAAAGCCAAGAGGTCTCAGCAGGATTCCTGCAAAGATAGATGTAATGATGACCAAACGAAGCAACTCAGTTCATTCCATCATTTTAAAAATATCCTTTCCTTTTGGACAGCAGTCCAGCACAAACAAAGACACCGCAATTATCAGCTAACTGCTATGCAGGGGTTCACTTCTGCGTTTCCCCTCACCCATAACCACTCTGAAGTCCTAAGATGGTGTAACCACAGCCTCCAACACAGAAGTGATGAATGAGATAAAACCTTCAACTTCTCACATTCGTGTCACCAGTGCAGCAAATGGTGATGGGTGGTAAGAAACGGTTTCATCACAATTAGAGATCAAATAAACTCAAGGATGGGGAGACTGCATTGCCAAAAATTGCCATTTCAGCCCCTGGCATGCCTTGTCTAGTGTCCCACTGCCGTTCAGGAAAGTGTCTCTCTCGCACAAGTTCTGTGTGAGATTTTCAAACCTCTATTACTGTCTCAAATACCCTCCAGCACCTCACATGACAAAGGTTTAAACCATGGTTTAAAACAGCTGAACCTTATCTGGAGTCTCCCTCCTGAAAAAATATGGCTGAAGAGGGAACACAACCAAGATCTAGGCACCCTGCAAGATGAGCATCCAAACCAAGGCCTGAGCGTTCAAGCTTGCTTGCAAGGACAAGGAGGAATGAGCAGACAGAAGGTCTTAAAGCAAGCAGAAGGGAATTATACTCCACACAGCACATAATTGTATTACGGAACTCATCGCCACAGGCTGATGTTTAGGCCAAACATATAAATGAGTTAAAAGAGGAGTTAGAAAATAATCACTGAAGAAAGATTTATTTAGATGCAAGAAAGTGCATGTGACCTCCAACTCAAGAAGTCTCCATGCTGCAGAGTGCCAGCAACTGAACATTAATAAGAAGTGAAGTATTACTCAATAAAATTGTATGTCCTGAGGGGGGTTGATTTACTCCCTGGGAGCACTTGTGATAGAATATTTAGCTGGAAAAACACAGGAAGTGCAATGCCATCTGCCCACAACTCTGGCTCTCAGAAATGTTTTGCATTAGTCTGGATTCTGAGTTCTCACCATGGTCCTTGAGGAAAGAGCACCCAAATGAGGGAAGGACATGACCATCCAGGATACACCTTTCATGCAGTCCCTTCCTTAAGGGGCTGGAGCCTGACTCACAATTGCACATCGATGTGGTGGCTTCCCCTCCTGACACAACTGCAACAGGAATGATCCTTCCCTGTGGGAAAGTCAGACCCACCATCCTCTTCCCAATGGTCATTTACTGTGGTAGTCGTTCATTGCTGACACTTCTACAGTAAATAAGAGCCTGGAGTGACCTTAGTTCAGCAGCTTAGATGGAATAGAAAAAAAATTATCTTACAACTATTCAGAGAACCATAGAATGGTTTGGGTTGGAAGGAATCTTAAGAACCATCTAGTTCTAACCTCCCTGCCACTCACTAGACCTGACTGCTCAGGATCCCATCCAACCTGGCCTCCAACACTTCCAGGGGTGGGGCATCCACAACTCTGGGCAACCTGTGCCAGTCTCTCACCATCCTCAGTGAAGAACTGCCTTCTAACACCTGGTCTAAACCTGCTCTTTTTCAGTTATAAACCACTGCCCCATGTCCTATCACTCTCTGCCTGCAAAGAAGTCCCTCTCCCTCCCTTTTACAAGCCCCCAAAAAGTATGGAAGGTCTCCCCGAAGCCTCCTTTTCTCCAGGCTGAACAACCTCAGGAACTTTTTTTTTCTGGGGAACTACTACCACCCTCTACATTCAAATACTAGTTTTATTTCAAGTTGTTAGCAAGTTTTTTATTTTTTAAAATTTATCATTGGTGATAAAAAGCTAGGCTGGATCTAAACATGAACTATTCACGAAGCTGCCCACTGGACAGCGGGCTGTGCTGTGACACAGCTTGCCAGACAGCAATACAAAAAAATACTTGGTTCTGGTATCTGGTGACAGTTTGCTAACTGCACTAATGTGCAAAGAAACATGCATCTATCATCAGTTTCATCCATACATCACAAATGTATAGCCATCCTATTCATCTGAAGCAAAACCTTGTAATTTCCTCATCAGCATGACAAGTCACTGTGTATGAAAGATTCCTGCCAAGTTTTGGTCAAAACATAGTTTATTTTAAAGTAAATGTATCCTACTACATTTACTTTAGCTGTAAGGGATAATCTCTGTCACTGAGATCAATCCAGCACCTTACACCATCACAAGTGAAAATCTGATGAAGCCCTATGAAATCAAGAACAGATGGGAGATGCTTGTGCAAACAGAAGCACTGAGCTGCTCTACTCACCTGAAACTCTGCTGAAACTCCATGACTTTATGAGAATATACGCCTCTGGTACAACCAGAGTGATGCTGTGACTGGGTAGCCACCTATGAGAGGCTGCCCGTAGGGTCAGGGCTTACATTCGGATTTGCTCTGATTTGTTGTTCTAGAAAACTCCAGGGTTCTCCAGGATTTCAACACTGCTCATTACCAGGAAGACTGATCACCCGTTTGCAGGCTTAGAACAACCCAGACTGCTAAACTGCATCGTCAGAAATTAGTACAGTAATTTCACGATTATAAGCCGCACCTTTTTCATTGAAGAATCCAGCCTACCCCAGTAGTGTGGCTAATCATCAGATGCGGCTTATCTATGGACAAATCCCAGCGAAATGCCAACCCGGAAGTGAGAGCCAGCCGGGGAGGGTGCCTGGGGCTGCCTTTAAAGGCTTGGCTGGTCTATGAAAACTGTTTGCAACTTGAGCACCTGACACCAAACCCTGCGCTGGCGTGATTCTGTTACTAATTTGTTACTTTGTCGCACATGGATCCTTGCTTTAAAAAAAAAAAAAAAAAAAAAAGCGGCTTATATTCAGGTGCGGCTTATATATGGAAAAACCCCGTGGTCTACCTGGCTACCCGGATGCAGCTTATGATTGTGAAATTACTGTACTGTTTTGTTCTGTCAAAAATGGGCTAGGTGTAGAAATAGTGACTTCAACCAGAAACATACACAAAAATCCTTGCGGATGTATGCCACAGTAGGTATAAACTGTTACATTGTTCAGGCAATTAGAAATCCTTATGGATCTACAAATCCCTAGGTACTTTTTAATCCCTAAAAATCACAGACATGTCCAATAGTATTTTTTTTTCTCTGTTAATTGATATATTATTTTAGAAATAACCATGCTTCAAACCTGATCTCCCTCCTCAAAAGCTGCACAGATGTGTGCTGCAGTGATTAAGGTGACACAGCTCCCTCTCCCGCACAACATCCACACTCCCTTTCCAGCACAGGTCTTAATTTCCTCTGCATAAAAACTGAACACTCGTGTCTTTCTCCAGAGCCATGTGAGGTTAGAGCTCAGGGCATGAGCACAAAGCACTGCTGACTGCAGTTTGTGCTGCCAGCTGGACTGTAAATGCAGCAGAGCAGCAGGACCACGGTCCCTGGGACATCCCTAGGATGGCAGGATGGGCCAGAGGAGAAGACCCTCAGTTGGGTGTCACTGCACTGCCAGCAGGATTTTTGCCTCTCTTTGACATGGGAGTAACAGCCAGGTCGATTGAGACTGCAAAGAGCTGAGAACAAAAGACACAATGATTTCCTGGTACTGTATGTGCAATGAGCGCACTCCCTTCTGTCATGTCTGTACCTAAATTAGTGCTCAAATTCACTGCTTCCACAGGGCTGTGCTGCTGCCACTGAATGCTGCTCACCGGCCCTCTCCAGTACTGAAATGTAGGACATTGACATTTTTAAATTAAGAAGCAAATGAGAGAAATACTGTTCTAAAAGCACTTAGAAAAATAAAAATCAGAGCTTTCCATTATTATTCATATTTCTAAAGTCATGCTATCAAAGAAAGCTTTAATTCCATTCTTCTTTTTTTAACATTAAAGCTGAGAAAGTCTGATCCATGCTTGAGGCACTGAAAGGCTGAAAAATGCTGCTGTGGAAGAAAAAACTAGTAGACACTTTGAAATGCAGCAATAAAGCTCATAATGGACATGGACAGTATTAACTTCAACTTATAAAATCCACAGGTGCCATTTGCTTGGAAAGCAGAAGACACCTATTTCTGCAGACACTAACTACCTCACTTCTAGTCACACAGAGAAAGATGGGTTTCACATCTGCTGAATTTGCTTTGGAGACTCTAATGGAATCAAAGGCCCATGGGTGTGGGCACAGTAACAGAATACCAATCTTACACTATAGCTTGTCAGAGAAATAAATGTGGAACATTCCGACTTGAAAGAGTGGATGGAAAGTAAATTGAGAAATCCCAATACAATGCAGGGCCTTTTCTAGCAGAAGGGATTTCTAACCCTTCCCTGACAAAAGAAAAATCCTTCCTGTCGGTGACTTGGGGTTTGATACCCTTATTCACATTGAGTAATGCCACAAAATCCATGGGATTATACTCAAAGACAATACCAAATGTGAGTAATGCAATTAAAACCTGGCCAGGTGGGTTTTAAACCACAGGATCTGCCTTTGCACATACAGACTCACACCTAAAGCAGAAGCTGTTTTATACCTTGGCTCATATCCTTCCTGAGCAGGTGAACAATTGCATTTTATATTCAGCTGTCCAAGTTACCAATGTCCCTCTGGAATAATGAGTGAGCATAAACTCAGCCAGAGAGTGGAGAGTAGTTTACTTCAGTAAATTTTTTAGGGTTAAACTGCTGGAACCAGATCAGATGGAATATGCCCATTTTATGGGTGGTTTTTTTGTCTGTTTGGAGG